>CM038676.1:337386225-337550972 GCA_021605205.1 Aegilops longissima
GAATCTAACAATATTGATTGTGCGTTGTTGAATGTTGATACCTTTTTTTATCATAGTGGAGATACTTTGACTACAAATAAAACTTATATGTAAGGTAGAAAGGATAGGAGGGAGTATATTGTATGTTCAAAAACGAAACAAACATTGAATACCCTTTATATATGATTTGCGGATGCTATGATCACCGGTTCAAAATTTTGAATCCGCCTTAGGTATCACGTGCCCCACTCGTTCCTCTCGATTTCATCTCGGGTCGGAGATCTATTGAAAGAGGACTAGGGTGGGTACATGCGAATGATACTCGGCGGAATGTTCAAATGAGGCATGCGGGAGGATGGACTCGACTGGAGGGCGACATGATCGATGGAGAAGAGGGTTGGAGAGGAATGAGAAATAGCAAACGCCACATGATTACACTTGAACGGCTCAAATAAACAATAAGTTGTCTCGCTTGGCCTACATAGTGAAAGGCCTAATGCGCAACGCGAACAATCGATTTCGAATATGGCGGAAAACAGGGAACCGACATGTGGGGCACACCCGTCGGGACGACGTAGCGCAGACTAGTCCAATGGAGGAGCTGGACCACGACCTCTTCGCCACCGACAACCGTTCATGTGGGTCTTTGGGGCCAACAACGGGGCGCAGCTCCAGCACCGCCTCTGGACACGGGGACCGCGATGAGCGACACGCTCATATCATCGATAGACACGGTCGGTTTCAGTGTGCCGAGGGTGGCGTTTGTGCTGTGGCACGACCAACAGTATGTTTGGTTTGTGCCCAAGGTTGCCCCATCAAAGCATTGGGTAGCCAAAAATTTGGTTGAGGTATTGGTTGCCCATGATTTGGCCGACATTGGCAAGAAAAATGACCAAGGAGTGCTATTAGCAACATTTATTGCAGCTAACTGCTCATCAGGAAAACTATCATCAATAGGTAGTGGGTCATCAAGCACATTTTCAAGCCTAGACAAGAGTTGGCTAGAATTCATTGGCATGCCAAAAAAATGGCAACCATCAAACAAAGACCAATCTTTGGGTCATGACCAAAATTTTGGTAAGGTGCACTTTGGCCACAATCCAAACACACCCCAACACCGGCTCGTCACGGATGCATCGGGCGCCCAGCGACAGCGTCCGCGGAGTGGTGTAGCGACCAACTGCATCCTCTGGACTGAGACCATGCGGGTCGTCTTGCTTTTCAATGACATGCGGGATCGCATTTGAGCAAAGGGCATCTCCAACGTTGCCACGACCGCGGCGACTACTGGCACACCAAAGCCCTCGTCCCTCGCCCGTCGCATGGTGCGTTCAACCGGCGCCAGCTGCCGCATTCATGCCGTCCGTTCGTATGTCGTTGTTAAGAGGCTCGGTGCCGAGGAACCAACTCCGCGACTTAATAGCGCACCGGACGCTTGGCCTCACCGGAATCGCTACTTAAAGCGGCAACGCCCAGCTAACCTCCACACCATAGCGCGCCGTCCTCCTACGGCACCACATCCGCCATGACCGCAAGTGTGAACGCTCTGCGGAGAGCTTGTCTTCGGGGATGAAGCTCGAGTCGCCGCCCTCGCTCAAGTCGCCTCTCGCGACGCAATAGCAGCGTAGCGGATGCGGACCAGCGACCGCTGGCGGTGGCCACGCTGGCGGCCGACGACGGAGCACCGTCACCACGCGTCCTACTTGCCGCCGTCAACGTCCGGCACCGCCGAGGTCGGGACTCCTCCGAGGATGAGTAGGGCATGGGAGGCGGCAGGGCATGGTGTGCCAACTGGCGGTCCGTATCCCGTGTTCTACTCTTCCTCGCCGGAGACCGCACCTTCACTTCATGGGTCTTGAACCCCGCCCGTACATAGAGATCGCAGATGGAGGGCGTCGGTCGCCGCCGTAGAATAGGTTTAGGGTCGGGTTTCTTTTATTTTTCTGTCCTATAAAAGTTGAAATGTAATGAAAATCTGCCGTGTTTGCATTAATCTCGGCGGTGTATATGAACTTTCACAATAATATACATATTGTAGGAGTACTAGTGCACGGAAGATCAAGATCTTGTGGGAGAAAAGGATGAACGAGGGAAAGCCTTATCTGCAAATGTGGAGAGGAGTGTGGGTAAATTGTCATAGTTTCCTTCCTATCCGTTAGATATAGATCGGACGTCCTATATTGCAGGATGACAGGCACACCATCATCACCAACTCTGCTTCTTACTGAACCAAGACAAATCTAAAAAACCCAACTAAGCCAACCTCCTAGCATATCGCGCGGGAAAAGACCCGACCGCGCCGTTTTAGTTGGGATTACCGGATTACTAGTAGTAGTAGTATCGATGGATCGCGCGAAGCAACATTTTTTTAGGGGGCGAAGCACCTAGTTTAAAAGGAAAAAAGGCGGTACACTCACAACACTCCTGTCATGATCGCATTGCACCCCACACACGTTCGGTCCTGCACACGCTCTCGCATAAGCGGGCAGCGCTTGCTTGCCTCTTCACCGCACGTGGGACTGCACTTGGAGAAACCGACCATCGCCAAACTCCCCGCCCACCGCGAAAATCCTCCCCACACAAAATTTCCCCCAAATTGATTCAACCGCCCTTCGCCAAATATTCCCCAAACCCCCTCCCCGTCCCCCTCCACTCCATTCGCTCCGCCAAAGCCGCCCTCCCGCCGCCGCCGTCGTCGGCACCATGATTCGTCGAGGGGCACGCACGGCGATCCTCTCGCTCCCACATGCGCTCTCGTGGATGTCGTCCTCTAGCCGCGCCGCCACCTCGCTACGTTCTTGTGGGCGCGACGGCGGTCAGGCCGCCACCGCCGGCGACGTTAGTGTGGAGGCGCGGCGGTCAGCTTCTCCCATGGTGCGCGCATTCTAGACCGAGGCCCGTTCATGTCGGTGTAGCGCTGAATGTTAGCTGATAGACGCTGTTAATCTCACTTTGTTTGCGAAGTAGTTTATCGTCAATATGCTCGCTTAAGAAGCTTCCTTGCCCTGTTCTGCACTCAATCTGCTTAGCTGAGATGGCATGCCAAGGCCGATTAGTTGCTAAAATATCCTGCCATATATTTATTGTGACGTAGATTGCCATGGTCTAGTAGCCAATCTGTTAGGTGAAATAGCTCTACACCGTTTTATACTCGATCTTTGTTGCTGCGATGGCCTTCGATAGTTCGATGGCTGTGTGCTCGGCCTCATTGACTGCTGAAACAGCCTGCCATAATTTAGCACTCAAATCTGTTTGCTGAATTAGCTTTACATATATTTCGTTACTTAGATCTGCTCGTCCAAATATCTTGCCATAGCTTTAGACATCGACCTAGGTATTTTTTATGGACTTCATAAAAAAGCATATATGTTTTCCTGTAATATCTAGTAGAAGAACTAATTTGTATGTCTAACAGATGGACAGGACTTGGATAACTTCTGCTCGAAGATTCTCCGCTGCATATGTCGAGGGGGTTGAAAACTTCATGAACTTTATCAGAGCTGAGTACGGTGGTCCGAAATCAGATGTGCTCTGCCCGTGTAGCAGTTGTATGAATTCAGTTACAAGACCCCGGTCAACTATGCAAAATCATCTACACTTGTATGGGATGTCGGTCACATATACTAGGTGGGTTCATCATGGTGAAGCTGTGAGCGTCAATGTTATTGACTACGTGGAAGCAGCAGATCACCATCTTGATCTCACGATGCTCGGTGGAAGAGGAGGAGGAGGTGGTGGTGGCGGAGCCAGTGAGTTTGACCAACATTGAAACAATGCTACGAAATGCTCGTGCATTCCGTGAACTTTCACTGCGCAGAAGAAAAACGGTGGGCCCGCATGTTGGAACAATGCAACGTTGATGTCACCCCAGAAATAAGCTGTCGGTATTCTCAGCTATGGTCACCTTTCTTGGTGAAGACATCTGGCGGATGACCAACAAATCATTCGATGCGATGTTGGCTGCTTTCATAAATCTTTCCCAGATCGTCGAGCTGCCACACACCTACAAAAAATGAAGAATTTCCTTCGTGCGGTTGGAATTGGATATGATATGATCCATGTTTGTAAGAATAATTGTGTTACATTAGGAAGGATTATGCCAACAAGTGAATGCCCGAAATGCAAATCATCAAGATGGAAAGATGGCGATCTTGTGAAGAGGTTCCTCATAATGTTACGAGACATTTTCCAATTACACCAAGATTGCAGAGGTTGTTTCATGATCTTTGAAACAAGAGAGGATGTCTTGTGGCATTCTAGGAACCAGAGTCTGAGAGATCGAATGTAATGAGCCATCCATCTCATGGTAGTGAGTGGAAAAGCTTCAATGATAAACACAAAGAGTTTCTTTGCTGACCGAGAAACATTAGACTTGGCTTAGCTTCAGATGGATTTAACCCATTTGGCCACGAGCGCCACATATAGCATGTGGCGATTGCTTGTTATCCTTACAACATGCCTCCAAATGTACGCACCAAAGAATCAAACTACATGATGGCCTTGCTCATCCCAGGTCCAAAAAGTCACGGAAAGGATTTTGATTTGTTCATGGAGCCTCTTGTGGAGGAACTTCAACAGCTATGGAAGGGTGTTCTCACTCGAGACCTATATAGCAGCCCACCAGCTGATTTCTTTCTGCGTGCTATTGTAATTTGGTGCATCCATGATTATCCGGCTTTGGGCACTATGTCGTAGCGAGCGACACATGGTTACAATGCATGTGTTATTGTGACAGAATCATTGTCATCATAATACTTAGCAAGATCTGTTACATTGGACACCGCGTTTCCTTGCCAAGGACAAGCCGCATCCTAGAAAATACCAAAGACATGTGTTCAATGCAAAGCATGAAAACCGTGATCGCCAAAGAGGCTCACCGCCGATGAGTTGCAAGTGGAATTAGAGAAGGTCGGGCATATTACACGGAAACCATCCACGGTAATGGTAGCGGGAAAAGGAAGCGTGGCACGGTAGAAGAGATTATTGTTTACCCAGGGTCCACTTTGTGGGACTTGGAGTATTGGAAAGATTTGGATCTGCGGCATAATCTTGATGTGATGCACATCGAGAAAAATATATGTGACAACATTATCGGCACACTTCTTAACATTGAAGGCAAGGCGAAAGATACCTTAAAATCTAGGATTGATTTGACACACTTGGGTATCGAGAAAGGATTTGCAGGTGCAAGATGAAGGTAAACCACGGGATATGGCACCAGTGTATACGTCTTGGACAAGGTAAAAGAAAAGAATTCTGCGAGGTCCTCCGTGTGAGATTCCCACATGGATTTGCTTCCAACCACGAAAGGAGAGTCGGTCAGATGGAAACAAGGTACAAGGGTTGAAAACTCATGACTGCCACGTCCTACTTCAAAGGGTTTTACTGTTATCCTTAGAGGATTGGGCATACGACTTATATGAGCGATTCTGAGTTGGGACAATTCTTGAGGAACTCTGCAGTAGAAATATCAGGATAGATGCTTTGGGCGTCTTAGAGACAAGATACCAACTATCCTATGCGACCTTGAGAAGATATATCCTCCGGCCTTCTTTGATGTGATGGTGCATTTGGCTGTTCATCTACGTGATGAGGCACTACTTAGAGGTCGATGCAGTATGGCTGGATGTACCCTATTGAAAGGCGGCTAGGCACTTTCAAGGGCTATGTTAGGAACAGAGCTAGACCCGAGGGTTCCATTGCGAGAGGCCTACATTGCTACATAAGCGTTGACATTCTGCTCAAAATACATTGAAACAGTGATCAACTTAGCAAAGAGGTGGGTGAAGACAATCCGGGCTCAATGTTTTGATTATTCATTCGAGTTCTGAGGAAGAGTCGACAAGAGGACAAACCTAAAGATTTGGACAAAATGGTTTGGTATGTGTTGAATAACTGTCGAGATACTACCTTATATCAAGTAAGTGCGATACTACAACTTATACATCGTAATCTACTAAACTTGCAGCACATTCTTATATATTTAGATGTTTGATGCGATCACTATGTTGTGCAGCATCTACAAAAGGGAGTTCTTGCCATAAAATCCAAGAAACATTGACAAACTGGTTATGGCAGGATTTGCGAAATGGTTCAAGAACCATGTAAGCTTTTGAAGTGCAATTGTCGGTTTTTAATATATTGAGTACATAAGATGATCAGCTTGTCTATTTTCTAACCATAGGTTAAGAAGATGCGGGAGGATGGGCAGGCAGTTGATGATGCCCTTTACTCACTAGCAATGGGTCCTGATACTCGGGTAAGACATTATGAATCTTGCGTTGTTGGAGATGTGCGCTACAACACCCTTGCACGAGACGAAGGCAGGAAGACACAAAACAGTGCCATCATGAGCACGGATACGTATGACAAAGAGACAACTGAAATGTATGCTAACATAATAGACATTGTTCAGTTGCAGTATATCTCGATTTGAGGATCATCGGTGTGTGGTTACATTGTCTTTGTCGTTGGTATAACCTGTTTTCGTGATCACAAAACCCAGAGCTGATGATTATTTCAAATCCATCAATGTCAAGGCGGCGTACCAGACCAACGAGCCTTTTATTTTGGCAAATCAAGCAACACAGATATTTTTCTTGGAAGACACATTTGCACGTAGCGATGACTGGAGAGTATTGCAAAGGTTTGAGCAGAGGAATTCGTTTAATGAAGTTGCACAACAAGATGATGCTTACACTGCTCCTGATGTACAAGATAACACAGATGTTCCTAATATCTTTGAGAACCATCACGTCAATGACGCCGGTGAAAAGATTGCTGTCGTCTTTGTGGACATACAAGAGTTGATCAAGAAGAAGCCAACGTTCGAGGACGTTGAGGACGAAGAAGAAGATGACACCGTGGGGAATTACGATTCAGACTGATACACATGGCGAAGATGTTGACGCTGCTGCTGCGGATGATGATTACATTGCTTTTGTCGTATTTGCCTGTCAAAAGACGTTTTTTATCTACTATGTGAAATTGTGTTTGCTATGACAACTGAAACCTGATGAACATGTTGTTTAGTATTTTGCTGTGAGAACATCACTTGTTATGTATGCTGATTTGTGTTTGGTGATTGTATGACAACTAAAACATGATGACATTGTTGTTTAGTTGTACTCATATTTGGCTGTGAAACTTGAATTTGATGACATAGTTTGCTGTTGGACTGCAATTTGCTCGACGTCTTCGAATGAGAACAAAGCTGACCCTACAGGGCCTCTCGCTATTTATTTATTTATATGAGCAAAGGGATACCCCTGATTTCCGTTAATAGAAATCATTAGATGTTCACAACACTACACCTAGCCTGCTACAGGGTTTCATTCATTACTAGTTTCAGAAAGTGCTCATGTCATAGCCAATTTGAATACATCACGAGTGCTACATACACTGCAAATAAAGAGACAATCATCCTCTGAGCACATCGATTTTGCCCATTATCTTCACAAGCTCTTTCATCTCCTCATTGTTTGTCAAGGCCGTTCAGCATTTGTTGCTTGGCCATGATCGAGGAACTGCGTCTTTAACCTTCTGCTCTGCATCTTCCTCTTCTGCCGTTCCTTCAGTTACTTGTCCAACACCCCAACCTGCTGGTATTGGGATTCCTCGGCTAACCAAATAATCAATGTAGTTGCATTCCCCCACATCAGCAACTTCCCGGAAATACGAATCACACGAATCTTCCCTTTTCTGCACGAATCAAATTGGAAGATCATCAACCAAACTATTAAAAAAATCAGCAACTGAAAGCAGCAGAACAACACTTAAACATATTATTACCCCATGATTTGGGCATTTGTAGAAGACTCAGCCAGGGTTGCGGATTGTGGTTGAGACGCGACGGATGACTCTGCGTTATTTGCAGCAGTGGCACACACCAACGGCAGCGGGTTGCGATGAGCAATCGGCTGCGGTGCGCGTGCCAGCGGGGGTGTGATGAGACCCACAGGCGATGGTACGGGTGGCGACTTGGCGATATCGGTTGTTGCTCTTGAAGAGCGGTGGACGAGCAGCCAGCGGACATGGTTGCTGTGGCGAGCTTCGATGCTAGGCGAGTAAGTAGAGAAGAGGAGAAGCGAACGTTGGATATGTCGGTTTCATTACTTGTAGAGTAGCATAGCACCATATATAGTCATAGTCTAGGTTTGGATTCAACCAGCTACAGAGCACATCTTTCTTTTTCTAAAACTCGCAACGCCTCTCTTTACTTGGTACACTAGCTTGTTCATGACGCCTTCCCAAGTCTTTGATTTTCTTTCCTTTTTTTGCGAGGAAGGAAGGAGGACAAAATTGAGAGTTCCTCGGACTCGAACCCAAGACCTCTCGGTTGAAAACCAAGGGTGCTAGTCACTTATGTGGCGAACGTTCCTGTGAGGAGGACGGCAGTGAACGCATTTTCCTCGCAGTTTTCTTCCTATATATAAAAAGTATGCTACTTGGTGTCCGCTTAGTAAAAAACGATTGTGCCAACCTTGACCGTTCGATTGACATTCAACGTCTGCGCGTTTCTTGATCTCTTCTTCCTCGAGCCGCAAAAGCCAAACCAGCGCCAAGGGACCGCTTCTCCGCCTCCCACGGCTGGCTGTGATCTTCCCTGCTCCTGTTCGTCCCGTCCGAGGCCTCACCATCGCCCTCCATGCTCGCACATGGCGCTCACCCCTCGGTGTTGTCAACATGGTCAACAACCAAGAGGAATAAGGAGATGACTGTACATGGTGAGGATGACGGTAGGGACCCAAAGAACGCCAAATAATTTTGTTTTTCGGGACGGAGAAGGGTATCAAGCTGGGTTGTGGGGACCCGTGGCCCGTCTAGCCCAAGCTTTTATTTCATATGTTTAGCACATGACCAGCCCAGTTTGTTTTTTCCTTTCTGAAAAATGGCTAGCCAGCTATTTTGTTTTTTGCGTAATAACCAACAAAGGCCTACTTGCTTTTCTCGCCTGGCCGGAAAATCTTTCAAGACGAGGAGGATGCATTTTGCCCAAAAATGGGCTATAAGTAATAAGAAATGGGCTATAAGTAATAAGAAATGGGCTATAAGTAATAAGAAATGGGCTATAAGTAATAATAAATGGGCTATAAGTAATAATAAATGGGCTGTAAAATGAAAAAATATAGCAAACAGGCAACTAGTTCCCAAATACTGTTTTCTTTCGGATTTTGATATTTTAAATTTCATTGTTTTTATGCGCTAAAATTTCATTGAATTTAAATTAAGGTATATTTAGATTTAAAATTAATTTGAATCCGGCTAGAAATTTCGGGCTGTATTTTGTTTGGGACATATTTGGAGGCTGACTTGTGGGTCTACTAGGTTGACGTGTACTTTGGCTTTGTCAACTTAGTCCACAAACGATTCTAGCAGCAGTGACCGTTGGATGTTAATCCAACGGCCGTCTTCTTCTTCAATATCTCGATCTTCTTGCTCCAAATTACCCAAACCAGCTCGGTGGGACTGCTGCTCCGCCTCCGGTGGCAGGTGTCTTGCCGCCGCACAGCCGCACCGCCCACCCTACTTCATTGTCGGCAGGCCATTCCTCTACTCACCCACACCTCCTGTTATTTTCCGGGGACGGCAGCCGGACCAGTAAACCCTCATACTCCCCACCGCGTGGGCAACCATTGCCGAGTCTTCCCCGGCTCCGTGTCGTTCCCTTCCTAAGCCTCGCCGTCGTTCACCGCCATGGTGCTCTCGGCGCGGCCTGGTCAACGTGGTCAACGAACGACATCCGTCGGTCATGGACTGTACGCGCAAAATAATGATTCCTCCACCTGACAGCTGGGACCCACCGGAAGGGCCTCAGTATTTCACGAAAAAACGTTCCCCACGACATGTCGGACCCACCAGCTATATCTTCGCACGCAAGGAAGTGCCTCCTTATTACACAAAAAATGAATACCCACCTGCTAGATGGGACCCACCATAGTGGGAGGATGACTTAGGGCCAACTAAGTTGACGGGGACGGAGGGCTTTGTCAACTTAGTCAATATGAACGATTCTAGCTCCAGTGACCGTACGATGTCCATCCAACGGCCATAGTGCTTCTTCAACCTCTGGTCTTCTTGCTCCAGCCGCCCAAAGCAGCGCCAGTCATGTCGCATGCTCCTGCCTCTCGTGGCCGGCTGTGATGCCGCGGAGGCCTCACCGCCCCCTACTACTCCCACCGCTGGCCCAGGGTATCCCTCTACTCACCCACAAGCCCTATTATTCTGCGGCGACGGCAGCCTCACGCCGCAGCCGAACCAGTGAACCCTCGTACTCCTCTCCGCACGGGCTACCACTGCTGCGTCTTCCCCGGCTCCACGTCGTCCCCTTCCTAGGCCTCGCCGTCGTCCAGACCACTGCTGTCGGGGATATACCCCGCGGCGTAAACCGGCCGGAAGTATAACCCGGCCGGACTTGGCGGTTTACCTGAAGAACCCGCTGACACTTGGCGGTTCACTGGCGACCCGGCGGTTTACGGTTCATTGGTGATCCGGCAGGCAGCTCAGAGGAGCGACAAGACCCGGTGGCCCGACTGGCGGTTCATGAAGGCCGGTTCAACTAGGGTGGGCCGGTTTATAAGGAAAGGCATAAGGAATATTTGTCTTACAAGGAGTTAAGACCTGGACTTGTATCCGGTTTGTATTAGAGATAGGTTTGTCCTAATCCTAGTAGGACTCCACATGTAACCCGCCCCTTCAACTTATATAAGGAGGGGCAGGGCTCCCCAAAGAGAGAGAAGCTACAAACAAGAAGAAACAATCGTAGGGCTAGACACAAGGAGGAGAGCTGGTTTACCGGCTACTCCCTCGTGATGATAATGAGACCTAGCCTCAAACAGCATGTAGGGTTTTTACCGGATGATGTTTCCCGGGGCCCGAAGCTGTCTAAATCCCTGTCTTGTGTTGCGTCTCTCGATTCCATTCAACCCCTCTCAAGCTACCACATAGATGCGTTGGCCTCGCGACTAAGTCCTCACACTAAGGACATCTGATGTGACAATTCCATGACAATTGGCGCCCACCGTGGGGCCTGCGCACGGTGGTGTTGAGTTCTTGGAGGGATCTCTTTCCAGGGACCGAGACTCTTATGATTGGTTAGATGAGGAAAAGATTGTTTAATGGTCAACATCGTGATTAATTTTGGAATTTACAGCACGATGGTTTGAAATCCAGAGGTTAGAGTTTCGTCGTCTGCGCTGCCGGACGTGATGAGACGATCCGCCAAAACCGTTTCTACGTCGAAGTCCGAGGTTAACAAGGAGTTGATCTGCTGTATGCGTACAAATCGTTCTGGGTCATGGTCGGATCGCCAAGTTCCCCTGCCGCTGGCTTCAAGTCCCAAGAAAGCCACCTGATTTTCAAATGAACCGGAACAACTACTATTCCCGTGATATGACAAGGTCCTATTGCTGCCGCTACTTCCCACCAGGCCATGATCAATCGAAAGAAAAAAGTACTATTCCTCACGTGGCGGCCAAGGCTGGTCTGCAAGATTAGATTTTTTGTCTCCGGGTTGCACGGTACGAGATGCTGGTGCTAATTCAGTACGGATCGGATTTCTTTTGGTCTTCAATCGCTACACACTGTCGGAAACATCAATACAAGGTTACAGCATGCAAATTGAGCGAATCAGTCAAACCAATCACGACCCGGATGGGGTTTGGAGGTAGCCGCGGACTCATGTTGCCTTCGGGCTAGCTTTGCCTCTGAACCGCCATGCTAGCTACCGCGTGCCGAAGCTGCCAGGGTCCGTCGTCGCTTCCAAAACCGCCGGTTCGTCTGCTGCGCTCTCTGTTGTGACTCGGTCGCTTGCAAAGCCGCCACCTTCGTCGTTGTCTACTTCATCGCGAGTCGCCGACCCGCTTCGCGCCCGCTGCGAGTCGCCTGCTACCTTATCATGAGCCGCCGCCCCGCGGCCACGGCCGGCTTCCAAGTCGCATTGCGCTGTTGTACCGCCTCAATCTGCTGCAGCCCAGTCCGCGTCACGCGTAGCACATGCGCTTGAATCAAGTATCCACAGTGCCTCATAGAAGGAAAAGTCAAAACCTGATGGAATCTCACGCTTTTTCACGTAAGGAGCCCTCAACTACGACTCCTTACCAGGCAACTTCCAAGGAAGTATAACTATTGTATATACATGAAGAGAGTACAATCACTGGTTGGAGTGTGAGCCGGTTGAAAAAGTTATCTACGGGTGCTGCCTACGGATCATCAGTCGTCCGAACAAAATCAGATGAGGCGTTATACTGCGGGAAAATGACTACGTTGTTTTCAAGAGAGAGGGTCAAACTACTTGTTTGACTTCCATGCACATGCATGGAAGAAAAATCAGTTAGTATTACAAAGTACTACTACGACCCACGCGGAGAATCAAATGAAAAAGAAGATCGGCAGCATCGACACAAATATGCTTTGGATACATATATGGATCAAAGGGAATTCAGTAAACAATACTAAAAAAATTTATCTACGGGCAGATGACCTGCAAAAAAAAAGGTGATATCCGTCTAAAACTATTTTATTTGCACAATATTATTTTCGTCAAAGAAACAATTACTCTGGCCTATATCTTTTTATACAGGACATGTGCTCGCTATAAAAGTGATGCCCTACCGCGGACAGCGTGCGCGCTAGCTGTTCTACACCGGCATCTGCGTATATCACATTGATAAATCGGAACACAAACCGCCGCCCCTGCAGTCCGGACGACATCAACAATGCCGCGGCCGACTCTCTTGTCTGTGCTGGCTTATAACCCCGCGGTGGATATTAACTGGCCTGACATATCAGGTGAAGTCCATCCATTATATTTTTATATTAGATATTGCTTTCCTTAAAAAGAGCAATTACTCCGGCTTGCAAAATTATCTAATGCAGGACCCTAAACTGCCATATTGGTGCAAAATTTAAAAGGCCGTCAGAAAATTTCCGGCTCACAATGGTGCTTCCGGTTTATAATCCGGTTTAAGAGGAAACTATCTCTTGCAAAGCGCTGATGCTCTCAAATATCCGGTTTAATGTCCGGTTCAAGAAGGATTTATCTCTTGCAATAAGTTAAAAAGGTGCCAAAGAGGACCTGCTGCCATGATGCGCGATTCAAACATGGGTAACATGCCTTATTGGCTTATCATATTATTGATCACTTGGGGGCTTGGTCGTATCCGAACCATAGCCACGCCTCTTGATCGGCCTAGTGCCACAACATCACTGGGGGGCTTGGTCGTGTCGAACCAATGCAACACCTTTTGATAGGCGAAAGCCACCAGATCGATTGGGGACATGGTCAAGTCTGAACCACCACGCCTCTTGATCGGCCTAAGGTCATAGAGTCACTTGGGGCTTGGTCGAACCCAACCATTGCCACACCACTTGATCGGCATAATGCCACGGTTTCAGTTGGGGACCTGGCTGACTTGAACCATAGCTACACCTTATTGGGAGCTTGGTCGTGTCCGACCATGGTAACACCATCTGATCGGCTCAGTAAAGCCTCTTTTTGCAAACGGTTTTATCATTGCCTTTGCTTCCATATTTTTTCATAACTTTTATTTGATTTTTGTTGCGCTTTTAAACCGACATTGTTAATCCGTTTCAAACTGTCAATTACAAATTGGCGGAACACGGTCAAATCCTAATCCGGAGACTATCTGCCCGGTTTGATTTTATGTTGCCATCTTATTATGGAGTAAACCGGTGTTCATTAACCCGGCTTGACTTTCAATTACAAATTGTCAGTACATGATCAAATCATAATCCGGAGACTATCTGCCCGGTCTGGTTTGACTACGAGTCGCCAAGATATATATGGTTAAACCGGTGTTTATCACAACCGGTAGGGTTTTATCATAAACCGACACAAGATGAAAGGAGTTATCAATACTCTAGATTGGGGTTATCACCCTTACTACAAAAGTTGGTAAACCAATGATGTGATTAAATGTCACGGTATGATATATTTCATTGATTATTCTTAAGTGCAGCCTTGGTTATAAACCTGGGTTATATGTTGGGTATTATGATTCATCCGTGTAAACCGCCAGACACTTTAAACTTGTTGTATGCAGAGACAGGTCGAATAAAGCATGATGATAAATTATCCGGTGTTTATTAAACCGGCCGGCTTTAAGATGATAAGTCGCCAAGATATGATGAGAAATTATCCGGTGTTTGTTAACCCGGCCTGGCTTTGGACTATAAGTCGCCAGTACCTATTTAGATTGCGCCATTGGAATCATGCGCTTATAAATCATTGGGTTATATTATTCAAATAGCCAAACTTGGCTGAATTTTCATTATGATATTGAATGAATAAGGTTTTTCATACCAGATTATGTTATCTTTAATAGCCAACACGGCTGGATTTTTATTATGGTTATCAATAACCAATATTATAATTGAGGTTTTCAAAGTTGCTTTTAGCGCAATGGTTATCATATTATTAATGGATATGATTTATTCTACAATTGAAGGAATAGTCCCGAGTCGCTGCAGGCTTACGACCCGGCACTTGGGGGGCTACATTATTTAAATTGAGATTACATCAAATGTGCAAGTCTCATATCGCTGCAAGCATGCACCATGACACTTGGGGGCTAATGCAAAGTCATTTTTTTGCTCATATTATTGAAGACCCGACTCATCACATTATAATGAGCCGGCCCTTGGGGGCTACCAATTGCTCTTGTCAACAATTCAAGGTACACAAATTTTCATCTATTATTGAAGGATCCACTGCCCAGTTGGTAAAACACAAAGCTCTCAACCTTGTGGACGTGGGTTCAAGCCCCATGATGGGAGTTACATAATATAATGTTTGAAATATATATAAAGTCCCAGCTCAATATTATCTTCTCGAGCCGCCCTTGGGGGCTACACGTTGTCGTTAAAGTCTACATGATCGTATTTTCAAGTCCCTTCTTATTATTGGCATAATGACCCGCCCTTGGGGGATATACTGGTTGAAGTTTTTATGAGCATCAGGCAATTACAAGTTCCACGTTGCTGCAAGCATGACAACCCGGCACTTGGGGGCTACATAGTGGAATACTCAATTCTGATTAGTGATTGAGATGAACAACCTGGATTTATTCAAGATTGTGATATTTATATTGAAGCAAGTCTAAAGCTGTTGCTATGCTACCTTCTTAAGACTTGGGGGCTACAAGTGATAGGTATGTAAGAGGTATATTTTCAAGCTGGATGTTAACTACAAGTGATAGTGATAAACCGGCAAGTTCTACGTCCTTAAACCGGCTGAAGATTGGATGAGTATTTCAAGGACCGATATTGTTTTAAAGCATTGGGAGCTGAATCAAAGGAGTTATTCTTCACAATATATTTCCTATGAGAAACCAATGTCAGTAAGTTGATTATGAAGCTGGCCTATTAAACCGGATTTTCTAGAAGAAGGAAATGACAAGGATTTAAGGATGATCAGATGCCGGTTTACAAGAATTCTTAACCCGGAGCATAATCAGTCAAGTTTGTTCTTGTGTTTATTTCACAGATCAGTTTAACATGGATAAATCCAAATTAAACTGGGGCTAATGTCGGGATATACCCATGGCGTAAACCGCCGGAAGTATAACCCGCCGGACTTGGCGGTTTACTCAAGAACCGCACGACACTTGGCGGTTCACTGGCGACCCGGCGGTTACGGTTCATTGGTGATCCGCAAAGGGTCGAGGAGCGACAAGACCGGTGGCCTGATGGCGGTTCATGAAGGCCGGTTCAACTACGGTGGGCCGGTTTATAAGGAAAGGCATAAGGAATATTTGTCTTACAAGGAGTTAAGACCTGGACTTGTATCCGGTTTGTATTAGAGATAGGTTTGTCCTAATCCTAGTAGGACTCCACATGTAACCCGCCCCTTCAACTTATATAAGGAGGGGCAGGGCTCCCCAAAGAGAGAGAAGCTACAAACAAGAAGAAACAATCTTAGGGCTAGACACAAAGAGGAGAGCCGGTTTACCGGTGACTCCCTCGTGATGATAATGAGACCTAGCCTCAAACAGCATGTAGGGTTTTTACCGGATGATGTTTCCCGGGGCCCGAAGCTGTCTAAATCCCTGTCTTGTGTTGCGTCTCTCGATTCCGTTCAACCCCTCTCAAGCTACCACATAGATGCGTTGGCCTCGCGACTAAGTCCTCACACTAAGGACATCTGACGTGACAATTCCACGACAACTGCCCTGGTGCTCTCGGCGCGGCGTGGTCAACGTGGTCAACGACCGACTTCCATCGGAAGAGTACTGTACATGGAGAGGCTGACAGCTGGGTCCACGCGACCGCAAGGAAGTGCCTCCTTATTACGCGCAAAATAATTATTCCTCCACCTGACAGCAGGGACCCACTGGACGGGCTACCTTATTTCGTGAAAAAAACGTTTCCCCCCTGACTGCTGGGACCCACCGGACGGGCCAGCGTATTTCGCGAAAAAAATGTTCCCCGCGTTGTCAGCTCGGACCCACCGGAATTCCTCCTTATTACGCACAAAAGAATGAATACTCCCCTTGCTAGCTGGGACCCACCATGGTGGGAGGCTGACTTGTGGGCCTACTAAGTTGACTGGGATGGGGGTCTTTGTCAACTTTAGTCAATATGAACGATTCTAGCTCCAAAGGACCGTGACGATGTCCATCCAACGGCCGTAGTGCTTCTTCAACCTCTGGTCTTCTTGCTCCACCGCCAAGCAGCGCCGGGTCGTGTCGCATGCTCCTACCTCCGTGGCGGTTGTGCTGCCGCTGAGGCCTCACCGCCCCTACTATTCCCATCATGGCGAGCCCTGCGGCGACGACAACCTCACACCGCAGCCGAACCAAGAACCCTCGTACTTCTCTCGCGCGGGCTTCCATGCCGCGTCTTCCCGGCTCCCGTCGTCCCCTTCTCGGCCTCGCCGTCGCCCACCGCCTGGTGCTCTCGGCGCAGCGTGGTCAACGTGGTCAAGGAACGACTTCCATCGGACGTGGACTGTACGTGGAGAGGCTGACAGCTGGGTCCACGGCCGCGCAATGAAGTGCCTCCTTATTACGTGGAAAATAATGATTCCTCCACCTGACAGCTGGGACCCACCGGACGGGCCACTGTATTTCGCAAAAAAACGTTTCCCCCTGACTGCTGGGACCCACCAGCTACATCTTCGCACGCAAGGAAGTGCGTCCAGGCAAAAAAAAACCAAAACGATTCGCCCCCCTGACTGATGGGACCCACCAGCTACATCTTCGCACGCAAGGAAGTGCCTGATAGTCGGGACCCACCTGGTCGAAGCGTACGTAGCGTTGTCATTCTGGTCGCGAACGTGTACGTACATACTGGTCGATGTAGATGCGCGCATGTGTCGTAGATGTAGAGGCGCGCACGTGTCGTAGTAGAGGCGCGCACGTAGCATGTACACGCACGCATAACAGCGGGGTGCAAGAAAGAAAATACGGCCACGTACGTACATACGGGCAGGGTCTCGAACGCCTACTTGCGCATATGTACATGGCTGGGTCAGAACGGAGAAACAGCGTAGTCGTCGTGTTCATGGGGAGCCAACTGGCTGGGTCGGAACGGAATGTGTGGTCGTGTTCATCGGGAGGGCTTGGACGGAACAGGCGATGGAAACGAGGCCTGGTGTACGGCACAATGGAGGAAACGGCCTTGTGTTCGACCGGCCATGTTCGAAATAGGGTCCTGTTGATCGGGAGGGGCCTGGCGTACCGCAAAACGGAGAAAACGGACCTCCTACTGTCGAAACGGGGGTCCTGTTGATTGGGAGGGGTGTGGCGTACAGCAAAACGGAGGAAACGGACCTCCTACGGTCAAAACGGGGGTCCTGTTGATCGGGAGGGGTGTGGCGCATCGCAAAACGGATTTAAACGGACTTGTGTTGGAGCGCCACGGTCGAAACGGGGGGGATGGGTGTGGCATCGCAAAACGGACTCCACGAGATACTGTTCATCTCCACCGCCGACCTCCTCCAGCCTCCACGGGCTACCGCCGACCTCCTCCAGCCTCCACGGGCTCCTGCTCATCCAGCCTCCACCGCGCTTCTCCACCGGCCATCGCTCAACCACCTCTCCATGGGCACCCCTCCACCGTCTACTGTTCATCCAGCCTTCCACACCACGGGGTCCTGTTCAACCACCCCTCCACGGCCACCCCTCCACCGTCTACTTTTCATCCAGCCCTCCACACCCCGGGTTCCTGTTCATCCAGAGGCAACGCCACCGCTCACTGTCATCCACCCCCCCCCCCACAATGCTCACTGTTCATCCCAGAGGCAGCATCGATCGTCTTGCTAGCAGCGATGAGCGGCGAATCGCCCATCGGGTTTAGTTAACAGCCATCGATCGATCGCTCGGGTTCGATGAACGCGTAGCCTGCAGTGCAATCGCTCGGGTTCAGTTAGAGCCCAACACCTCGCTCGGGTTCAGTTAGATCCAACGCCTCGCACACACGCGCATACTTACGAGACAAACGCGCATCGCTCCGCCCCCGACCACCCACCGTAACCGGCAACTCCCCGAAATTTTCCTCCCCCTCGCTTCTACCACGGTTTTTTCCATCATGAACGGCCCAAAGAATGTCATGCAGCTGCGTCTCCGGCCCGCCCAGGACGAAAAGCCCATTTTCTGTCATGATTTTTTGTCATAGAAGTAGGAGCCCACCACATCTGTGATGATACCGGGTTTTGTCACAATTATCGTCATAGAAGTGTCATATGTATGACAGAAAAAAATTTCGTTCGGCCCAAAATGTCATGGATGTGTCTTTTTTTGTAGTGTCAGCTTGTCCAATAGTTTGTTCCCTGAAAACACAACCAGCACAACTATCTAGGAAATCCCTAGAAGCATCAGTTAGTCTGTTATAGAAGATATCAAGTATTTCATTTTTCTTAAGAGGATGATCAGGCAAAGCATTAAGTAACTGTCAAAGCCTCCCCGAAGCTTGTGGGAGACTCTCTTCTTTAGTTTGCACAAAGGTAAATATTTCCTGTAAAGCAGTTTGTTTCTTATGAGCAGGAAAATATTTTTCAGAGAAGTAATAAATCATATCCTGGGGAATACGCACACAACCAGGAGCAAGAGTATTGTACCAAGCTTTAGCATCATCCTTTAATGAGAACGGAAATAATTTGAGAATGAAGTAATAGCGAGTCTTCTCATCATGAGTAAAAAGGGTGGCTATGTCATTCAACTTAGTAAGATGTGCCACAACAGTTTTAGTTTCATAACCATTGAAAGGATCAGATTCAACCAAAGTAATTAACTCTGGGTCGACAGAGAATTCACAATCCTTATCATCAATAAAGATAGGTGAAGTAGCAAACTTAGGATCATATTTCATTCTAGCATTCAGAGATTTTTTTTATACTTGCATAATAATTTCTCTAGATCATCTCTATCCTTACAAGCAAGAATATCTCTAGTTGTCTCCTCATTCATAACATAACCTTCCGGTACCTTAGGCAATTCATATCTAGGAAGGCTAGTTCTAGCAGGTGTTTCAGGAGATTCAGTTTCAAGCTCACCATCAGATTCAACAACATCATGTGTATTACTCTAGCAATTTGTGCATGAAGAAAATCACCAAGTGGCACATCATCATTATCAAGCAAGGTACTAGCATCATCATAAGCATTATCCATACCAGAAGTAGCATCATCAGTAACTTGCGACATATCAGAATTAATAGCATGTGGTGGTGTTGCAAGTATACTCATAACAGAAGGTGAATCTAAAGCAGAATTGGATGGCAGTTCCTTACCTCCCCTCGTCCTTGAGGGAAATATCTTAGTCTTAGGATCCTTCAGATTCTTCATAGTGATAAATTGATAATAATCCCAAGTGACTCAACAAATATAGCTATGCTCCACGGCAATAGCGCCAGAAAAAGGTCTTGATAACCCACAAGTATAGGGGATCGCAACAGTTTTCGAGGATAGAGTATTCAACCCAAATTTATAGATTCGATCATTCGACACAAGGGGAGCCAAAGAATATTTGAACATATTAGCAGCTGAGTTGTCAATTCAACCACACCTGGAGATTAATTATCTGCAGCAAGGTGGTCAGTAGCAAAGTAGTATGATAGTTTTGATAGTAGTGACAACAGTAACAGTAACGGTAATAGTGATAGCAGTAATTTGTAGGAAGTGTAACAGTGATGATAGCAGTAGTAACTTAGCAAGAACAATATAAGATAAATTCGTAGGCATTGGATCGGTGACTTGTTGGATGATATTCATCATGAGACAGTTATAACCTAGGGCGATACGGCACTAGCTCCAGTTCGTCGATATAATGTAGGCATTTATTCCGTAAATAGTCATACATGCTTATGGAAAGAACTTGCATGACATCTTTTGTCCTACCCTCCGATGGCAACGGGGTCCATATTGGAAACTAAGGGATATTATGGCCTCCTTTTAATAGAGAACTGGAACAAAGCATTAACACATAGTGAATACATGAACTCCTCAAAGTACGGTCATCACCGGAAGAAGTCCCGATTTCTGTCACTCCGGGGTTACCGGATCATAACATGTAGTAGGTGACTATAACTTGCAAGATCGGATCTAAAACATGGATATAATGATGATAACATAAACGGTTCAGATCTGAGTTCATGGTTCCCGGGCCCAAAGTGACAAGCATTAAGCATGGCAAAGTCATAGCAACATCAGTCTAAGAACATAGTGGATACTAGGGATCAAGCCCTAACAAAACTAACTTGATTACATGATGAATCTCATCCAACTCCTCACTGACCAGTAAGCCTACGAAGGAATTACTCACTCCCGGTGGGGAGCATCATGGAATTGGCGATGGAGAAGGGTTGGTGATGATAAAGAACGAAGATACCCCACTCTAGAGCCCCAAATAGACTCCAGATATGTCCTCCCGATGAAGAATAGGAGGTGACGGCGGCTCCGTCTCGTGGATCGCGATAATTCTTTCTCCCTGATTTTTATGGAAAAATAGGATTTTATAGCGTCGGTTTTAAGGTCTGCGGGGCGAGCAGGTGGGGACAACCCACCTAGGCGTGCCAAGAGAGGGGGCGCACCCTGGTGGGGTGTGCCCACCCAGGGGCCCCTCTCTGGTAGGTCTTGGCTCTAGAAATTCTTATATATCATATAAAAATTCCTCGCAAAGTTTCGTTCCATTCCAAGAACTTTTATTTCTGCACAAAAACAACAACATGGTAGTTCTGCTGAAAACAGCGTCAGTCTGGGATTAGTTTCATTCAAATCATGCAAATTAGAGTCCAAAACAAGAGGAGAAGCGTTAGGAAAAGTAGATACGTTGGAGATGTATTAGAAGGCGCCCATACGAGCCTTCGGTCCAGTCCTACTCCTTATTTGTTTGTTCCATAAAGTGAGTGCCCTTCCATCCCGGGTGGCCTCGGCTTCCCTATTTGAAGTCCGAGCAGCGAACGAGAACGATGTGTGTGGATGGCCAACATCCAACCAGGATTGGCACGGCCCTGCCTGGCTAGCTTTATTGCGTACTTCCTGTCCGGGTGGCCTCAGCTTGCCCTATTCAAAGTTCGGGTAGTAATAAAGAATGATGTTTGTGAATGACCAATAACATCCAACCAGGATTGGCAGGGCCTTGCCTGACCAGCTTTGTTTGAGTATGCTTGGCCGCCTGGGTCAGCGTGTTGCATGCTCCATTTAACAAACTTGAGCCGCAGAGGCTCCCCCGTGAGGGGATGCCCGGGGACGGTGCCCAGCTTTTGCCAGGGCGTTTTGAGTCGGGCTTCTTTGTGGGCGTTTCACTCATTTCCTTCAGCCGTCTATGTTTTTCCATAAGTTTTTTGTTTTATGCTGCACGTTGGGCACCACACACACTGGCCTCCCTCTTGTTTTGCTTTGGGTTCACCTACATTGTGTTTTGTTTGATAGAAAGCCTAAGTCATCCGGATCGGCCGCTCCCACCCGGAACCACATGAGTAGAAGGAAACCAAGTGAACAGACGAGATAATTCACGTGCAGGAAAAGAGTGCGATGAGCGAGCATGTGCAGCACACACGACAGACAGCCAGAACACAACATCGATACACCGGGAAGACATTCCAAAATATTTTCGACCGCAGCATCAAGAGGCCAGGCAACAATTCCACAACATGTTGTTCAACAAGGGGACACAAATGGCGAGAGGCCATTGTTAGGGCATATTCCTCCCTTGCTGGTTTTGGTGATTGATGACAATGCTTTTGCGGACTAATCGTGTGCATTAAGCATTTCAGATAATTGACCATTTGGCAAAAGAGGATTGGAGCCCCTCGGAGCTTTGAAAGAGAAGACAACTATTTTCCTTCGTTTCATTTTTGATGGATTTGAGTCGTAGGAGAACCATACCATTAAGAGGGGATCCACTTCGGAAATGTTTGGGTGGAATCAACACGTACACGCTTTCACTTGCACCGTCCATATCTTTTCGCTTCATTGGAGTTTCTCCTTCTGTTATTTAGAAGGGGGATTGGAGAGCTACCAGCGGTAGTACCGCGGCTGGCAGCGGTAGTACCATGGCTGGAAGCGGTAGTGCCGCTCCCAGTACCGCGCTTACTACCACCCTGACTCGGGTCTCGACTTTTCGTGTCGGATCCAAGGGTAGTGCAGCGGTGGTCCCACTAGCATACTACCGTTGAGCCCCTTTTGACCCAACTGGGCAAGCGGTAGTTGGAGCGGTAGTAGGAGCAATAGGAGCTGGTATATAATCCCATTTACCCTATAAAATAAGGAGAGGACTTTAGGATGCAGCGCCACCGTCTCGAGGCGGAACTTGGGCAGGAGCACTTTTGCTCTCCGGAGGAGCGATTCCACCGGGGACACTTCCCTCTGGGAGGGGAAAATCGAAGCCATCGTCATCACCAACAACCCCCTCATCGTGGGAGGACCAATCTTCACCAGCACCATCTCATCTCAAACCCTAGTTCATCTCTTGTATTCAATCTTTGTCTCAAAACCTCAGATTGGTACCTGTGGGTTGCTAGTAGTGTTGATTGCATCTTGTAGTTGGTGCTAGTTGGTTTATTTGGTAGAAGATTATATGTTCAGATCCTTGATGCTATTCAATAACCCTCTGATCTTAAACATGAATATGATTTGTGAGTAGTTACTTTTAGTCTTGAGGACATGGGAGAAGTCTTGTCATAAGTAATCATGTGAATTTGGTATTCTTTCGATGTTTTGATGATATGTATGTCGTTGTTTCCCATGGTGGTGTTATGTGAACGTCGACTACATGAAATTTCACCATATTTGGGCCTAAGGGAGTGCATTGTGGATTAGTAATTAGATGATGGGTTGCTAGAGTGACAGAAGCTTAAACCCTAGTTTATGCGCTATTCCGTAAGGGGCTGATTTGGATCCAAATGTTTCATGCTATGGTTAGATTTATCTGAATGCTTCTTTCGTAGTTGTGGATGCTTGCTAGATGGGTCAATCATAAGTGGGAGGCTTGTCCAAGTAAGAATAGCATCCAAGCACCGGTCCACCCACATATCAAATTATCAATGTAACGAACGTGAATCAAACGAACATGGAAAGTGACCAGATGGAATTCCTGTGTGTCCTCAAGAGCGCTTGCTTATTGTAAGAGACTGCTCCGGCCTGTCCTTTGCTACAAAAGGATTGGGCTACCTTGCCGCACCTTCGTTACTATCGTTACTTGTTGCTCGTTACAAATTACCTTGCTATCAAACTATATGTTATCGGTAATTTCAGTGCTTGTAGACATTACCTTGCTGAAAACCGCTTGTCATTTCCTTCTGCTCCTATTTGGGTTCAACACTCTTACTTATCGAAAGGACTATGATTGATCCCCTATACTTGTGGGTCATCAAGGGCATGCATTCAGTCTTCTGTTCGAGGGATCGTTCGAGGGCGGTTCACGGGATCGTCGTCGATGTTCGAGGGACTCCAAGTACGATCTTCACCGACTCGTCTACTTCTGCTGCACTCCCGAAGTCGGTAACGATCATTGATCCAAACCCTATATGCATCTTCATATTGTTCCTGGGTGATCGTAGGGTGAAGTTTTTTGTTTTCTACTACGTTTCCCAACAGTTAGGGTACGAAAGTCGGAGCAAGCCTAGTTTTCCCCCTGTTCTTAGGGCTTGTTCATCCGACGCCTTTTCCAGTTATTTTACAGGCACGGTAGATATTCTAGTATCCCTAGGTTTTACCTTGCATGGTTTGTAGAAGTTCCTCGCGCAAAGTTCTCAGATCTAGTTTCAATATATATCTTGCCGAAGATTAGATAAATCTTGTTCTAGCAATTTTTTTGGAACTTGCTAGGTTAAAATCTGTCAATGTTATATTCAGTAAATTATCCCCTGAATCTTAGATCATATCCCTCTGAAAAAGTTATTTTCTTCAAAACCTATATGTGCATGCTCATGACACTCGTACCTAATCATTCACAGGAGTCTCATGGCTTCCGGTTCGGGAGAGCGCGCCGAATCTAATAAAGATGAGCAACTGCAGCAAATCTCACTTGATGAGGGTATTGGCAGAAAATGGATGAGAGGTGCGTGTCAGGGAAGCTGATCATAACCCACAAACACCTATGGGACCGGCGGACCGAGCCCCTTTCGGTTCGGTGGGGGGCGTAGGTCGCACGAAGAGCAGATCGAGGCGAAGCACACGAGCAGTTTACCCAGCTTCGGAGCTCTCCGGAGAGATAATACTCCTACTGCTGCTTGTCTGATTGTACTGTGTTCTTGCTAGAGAGCCATGGGAGCTACAAAACCTAGCATGAGTGTCTCTGGTTTTGAATGAGCTGAACCTCCTCACGCTATGCATGGGCCTCCTTTTATATGCTCGAGGGTCACCAACAGTGGCAACGTAGACAAGGGCAAAACGGGAAAATGAGTTGCGGTTGGTACAGCTACTTGTACAAAGGTATTCTACCTAACTCGACGGCAAGGGACGAAAGCATTAAATGCCCGTCCATGTCGCCTAAACAATCTGCAACAGGACCGTCAGAGCGCCACCGCTTGCCACGATGGCAATCTTGTCGGCGCCGCTTACGCTTCTCTCCGGCTGGCCAAGACAGTTTCTTGACACGCAGCTGGAATGGTCCCATGGCGACACGCTGGTGGATGAGATGGAGCGGAGATGAAGAGTGGTTGTCTGCGCGCAAGCGCCTTTGCCACAGCTTGAATCCTTGTCGCGTCCGGAAGCTTGTCGCTCATCGGGCCTTCCCGCAAGCTCCTCTTGCCGGGTCTTGCCTTCTGCGTGCCTTGAGTGGCCTTCCGGCAAGCTCCTCTTGCCGGGCCTTGTCTCCTTGGCTTAAATACTTTGTTCTTGAATGGCTCCAAAGGAACCACGGAGGACCTTGGCGGTCACCAGTAAGCCTTGCCGCTGGCGCCAGAATCGCCCGCACACGAGTTCGGGATACTAGGTACCCCTACTCTAGTACACCGACAGAGCCCCGGCCTGGGCCACACACGTGCTTGAGCGCTGTTGGGCCAGGCCCAAAACTGTGTACGGGCACGCTCGGCCTAGATCACGCCGTAACTTGCTCCGGACCCACCACGCCCCCCACGAACAGCACGCGTCGAGCGTGGCGTCGTGGGAGAGATCGTGGGGGGTTTCTTTATTTGGAAAAGCGGAACGTCCGCCCCCTCTTCCTCCTTATAAACAAGGCAAAGAGGGGCAGGTCACCCACCTCGCCATTTGCTGTCTAATCTCGAAAACCACCGCTGCTCCCCCCTTCTCCTCTAGTCTGAAGAGAGCAGTGCTCCGCCCCCCCATCGCCACCAGCGCCATCAACGCCGTCGGTCTTCTCCACTGCTTCCGCCATGGCTCCGAAAGCCGATAAGGGGAAGGGCGTGAAGTCGGCCGAGGCGCAGCGGCTCAAGGGCGCTGAAAAGGAGGGCGTCTTCCCCCAGCTCGCCGCAAGGGAGCTGAGGGAGAACTACAACCTGTTCTGGTCGACGGAGACGCGGGCGCATCCGCGCACGAAGGTACTCCCAGCCGCTGCTTGTGAACTAGCCCCAACTGGGTACCCCTTCTTCGCGCTTTTCTTCTATTGCGGGCTCTGCCCGCCTTCTCTCTGAATTTTTCTGCGATATTATGAACACCTCTGGCTTCGCCTCCTTGATTTCACCCCCAATGCTGTCGACCATGGCAGTTTTCGCACCTTGCGAAAACTTTGTCGGAGTCCACCCAAACGTAGCCCTCTTCCGCCACCTCTTCATGCCCCGCGTCAAGAGAGGAGAGCCACTTGCCGGAGGGATTGCTTGGATCTCAAGGATCGCAAGAAAGAAGCCTATCTGGAAGGAGAGCTCCGCAGCAAGTGGGAGGAGGGAGAGCCGATTGGTGTTGGATCGTTGAGGAGAACCCACAGCCCTTCACTGCCCAGCGCCAAACTCCAATAGTGCGTGGCAACGATTGGAGCAACTTGGCGCCGGAAGATGCTAGGTTGAAGATTGCCGTGACCGGATCTTGCGCCTCGGGCTTGCGGACTCACCAGAGGCGCCACATGCAGATTTCTTCGCCACCGCGACGCTTCCTTTGCAGGAGAGGAGGAGACCTGCTTGGGAGTTCCAAAATGCGGCGGACATCATGAGGCTGCGCCCGGGCCTCAACTTCAATTTCACTGTCTTGGAGTTGGATGCGATGCTGCTAGAGCTGTTCAAGCACGACCCCGATCACCCCGAGTGGTTTAGGTTGCCGAGGGGAGTCGTCCCATTGTGCAACAACTCTTCACTCGACCGCATCCGTGCAATGATGCCGTTGTGCGATTCGCATGGGATCGTTCCAACCTGGCAAGAGCCTTCAGACGACGTCGTGCGGCAGTTCTTCGACAGTTTGGAAGAAGTGCCGATCCGCCCCGACGAGCAGAAGAGGCTCACCCGCGACACCACCGACGACGAGATGCGGTGCATTGCCACCAGGCTGGAGGAGGCGGCAGCAGCTGCTGCCGCTGGCGCATTCGGGTTCACCGTGGAGGAGGCAGAGGCAGCAGAGGCGGCGAGCCTCGCCGAGCGAAGGGAGTTTGCCGGCGAGGAGGAGCTTGCCGAACCCGAGGCCGAGTCGAGCGAACCCGCCGAGGGCGCTTCCTCCCCACCATCTAGCAGCCTGCCGCAAACGGAGCCCCCGGCTCCACCAAGGAGGCGTCTCCGCAAGGCCGGAGACGAGACGGGGCGGCAGACGGGCCAACAGCCGCAACGCCGCAGCACGCTTTATCTCATGACAAGCCAAGTTGCGCTGGAGTACCCCACACTGCTGCAAAAACTGAGGCGGGATCCTCCCAGGCCACCGCTGCCACTCCCGCCAAGCGGTCGAGGGAACCTTCTCCTCCGCCTCATCGCACCAGAGGCGAGCCAGAATTTGACCTCTCTGCTCTCAGCTCCGACGAGGAAGAAGAAGAGTAAGCTTCTATATTGTGCTTGTATTTCTTCAATTTTTTTGCTTCGTCTTGTATCTGATTTGCTTCATTCTGAACTCTTTCCTTTTTCAGGACGCTGGCCCAGAGAGCGTCGAAGAGAGCCAAGACCCGGTGGTCGTCATCGAGGACGATCCCCTGGGCAACAGGAGGCGCTGCTCGAGACCCCTTGCCGGACCCGCAACCCTTCCTCAGCAGCCCCAAAGACAGCCCCCAGCAGTAAGTATATGGTTTACTTCATCTTGTTAGGTGTGCATGGGTGCTCCTTCTTTGTTGATATCGACTATTGGTTTGTGTAGGAGCAGAGCAGCCTCATCAGAGTGCCCTAAGCCGCCTCCCCGAAATACCATCTGCTTCGACTACTCCGCCAAGGGAGGATTCTCCGGCAAGGGCGTTCCCGGCAAGGAGACTTCTCCGCAAGGGACAGCACCAGTGATCCTCCGGTGGTCGAGACCATGGCTGCAGATCCCATCGCAGTAATCCTCTTCGTGAAAATTTCCCTTGGGTTCTTTTTTTTTGTTTTTCTTTTCAACATTTGCTTGATCGTTCTTTCTTTTTCGGTCGCCGATCCATCCGCCGCAGAGCCGATGGAGACCGAGGTCGCCGGGCGAGGAGGCGCTGGCAACACCGACGACGCCGCCACCATGGAGGACGAGGCTGGCGCCGATGGATCCGCCGGCGAAGAGGCCGCCAAGGCTGCCGCCGCAAAGGTGGGCGAGGGGTCAGCGATCGCCGACGACCACGAGGCCGCAGGAGCGCCAGCGCCACGCCGACCGCCGATCCTCCGCCATCGGTGCAGCGCCAGTTCAAGAGCCCAGCTCGGCGCCTATCTGAAGGCCGGCGATGGCATCTTCATCAAGCTCCCCTGGGCCTCGAGCTCCAGGGCGCCGGTTGAAGGAGAGACCTTCGACGGAGAGCTGCTCGCCTCCGCTGGGCTGTCGTTGGTTGACGCGCCAAGCAGCAGCAGCGGCGAGTCTGAAGAGGAGCAGCTGCTGAAGAAGCTGTTGTCGCTCTACCGCGCCCGGGAAGCGCTTGTCGCGAAGGCGGGAGTAGACATAGAGAAATGCGCGGAGGAGCTCCGGGGAATCAATCAGGAAGCTCTCCGGTCCTTGGCAGAGGAGCGGGAGCAAACTGTTGAGGCGCACAAAGCCTTCATCCTCGAGAAGGCAGAGGTTGAAGAGCAGCAGAGGCTCGCTGCCGAAAGCTATCCAGCAGGAAGGCGAGCTGGCGCAGCGGAAGATCAACCTTGACAGCCACGAGGAGGAGCTTGTCGCGTGAGGAGTCACTTGGCGGGGCTCTTAAGGAAGCAAAGGATGCTGCCGCAGCTGCCGAGGCCGCCAAGAAAGAGTTGGAGACAAAGGTGACGCAGCTGGAGGCCAACCTGAAGAAGAGCGGCGAGGAACTTGTTGCACTCAAGCACGAGCGCGAGAAGGACGCCAATACTCTTGGTGAGCTGCAGGGCCGTCTCGCTGAGAGGAGCAAGGAGCTCAGCGCCGCCAAGGACTCCAAGGCAGATCTTGAGCTGAAACTGACCACCCTGATGCAGACGCTGGACGGCGCCAAGGAGCGGGAGGTGAGCCTGTTGGAGAAGATCAAGGCCGACGAGGCGCTGCTGGCGAGTGCTACTACCGCCCAGAGCACCTTCAGGGAGAATGTGGAGCACTGGACTGAAGGTCTTGTGAATATCGCCGCCGCCATCGACACGGAGCTGACGGAGCTGGGATGGTGGATCTTGGTACTCTTCCGACGAAGCGCCTCAACCCAGCGCCAAGCTCAGCTTGTTCTTCAAGGGCGTGGTGGCGGCTCTCCAATGACTCGGGAAGAGATCCCGAAGCAGCTGGCCGAGGAATCGCGCCAGATCTGTGCAGGAGCTCTCCAAAAGGTGTTGATGAAGGTGGCCTTCCGCAATCCAGGCCTCAACCTCGCCGGCGACCTCAGATCCTTGCCGCGGATGCTAACATGGAGGCGCTCAAAGCCCTTGTCGCACCCATTGTGGACAAGGTGGGCAAGATCAAGCGAGTTGATGGCGACCGTGTAGATTAGGCCGCCAGTTTTATCTTTCCCTTGTCGCTGCTGATCACGTTTAGGAGAACAATTTATTAGATCTGCGACAAGCTATTTTGTAATATAACTCTATCTTGGGTAGTGATTGCAAAGTTATTTCCTTTACTTGATTCCTTCCTTTGTATGTTTGTGCCCCACGCTTTTAGGGAACTTGTCGGCGCGGGCACCTTTGCCGCGAGCGCTGAGTGCGGAACGTGAGCAGCCTGCTGGCGGTGCCGCTTCCGACAAGCAACCTTGTCGCAACTAGTTGCAGCTCACTTAAGTTGTTGAGCGGACTCGAAACAAAGTAAGGGCGCGACTAGCTACGAGTTGGTTCCTCCGCGCACAGGTTTTCCATACAAAGTACTATCGTTCGAGGAAGATAACTTAAAAATTTAAAAACTGATTACTCAAACTTTGGCAACTTAGCTTTTCTGTCGTTTGCTTCCCGGTAGGGCGAAACTTCCTCAAGCTACGCTTGGTGGCCCACACCATTATCTTCTCCTTCCCCCCCGGCTAACTTGTGGGTGAAGGAACCTTCCTTTCTTTGAGAAAGAGAAAGAAGAGAAAATAAAGTTATGGAGCCTTGTGGCTCGTTATTTCTTAACGGGTGTGGATGCTGCACAAAATGTTAGATAACACATGCAAAAATGATGATGAAAGCATGTAGTTGACAAGTTGTGCGCAACACATGAGCTTTACTTATGCACGGGTCTCTGCGCCGGCTTTGTACAAAGGATTACATGCAACATCGGCAAGACTTGTACAAAAGGTGGTTGCTTAACAGGTTCCAAGAACCGCGCCCTCACGGTAAAACTTACGAAGATGTTCAATGTTCCAGGAGTTGCTCACCGAATGCCATCTTCGGTCTTAAAGCGGACAGCGCCAGCCTAGTGACTCGCTTTCACCCGATAAGGGCCTTCCCACTTCGGCGTCAACTTGTTGGAATTCTTGGCGGACTGAACGCACCGAAGAACAAGGTCGCCTTCCTCGAGGCTTCTGGCACTAACTCCGCGGCTATGGTAGCGACGCAAAGCTTGCTGGTAACGAGTGGCTCGTACAGCGGCCTGAAGACGGTCCTCCTCAAGGAGCAGCGCGTCATCTTGTCGCAGCTGCTCTTGCTCAAGCTCATCATAAGCGAGTACTCAAGGTGACCTGTACACGAGTTCCATGGGGAGAACTGCCTCTGCTCCATAGACTAGAGCGAAAGGTGTCTGGCCAGTGGCTCGATTTGGCGTCGTCCTGATCAACCAAAGAACCACCGGCAGCTCCTCAATCCAGTTCCTTCCGCACTTGTGCAGCCTGTCGAAAGTTCTGGTCTTGAGCCCGCGCAGCACTTCAGCATTTGCCCTTTCTGCTTGACCGTTGCTTCTCGGATGAGCAACAGAAGCAAAGCAGACCTTGGTGCCAAGATCTTGGATGTACTGCATGAAGGTGCGGCTCGTGAACTATGTGCCGTTGTCGGTGATGATCCTGTTAGGAATTCCAAAACGGCAAACAATCGACCTGAAGAACTTGATCGCTTGTTGTCTTGTCACCTTCCTCACTGCTTCCACTTCCGGCCACTTTGTGAACTTGTCAATTGCGACGTACAAGTACTCAAAGCCCCCGACAGCTCGGGGAAAGGGGCCGAGAATGTCGAGCCCCCAGACCGAAAATGGCCAGGATAAGGGATCGTCTGGTGAGCTTGAGCTGGTTGGTGTATCTGCTTGGAATGGAACTGGCACGCTTCACACTTGGTTACTTGTGCAGTTGCATCACGGGGCTGTCGGCGGAAGAAACCTTGCCGGAAAGCTTTGCCGCAAGTGCTCTTCGCCAATGTGGTGACCACATATGCCTCCATGTATCTCTCGCCAACAGCTTCATCCATCTTCCCGTGAATACACTTCAATTTCACACCGTTGAGTCTTCTTCTCTCGCAAAGTGTGTTGTCGACAAACTGGTACATACTTGACTGCCGGGCTACTCTCTCCGCTTCTTCTTGCTCTTCGGAAGTTCTCCGTCATGCGAAGGAAATGGACTATCTGCTGCGCCCATCTTTGGAGCTCGCGGCTCGACAACAAGGATTAAAGGCACATCTGCTGCTGCGGGAACATCAGCTTCTACGGCGAGAACTGCGGCTCGCCGGAGCTTGACGTCCCCGCAAGATTGCGGAGCAAAACTTGTCGGGGCGTCGCTTCAACGAAACAAACCCTAGGGCTTGTCGGAGCAGACTGCTCCTCAAGACTCTTGGTGTTGATCCTGGGACCTTCTTGGCGGCTGCTTCGGGAGCTCTGCGGTAAATAGTCACCGAAATCAACTTCCTCTTCTTGTTCTATCCAGTTGATGGCGTTATACCGGTGAGTCAGCTTGAGCACAAAATCCCTGGCTCCACAGTAACTTGAGTGCGGCGACTTTGACAAAGCCATCAAGAATATCATTCTCGAGCTCTTGGAACATGTTCCATCTGCGCAGCCGTCAAAGTGCTCTTCTAGCTTTCTCACTTCATCAACGTAGGCTTCCATCAACGGACTCGATAATCTTTGTTCACTTGGCGGACGACAAGCTGCGAGTCACCCTTACAATGAGCTTCTTGATCCCAAGGTCTACCGCATTACGAGACCGCAAGCAAACCTTCATACTCTGCGGTATTGTTTGTCGCTTGCTCCTTGGGAAAGTGCATTTGGACTATGTACTTGAGGTGCTCTCCGGTGGGCGCGACAAGCAACGCTCAAGACCGGCGCTTTGCAGCGAGAAGGCACCATCAAAGTACATTAGCCACTCTTTGCTTGCCTCCTTGACGGGGATGCTCATCTCTGGAATTTCTTCATCCGGCGTTGGCGTCCATTCTGCTATGAACTCTGCCAATGCTCTGCTTTGGATAGTTGAAGTGCTTTCAAACTTGAGGCCAAAGCTTGACAATTCTAGTGCCCACTCGACAATCCTGCCTGTTGCTTCTGGATTTTGCAATATTCTCTTCAGGGGAAAGCGAGTGACGACTGTGATTTCATGTGCTTGGAAGTAATGGCGCAGCTTTCTCGAGGCCATGAGGAGGCCGAAAAGCAATTTCTGCACACCAGAGTACCTTGACCTAGCCCCCTGCAGAAGTGAACCGACAAAGTAAACCGGGCGCTGCACCATCCTTTTCAGTATCTTCTCACGCGCTGCTGATCCATCCTTGTCGGGACCAGAGCTTGCGGTGAAGCCCCACGCTTGTCGCTGGATGCATCCGCCTTAGTTGCGGCTCATCATCGCCTCCCTTTCCGCTACTAACGCAGCACTAACCACTTGATTGGTTGCCGCTATATATAGCAGCAACTTCTCTTGTGGCCTAGGTGCGACAAGTATTGGAGTGGAGGACAGGTACCTCTTTAAGTCCTGCAGCGCAGCCTCCGCTTCGGGAGTCCATTTCATTGGACCTGCCTTTTCAAAATCTTGAAAAATGGCAGGGCGCGTTCAGCAGACCTAGAGATAAACCTGCTAAGAGTAGCCACACAACCGGCAAGTCTTCGTACATCCTTGACGCGCTTTGGTGCTTCAATCTGCTCAATGACCTTGATCTTGTCGGGATTGGCTTCAATTCCCCGCTGAGACACGAAGAACCCGAGAATCTTGCCGGAAGGGACTCCGAACACGCACTTCTCAGGGTTGAGCTTGAGGTTGATCTTGCGCAGATTTGCAAAGGTCTCATCTAAATCTTGAACCAGAGTTGCCCTGTCTTTGCTTTTGACCACTATGTCATCCATGTAGGCTTCTACATTTCTGTGCATTTGCGGCTCAAAAGCGTCATGGACTACTCTTGCAAACGTTGAACCAGCATTCTTTAGCCCAAAAGGCATCCGTACAAAACAGTATGTGCCACATGGGGTGATGAACGCGGTTTTCTCCTCATCCTCTTCTGCCATGAAGATCCGATGATATCCCGAGTATGCATCAAGAAATGAAAGCAAATCACATCCAGCCGTGGAGTCAACAATCTGGTCGATTGGCCGCAAGGGAAATGGGTCTTTGGGACAAGCTTTATTAACATCCGTGAAGTCGATACAAAGTCTCCATTTCCCATTTGCCTTTGCGATAACTACAGGATTGGCCAACCACGAGGGATGGAGCACTCCTCCGACAAGGCCTGCTGCTTCCAATTTCTTGATCTCTTCGCAATGAATTCTTGGCGCTCCGCCGCTTCCTCGACTTTCGCTTGACGGGCCGCGCGCGAGGACAGACAGCTAGGTGATGCTCAATTACTTTCACAGGAACACGGGGATGTCGACGGTTGCCATGCAAACACGCCGACGTTAGCTCAGAAAGCAACGAGCGCGCCTTCCTATTTAGGGTCGAGAGTGGCACTGATGGTGAAGGTACCACCAGTGCCGTCCTCCTTGGCGGGCACCATCTTGGTCTTTGGTGGAGCTGCCATCGTCTTTTTGTACTTGCCGGTGGAGCTCGATGGTGCGTCCTCGACGGTAGCGCAGCACTCCGAAGAGGTGCACTTGCCGGAGTGGGCATCAGAGCTCTTGCCGGACTTGGTCTTGGCCTTCTTCTTCCCCCCGGGAGCTTCAGCGGCAAGTGACTTGCTATCTGTTGCAGCTGCTGCCTCCCGGTAAATCTTGTCGGCGCAGATAAGAGCATCCTTCTTGTCGCCATGGACAAAAATGACACTTATTGGGCCTGGCATCTTGAGCAAGTTGTATGCATAATGAGAGGCTGCCATGAACTTGGCGAGTGCTGGACGGCCAAGTATCCCATTGTAAGGCAATGGAAAATCAGCAACGTCGAATGTGACCCTCTCAGTCCTGAAGTTTAGCTCGCTGCCAAATGTTACCGGCAACATGATCTTCCCCTTCGGCTTGCTCTTTCCCGGATTGATTCCTTGGAATGTGCCAGTCTCTTCGAGCTCGCTGTCAGGGATCTGAAGTTTCTGAAGCACCGCGGAGGAGATCAGGTTTAAGCCGGCCCCGCCGTCAACTAGCATCTTGGTGACCTTGAGGTTGCGGATAGTTGGTGAGACCAACATCGGCAAGCACCCGACCGCAGTTATGCGATCCGGGTGGTCCTCAATATCAAAGATGATAGGCGTGCTGGACCATTTCAGAGGCTTGCGTGACTCTACGGATGGTTCTGCTGCATTAACTTCCCGCATCCACTGCTTGAGTTGGTGGTGTGAAGTATGCAGAGAAGCACCGCCGTCAACGCAGAGGACCTCTGTGGCTTTCTGGAACTCCTGCTCATCGGTCTCATCGTATTCCATATCTTCATCGTCGTCGTCGTCTTCATCTTTGTCGCGGCCGCGGGGAGGTCTGTCTCCTTGCCGCTGCTTGGCCTTGCGCGGCGTCCTCCCGGCCGGGTCGCTTCTTGCTAACTCCCCAAAGACCTTCCCGGGCCTTCTCCTTGTCGCGCCGCTCGACTCAGCCTTCGCTGTTCAACAAGCTGCTCGACCTTCTTGCAGCTCTGGAGGTCATGGCCCTTGGTGCGGTGGATCTTGCAGTACTGCTTGTTGGAGCTGTCCTGCTTGTCGGCGGCCGCCACAGCTTTGCGGTCGGTGTCAGCGGCAACCTCCTTGCCGGAGCTGCCAACTTTGGCTTTCTTGGTGGCACCATCGTTGCCGGACTGCTCGACAACTAGTACCTCTTTGCTCTTCTTCCTTCTGTTGTTCCGTCGCCGGCTCTTCTTTGCCGGGGCGGTCTCCTCGCTATCAGATCCTGCTTCTGCATTCTCTCCTGGGAGTCTCCTCCCTTCCTCAGCACGTGCACACTTGTCGGCCAAGGCATACAGCTCACTGACGTCCTTGACTTTGCACATCGCCATTTCCTCCCTCATCCCGCGGTTCCGCACGCTCGATGGAACGATGCGATCACCGCGCAGGTGGACATCTGGGATGTTGTAGTGTACACGGCTGAATCTCTGAATGAACTTGCGCAGAGACTCTCCTTCCTTCTGGGCGAGCAGATGAAGATCGCTTTCTTGGCCATGAGGCTTGTGGCCGCCTGTAAAGGCGCCGACAAACCGATGGCATAGATCTGCCAAGAGGATATGGAGCTGTCCGTCAAGTGCATGAGCCAAGATCGACATTGGGCTTGAGTACCGCCGGAAGTAGTTGGCAAGGATCTTGTCGCCTCGCCCCTCGCAGCTTGCACCGCGATGGTGTAGATGCTTTGAGGAACTCCGTCGGATGCGCCCCGCCATCGCATTTCTCCGCACGTCGGCTTGAAATTCTTCTTGCTGGGCCATCGACTTGCCGCAGCTCACGAGTGAACGCAGGGCAACCTACCGCGTCTGACAAGTCACCCGGTTCCCCGGCGCATGCATATCGACAGAGGGTCAGCGCGCTGGTCGGATTGACGTCGCGCTTCTCTTGGCGCTCGATCGCGAGTTCGAGCATCTTCTTGTTGTCGTTTTGAAGAACTTGGCGCTGATCACGGCGAGCTCGTGGATCCGGCGACGCGGTGGAGTCGCTGTCGAGGTGGATCCGACGAGTTGGTGATCTTGGCCTTCGGTGGAGAGTGCATGGTGGTTGCACCCCACAGGTTTAAATCGCCACCGGCTCGTGCCTTGTCGTCTTGCCGCGGCACCGATGTAGTTGGTTGTCGCGAGCACGCCGTTAGCAAAGCCGATGAGACTCGGATGGTGGCCTCCATTCGTCGACCTTGTCGGCTGTTGGAGGGTAGTCTAGGAGCAGTTGAGCTCTCGCCAAGGCTTCCGCTGGAGTGGTGGGTGGCAATGGCGAACAGTGCGAGGAGCGGGATATGCTCGGACTTCTAACTATGTTAGAAGGAGCAGTATCCCGTCCAGGCGACCGTGCCTCGCTTGTGCCAGCACGTCGGCGTGCAAGCTGGTCTTGAGGGCCTCGGGATCCACCAGATCGATCTTGATCCAACGAGCGTATGGTACTATGAATACCATGACGCTGTCGGTCCCGCGCCTCCTGAGATGGACGCGGTGCGTGTACGGACGCCGAGGTCTGCGCGGCCCTATCCTTGGACTTGGCAGCGTCATGAGCTCCCTCGTCGGCGCCCGTTCTCCCGTCGGTGTCTACCCCGCCACCCGTTTGCTTCGGTGGTGGCGGGATCGACGTGGACGGCTCCGCTGCCGCCGAAGCCTTCTTCTTCGGTGGCATGTTGATGAAGATGATGAAGATGTTGCTCGTGTGAACGCTGGATCAGGTTCACATGGCCTCGACGCCCCCTACCTGGTGCGCCAAAGATGTCGGGGAAGCTGATCGTAACCCACGAACACCTATGGGACCGGCGGACCGAGCCCCTTTTGGTTCGGTGGGGGCGGAGGTCGCACGAAGAGCAGATCGAGGCAAAGCACACGAGCAGTTTACCCAGCTTCGGAGCTCTCCGGAGAGATAATACTCCTACTGCTGCTTGTCTGATTGTACTGTGTTCTTGCTAGAGAGCCATGGGAGCTACAAAACCTAGCATGAGTGTCTCTGGTTTCGAATGAGCTGAACCTCCTCTACGTTGCGCATGGGCCTCCTTTTATATGCTCGAGGGGTCACCAACAGGTGGCAACGTAGACAAGGGCAAAAACGGGAAAATGAGTTGCGGTTGGTACAGCTACTTGTACAGTGTATTCTACCTAACTCTGACGGCAAGGGACAAAAGCATTAAATGCCCGTCCATGTCGCCTAAACAAAGGCAACAGGACTGTCAGAGCGCCACCGCTTGCCACGATGGCAATCTTGTCGGCGCCGCTTACCGCTGCTCTCCGCTGGCCGCCTGACCTCTTGACACGCATACCTGGAATGGTCCCATGGCGACACGTTGGTGGATGAGCTGGAGCGGAGATGAAGAGTGGTTGCCTGCCGCGGCAAGCGCCTTGCCGCGGCTGAATCCTTGTCGCGTCCGGAAGCTTGTCGCTCACCGGGCCTTCCCGGCAAGCTCCTCTTGCCGGGGTCTTGCCGTCTGCGTGCCTTGAGTGGCCTTCCCAGCAAGCTCCTCTTGCCGGGGCCTTGTCTCCTTGGCTTAAATACTTTGTTCTTGAATGGCTCCAAAGGAACCACGGAGGACCTTGGCGGTCACCAGCAAGCCTTGCCACGGTAGCCCAGAATCGCCGGCACGAAGTTCGGGATACTAGGGTACCCCTACTCTAGTACACCGACAGTGCGACAAAAGTTTCAAAGCCGCCCAAAGCGCCAAAGAAAAAAGGGGGGGCATGAGCCTGAACATGTTCTCGAAAAAATGTTGCTAAAGGTGCTTAGCTTAACGAAGAAGATGCATGAGCTGACACCGAAGAACAATGATTTCTCTCTGATGACAAACCCAGAAGAGATGGTCGTGGCCGTGAGCCAGACACAATGGATGAATGTCTGATTCTAACTAGTACAAGACACCACCAACGATGAAACCAACACTGCAAGAAACAATATTGCAGAGAATCAAATGGCATTGGGCCAACAAATGGTTTCATTAGAAAATGTTCGAAGAAGTATGCAATCTTGTTCACCTTAAATCCGTTATGGAATGAATGCATTATTGAAGGATGCCTCCGGGAAGGACAAGAAAAATTTAGGCCTCCACCACCACAAAATCCTCATTCAACTTCCATGACTACCCCTGCTGACTGGCCTGAAGAAGTTGAAAGGAGGGCCAACGTGATGCGGAGCATCCTTCCATCATCCCCATGGACTATACACCAATGCATCAAGCTCCACGTGGATCGATGACAAGAGCTCGAGTACGCGCCATTCAAAATGAGGTGAACTCACTCTTACTTGAGATAGATATGGAAATGAACGAAACTTGGATGCTACCTCACCAAAACATGCTATGTGTTATTAGGTATGAAGACCAATGCCACCAAGCTACTGAGGAACACCCCAAAGGAAGAGGAGGAGCACCCCAAGGCCAGAAGGAAGGAGAAGAAGCAATGTAGGAGTAGTTCAACACCTCCCAGGTGACCCCGTGCCCACGGGTCCCTGAGACCCCATGAACGGGCCGCCCAGGAGACTACTGGAAACGAGACGCGCACCCCCGTGCACATGGACCTGTGCCGCTGTAGCACCACGTGTGCACGGGCCTCCCAGGTTTCGGCCAAGGGCGCCCTCTATTGCCTCTCAAGTTGTCCCCTCTCCACCTCTATCTATATAATTCGTACCAAGGCTACTTGTTGGGGTTAGCAAATTATTGTATAGACATTGAGAGAGCTTTGCTCATCTTTACCCTCCTCTTGGAGACCAAGACCTCTTTGGAGAGGATCCACTTGTGGATTTCAAGGTCTCCTCTTGGAGAAGACTATCATCAAGACCTCACCTCCTAGGAGTGGGAAGAACTTTACCCTAGTGCTTGTTTCATTGGATTCTGCTTGTATTCTTATGGATCTATGTGTTTGCTATTCTAGTAGATGTGTGATTGGGTTTTGTTGGAGTGAATTCCTCTTTGTGTTCTTGGTGTTCATCCCTTTCCCCCTCCAAGTGTGAAAAGATCCCTCTTAGGGTTTCACCTTACAACATCTTGGTATCATGAGCAAGGTTGATTCACATCTTGGAGTCCCTACCCCCCATTTGCTAGCTCGATTTTTTTGTTTTTCGTCCTAATTCAAAAATCCCCACCAAAAATAGCCCCAAAATTTTTCTTGCAATTTGTTAGATCTTGTGAGATTTGGTTGATTTTATCCATGAATTTGGTGTTTGACAAGTGGATCTAACCCTTACCTACATTCCCCACCCACTCCACCGTTGATTTTGGCCTGATTTTGCAAAAACTCCATGAATCCGAAGGTGTTCTTTCGCTACAGAACACCCCGTGCGCACGGGACATCGGGTTCAGCCACTTCTTGTTTTCCACCATTTTGCCTTTCCACCACCACATTTGTTCTTCCGCAATACTTCCTGTCAGTGTTTGAGTTTCGGAGTTGCAGTTTCCACGTGTCCTAAGGTGTTTCGACTACTTAGGCGCAACTTTACTTCATCATCACCGGCACTCGCCATCGACTCAGACTCCACTTCGACATCGAGCTCTTCATCTTCATATCAACCGTAAGCAAGGACGGTAACCTCGACAACACTTTGTTCATACCTTGCCATTACCTTGATAGCCTCGAGCCACTTTTTCGTTACTTACCCATTGAGACTAGCAAGTTAAGTATTGTCGGGCCACGCTTTTAGTGCACCTTTAGTGTTACGTCTCTCCCGTGCATATCACACTTGTTATCTCATACTCCGGTTCGCATATCAGGCATTGTGGCATAGTAAAAAAAAAGCTTTTAAGCAAAATAAAAGAGAAACAAAAGCTTGTAAGCAATAGCATTGAGCCACTTTGCCTAGTTCATCATCTCGGTTCATACATACATAAGCATACTTGGGATTGTAGATGCCCTGTTTCTCTCTTAGGCTGGTGCACTAGCGTATCTAGCCCATTAGAGCAATCGAGCTAGTGTCTCTCTAGTATCCGTACAACAAGAGCATTTCTGTGGTTCCTCCTCTTAGAGCTCATTCCTTGGTTGTGAGGATGCCATCTATCTTCCGTGCGTGTGTTCCTAGTGTTATCCTCGGGTTTGATCTATTTGTCTTACTTGCGATTTGTGCATCTTTTGAACTTTTTCAACATCTTGACTAACTTTTGCTTGAATTATTTGTGCCACTTCCTAACCAAGATCCTCCATAAGCCTTTTACTTGTAGGTGTGAGAAAACAAAACCCGGTACCAATACTACTATTATAGCATCACGTGGGATCGTACTTGATACATCCACGATCTTCGGAAAGGGTAACTCTGGTATTGTTCTCTCGTTTTCTTACTCACCACTTCCACATGATGGATAGGCCTACTTCTTTGGTGAACCCGCTCTTCGAGGATCAAGATGACGACCGCGACTTCGGCACCAAGAATCACTTCTTCATCGCACAACGAGCACTACATCAAAAGAGTGAAGCTTAGGGTGATCGCATCGAGCAACTCGCCACCAACCTATGAAAATAGGAAGCAAGACAAAGGGACTACCTCAACGCAAAGCTCTCCAAACAAATGTACGAATTCCGCAACATGATCATGAGCCGTTCGTCTTCCTCAACCTCTTCCCCAAGACGGCGCCGCTCGTTGTCATACTCTTCTTCCAATGTGAGTCCTCCTCAAACTTGTTCTCCTCGCCACAATGACACCCAAGATCGCCAAGCTCAAGAAAATCCTTTCCATGGCAATGGCTTAAAAGACCGAGTTCGAGCACATGAAAAGGTGCGACTCCAAGAACAAGATGTCCTGGACCAAGAGAAACCTCCACGACCGCAATGTCAAGCCCCTCAAGACGGCGACGCACTCCGGAAAGAGCAACAAAGTCGTGAAGAACAAGCTCAAGCGGCACAACAAGCACTCCATGAGTCCACTAGAGCCGTTGTCGCACGTAACAGCCTCGTACCTGAACAAGAAGAAGAACTTCATTGAGCACGACAAGAAGAAGCCGCCCGACGTGAAGAGCAACAAGAAAGGCGAAACCGAGCTCAAATGCCTTGTCCTCCTCCACGCTAAGAGCACTATCACGAAGATCATGAAGTCAAAGAGCCTCCTCCACGTGAAGAACGACATCAAGCGGATCGAGTGCTTAAAGACTCTCCCCCACGCCAAGAGCGACATCAACACTGCCACGTCAAGATTTTCACCCTCCGAATTACCGAGATGCCTTCTAGATAAAGTTGACTGTTCTCCAGTCCCTTTATCATCAATTTTAATCTTACTAAACAAGGAATCAATAGAAGAAACACAAATTACTTCAAGATCTTCATCATTTTTACCTTCTAACGAGATTGGTTTAGCAGCCATTTGATTTACTAGGGTAGTTTGTGCATCAGATATTTTGCCTAGCAAACTTTTAGCAAAAGCATACTTAGATTGGAGATTGCAAACTTCTCTACTAATATCATCAAGTTGTTTTGTTATAGCATCCAACACAACAGAGTGTTCCTTAAGTTCTTCGGTAAAATATTTGTTGTGCTAAAATTGTGTAGTCATATAATCCTTAGTTCTTTTCTCAATTTCAAGCAAAATATTGGGGTAAAGAACATCATAATATTTTCTTTGAGGCATCATGACTATGCAAACAAGATTGCAGACAAAAACAGATCTAACGAGAAAAAAGACGAACGGGAAAAAGAGGGCAAATAAAACGACAATTTTTTTGTGAAGTGGGGGAGATGAAAATGAGAGGCAAATGGCAAATAATATAAATTGCAAGGAGATGAGATTTGTGATTAGGAACCTGATAGATGTTGATGATGTCTACCCGACAACAGCGCCAGAAACTCCTCTGTGATCTTTTGTTTATGTATTGTATCTGCGTCAGTTTTTCCCCCGAGGATTAAGGGATGATGAAGTACAGCGAAGGTAGGTATTTCCCTCAGTTGTGAAACCAAGGTTATCGAACCAGTATGAGAACCAAGAAACACTATGTAAATGGTACCTGCACACAAAGAACAAATACTTGCAACCCGACGCAAAAGAGGGGTTGTCAATCCCTCTCGGGTAAAAGATTGGTAAAGTAATAGATTGGTAGATGCAAATAAAATTCAGCGAGGTATTTTTGGGTTTTTGATAATATAGATCTAAAAATAAAATATGCAAATAAATAAAAGGCAAACAACAATATAGATCTGAAGATATATGATGAGAAAATAGACCCGGGAGCTGTAGATTTCACTAGTGGCTTCTCTCGAGAAAATAGCATACGGTGGGTAAACAAATTACTGTTGGGCAATTGATAGAACTTCAAATAATTATGACGATATCCAGCCAATGGTCATTATATAGGCATCACGTCCAAGATTAGTAGACCGACTCCTGCCTGCATCTACTACTATTACTCCACACATCGACCGCTATCCAGCATGCATCTAGTGTAGTAAGTTCATGGAGAAACGGAGTAACACAATAAGAACGATGACATGATGTAGACAAGATCTATTCATGTAGGAATAGTCCCCATCTTGTTATACTTAATAGCAACGATCTATACGTGTCTTGCTGCCCCTTCTGTCACCGGGAAAGAACACCGCATGATCGAACCCATCACAAAGCACCTCTTCCCATGGCAAGAAAAATTGATCTAGTTGCCCTAACTAAACCAAAGATTCGAAGAATAAATACGAGGCTATAAGTAATCATGCATATAAGAGATGAAAGAAACTCAAATAACTTTCATGGATAAAAGATCTGATCATAAACTCAAAGTTCATCGGATCCCAACAAACACACAGCAAAAAGAGTTACATCAAATAGATCTCCGAGAGACCATTGTATTGAGAATCAGAGAGAGAGAGAGAGAGAGAGAGAGAGAGAGAGAGAGAGAGAGAGAGAGAGAGAGAGAGAGAAGCCATCTAGCTACTAACTATGAACCCGTAGGTCTATAATGAACTACTCACGCATCATCGGAGAGGCACCAATGAGGATGATGAACCCCTCCGTGATGGTGTCTAGATTGGATCTGGTGTTTCTGGAACTTGCGGCGACTGGAATTGTGTTTCGTCGACTCCCCTAGGTTTTTTGGATTTTCGGGGTATTTCTAGAGCAAAGAGGTGGTGCAGGAGGCGGCCGAGGTGGGCACAACCCACCAGGGAGCGCCTGGGCCCCCAAGCATGTCCAGGTGGGTTGTGCTCCTGTCGGAGCCCCCCTCTGGTACTTCTTTGGCCCAACAGGTGTCTTCTGGTCCAGAAAAATTCTCCAAAAAGTTTCGCTGCGTTTGGACTCCGTTTGGTACTGGTATTCTGCGAAGTAAAAAACAAGAAAAAAACAACAACTAACACTGGGCACTATGTCAATAGGTTAGTCCCAAAAAATGATATAAAAAGTTGCTATAAATGATTGTAAAATATCCAAGAATGATAATATAACAACATGGAACAATCAAAAATTATAGATACGTTGGAGACGTATCAGCGCCACAAAATAAAATCATCTCACACTCCCGAAGCCAAAATAGGAATCTCTGCTGCTGCTCAAGCTTCTACTTCTGCTTATGCTGGATCTATTTCCCAAACAGCTCTAGCTCTGTTGGTTCGTCGAACGACTAGTTCCTTGTGTTATCGTGTTCCTTTTTGCCACTTGTTGACAAAAAGGGGGAGATGTACATCGAGGGTTTAAAAGTGTGGATTATTTGCCATGGATTTAGTTTTCGTTCGTCGTTTGCTTCTTTGAACATTTGGTTTTTAGTCGTGTCATTGAGTGGTTCGTCATTGAACTGTTATAGTACTGTATGTGGTACTGATGAACATCTCGACATGTAATATTAATAAACCCTTGCAATGCTATTGTTATCTATCTGTTTTGCAGGTGGAACCACATCAAAATGTTCTCTGAAATATTTTGATTCACTTGCTCTGTTAATTCTCAATAATCCAACTTGCAGGAGAAAACCTTTTAGAATTGGATATGACACTTATTTCATCCTTACTAGGCAATTATTTATCATGTTTTGTAGGTGGAACCATATCAAAACGTTCTCTGAAATATTTCAATTCACTTGCTCTTTTAATTCTCTAAAATAGAAGCAATACCAATTATTTCATCCTTACTAGGAAATTCTTTATCATGTGGTTGTCTACGAAACTTGGAAAAAATAAACTCATGAGACATCACCAAAATTAACACTGAATGTTTCCCTATTGCAATCAATCTTAGCATTAACTGTATTTAGGAATGGTCTACCAAAGATAATAGGACAAAAATCATCTTGCGGGGAACCAAGAACAAGAAAATCGATAGGGTACTTGATATTACCACACAAGACCTCGACATCTCTAACAATCCCAAGCGGTGAAATAGTATCTCTATTTGCAAGTTTAATAGTAACATTAATGTCCTCTATCTCAGCAGGTGCAATATTATTCATAATTTCTTGATATAAAGTAAAAGGAATAGCACCTCACACTAGCACCCAAATCACATAAACCATTATAACAATCATCTCCTATCTTAATAGAAATAACATGCATGCCAACAACAAAATTATCTTTATCTTTAGTATCGGTTTAGCAATCCTAGATGCTTCATTACAGAAATATATGACGTGCCCATCAACATTATCGACCAAAAGATCTTTAACCATAGCAACATTAGGTTCAACACTTATTTGTTCAGAGGGTCTAGGTGTTTTGATATTACTCTTATTGACCACAGTTGAAACTTTAGCATGTTCCTTAATCCTAACAGGGAAAGGTTGTTTCTCAATATAAGAAGTATGCATAGTTAGGTCAACATTATAAATAATTGTTTCATATTTAACTATAACAGGTTCCCGTAATTTTTCTTCAATAAGGGGATGCTATTTAAACCACTTCTCCTTAGGGAGGTCAACATGAGTAGCAAATGATTCACAGAAATAAGCTACTATCTCAGAGTAAAGTCCATATTTAGTACTAAACTTATGAAAAGCATCAATTTCCATAAAAGATTTAACACAATCAAATTCAAGTCTTATACCTGACTCGTTACCTTTGTCAAGTTCCATTTGAATTCAATATCTTTCTTCATAAAGGAACCAGTAGAAGAAGAATCGAGCATGGACCGATCATTATGAGAAAGCAGAGCATAAAAGTTTAGAATAATAATTTCTCTTCAGAGCTCAAGATTGGGGCATGTGTACATCATGCACTTAAGCCTCCCACAGTCTTGAGCGATACTTTCCCCTTCACGAGGCCAAAAATTATATATATAATTCCAATCACGATGAACCAGATGCATAGGATAAAACTTCTGATGAATTTTCAATTTCAACTGGTTCCAATCCCATGTTCCAATATCATCCAATAGCCTACACCATGTCAATGCCTTTCTGATACGCCTCCGTCGTATCTATAATTTTTTATTGTTCCATGCCAATATTATACAACTTTTATATACTTTTGGCAACATTTTATATTACCTTTTGGGACTAACATATTGATCCAGTGCCTAGTGTCAGATCCTGTTTGTTGCATGTTTTTTGTTTCGCAGAATATCCATATCAAACGAAGTCCAAATGCGATTAAAATTTATGCAGAATTATTTTGGAATATATGTGATTTTTGGGAGGTGGAATCAACGCAAACGGAGGCCCACGACCTCCACTACCCACCAGGGCGCGCATGCCCCCCTGGCGCGCGGTGGTGCCTTGTGGGCACCCCATAAGTCGGTTGGGGCTCTTCTCCGGGTGCAATAAAGATAATTTATGGACATAATCGTGTAAAAATTTTAGCCCGATCGGAGTTACGGATCTCCAGGAATTTAAGAAACGGTAAAAAGCCAGAAAACAAGAACGCGAAACAAAAGAGAACAGAGAGATAGATCCAACCTCATAGGGGCTCCCGACCCTCCGCCACATGGAGGCCATGGACCAGAGGGGGAACTCTCCTCCCATCTAGGGGGAGGCCAAGGAAGAAGAAGAAGGAGGGGGGCTCTCTCCCCCTCTCTCCCGGTGGCACCGGAGTGCCGCCGGGGCAAGGATCGTGACGACGATCTACATCAAAAATCTTGCTACCGTCAACACCAACTCCCCCCCCCCTTTATGCAGCGTTGTAACCTCTCGATCTATTCCCGCTGCAATTCTCTACTTAAACATGGTGCCCAACACTATATATTATTATCCAATGATATGTGGTTATCCTATAATGTTTGAGTAGATCCGTTTTGTTCTATGGGTTGATAGATGATCATGATTAGTTGGTTTGAGTTGTATATTTTATTTTCGTGATGTCCTATAGTGCCCTCGTGTCACGCAAATGTGAGGGATCCCCGTTGTAGGGTGTTGCAATACGTTAATGATTCGCTTATGGTGGGTGGCGTCTGTGGCAGAAGCACAAACCCGAGTAAGGGGGTTGTTGTGTATGGGATAAAGATGACTTGATACTTAATGTTATGGTTGGGTTTTACCATATTGATCTTTGGTACTTGCGGATGCTCGCTAGAGTTCCAATCATAAGTGCATATGATCCAAGTACGGAAAGTATGTTAGCTCATGCCTCTCCCTCATATAAAATTGCAACAATGATTACCGGTTTAGTTATCGATCATGTAGGGACAAATGACTTTTTTGTGTGAAAAAAGCTATCTACTTTTATTATCTTGCAATTTATTCATAGTTTTATTCTCGCAAAGTACTTCTAGTTTTATTCTTGTTCTAGGTAAAGCAAACGTCAAGTGTGCGTAGAGTTGCATGGGTGGTCGATAGAACTTGAGGGATATTTGTTCTACCTTTAGCTCCTCGTTGGGTTCGGCACTCTTATTTATCGAAAAAGGCTACAAACAATCCCCTATACTTGTGGGTTATCAAGACCTTTTTCTGGCGCCGTTGCTGGGGAGCAATAGCGTGGGGTGAATATTCTCGTGTGTGCTTGTTTGCTTTATCACTAAGTTGTTTTTATTTTTGGTTCTAAGTTGTTTTATATCTTTAGTTATGGATATGGAACACGAAATACCAAAAAAATTAGTTGTACTTGCTACTCATGGAGATGGGGAACCTCCTAAAACCCTCGATGCTCGTTATGTGAAAAGTATTAAACACTACTTTGATAATCCTGAGAAAACCCCATTCAACTTGATAATGGGAGACATGTTGGATCAACGCGAATACTTTAGGGATTACCGCTTGACTCAAAAAAGGAAAATGTTATGGGATCAAATTCATATGTTGCATTGGTATGCTCGGGATCTATGCTTGAGATATGATTATACTTGTTGCTCTAGGATGAAGGATCCTCACCTTCGCTTTTCATGCAAATTTAATGATAATGAAATTTGGCTTCTTATGCTAATGGTAGATATGATTACTACGATGTGGAACAAATAGAAGAATTTGTTGCTTTTAAGGGTGCTTATGAGATTAAATCTTTGTTTGAAAAGTATGAAGATTTTGATGATGCTATTTATAGACCTGAATTTTTTGCTATACTTAAATATTGCTATGAAAATTATAAATACAATTCCGATATTGATGTATTTCTTGAGAAAGTCTCCTCTCTCCAAGAAGAGACTGATATTTTGCATGAAACTATGGAAGAATACATTGATGAAATTGTGAGCTCATTGGATGAAAAAGATGAGGAGGAGAGCAAAGAATAAAAGGAGGAAGAGCGGATTAGCTACCCGTGCCCACCTTCTAATGAGAGTAACTTTTCAACTCATACTTTTTTTAATTTCCCTTCATGCTTACCGAAGGATGAATGCTATGATGATTACTATGATCCCGTTGATTCTTTTGAAATATCCCTTTTTGATGAAATTGATGCTTGCTATGCTTGTGGCCAAGATGCCAATATGAATTATGCTTATGGAGATGAACTTTCTATAGTTCATTATGTTAAGAATGAAATTGTTGCTATTGCACCCACACATGATAGTCCTAGTATCTTTTTGAATTCTCCCAACTACACTATATCGTAGAAGTTTTATATTATTAAGGATTATATTGATAGGTTGCATTTTACCACTTCACATGATGATTTTGATGAGTATAATATGCATGTGCTTGCTACCTCTACTTGCAATTATTATGAGAATGGAACTACATCTCTGCCTCTCCATGTATCCAACACGATAAAATTGCAAGAAACTATTTATACTATGCATTGGCCTTTACTTGGTGTGCATGAATGGTTCTTTTATGACATGTCGATGCATAGGAAGAGAGCTAGACCTCGTCATTGCATGACATATGTTGCTTTGTGCTCACTACTAAATTACAAATAATTGTTGATTAAAATTGGCTTTGATATACCTTGGGATCCGGGTGGATCCATTACTTGAGCACTTTATGCCTAGTTTAATGGCTTTAAGGAAAGCACTGCTAGGGAGACAACCCCGAAGTTTTAGAGAGTCATTTACTTCTGTTGTGTGCTTTTAAAAAGTTTAAAAACATAAAAATATAGAGGGGAGCCTAAAACTTTTTCAAAAATAAAAGTGAAAGTGAGAAGGAGACGAGCATTGTTAAAGTGGGAGTGATGACCCACAAGTATAGGGGATCAATTGTAGTCCTTCCAATAAGCAAGAGTGTCGAACCCAACGAGGAGTAGAAGGAAATAACAAGTGGTTTTCAACAAGGTAATGTCTGCAAGCACTGAAATTGTCGGTAACAGGTAGTTTGATAGCAAGATAATTTGTAACAAGTAAATAATGATAGCAGTAACTAAAGTGCAGCAAGGTAGCCCAATAATTTTGAGGCAAAGGATTGGCCAGAATGGTCTCTTATAATAAGCAAAGTGTTCTTGAGCGTACACGGGAATTTCATCATATCACTTTCATCATGTTGGCTTGATTCCTGTTCGCCACTTTGATAATTTGATATGTGGGTGGATCTATGCTTAGGTGCTGTTCTTACTTGAACAAACCTCCTACTTATGATTAACCCCCTCACAAGCATCCGCAACTACGAGGAAAGTATTAAGATAAAATCTAACGATAGCATTAAACTTTTGGATCCAAATCGGTCCCTTACGAAGTAGCGCATAAACTAGGGTTTAAGCTTCTGTCACTCTAGCGACCCATCATCTAATAACTACTCCATAATGCATCCCCTTAGGCCCAAATTTGGTGAAGTGTCATGTAGTCGACGTTCACATGACACCACTAAGGGAATCACAACATACATATCATCAAATTAAATATCGAACACATATCAAGTTCACATGATTACTTGCAACATGACTTATCCCGTGACCTCAAGAACAAAAAAAACTACTCACAAATGATAATCATGCTCAAGATCAGAGGGGTATTAAATAGCATAATGGATCCGAACATATAATCTTCCACCAAATAAACCATATAGTAATCAACTACAAGATGTAATCAACACTTCTAGTCACCCACAAGCACCAATGTAAGGCTCTGGTACAAAGATTGAACACAAGAGATGAAATAGGGTTTGAGAGGAGATGGTGATGTTGAAGATGTTGATGGAGATGGACCTTCCAAAGATGGAGAGTTGTTGGTGAGAACGATGACGATGATTTCCCCCTCCGGGAGGGAAGTTCCCCCGATGGAATCGCTCTGCCGGAGGGCAAAAGTGCTCCTGCCCAAGTTCCGCCTCGAGACGGCGGCGCTTCATCCCAAAAGTCCTCTCCTACTTTTTTTCTAGGTCAAAATGACATATATACCAGAAGAGGGGCACCGAAGGTGGGCCGAGGAGGTCACAACCCACCAGGGCACGCCTGGGCTCCCTGGCGCGCCCAGGTGGGTTGTGCCCACCTGGTGGGCCCCTCTGTAGTTATTTGCTCCAATATTCTTCATATATTGCAAAACAATTCTCCCTAAATTTTCAGCTCATTTGGAGATGTGCGGAATAGGTAACTGTGAGGTAGCTTTTTCAGGTCCAGAATTCTAGCTGTCGGCATTCTCCCTCTTTGTGTAAACCTTGCATATTATGAGAGAAAAGGCATTAGAAATACTCCAAAGAGCATTATTATGCATAAAAACATTATAAATAACAGTAGGAAAACATGATGCAAAATGGACGTATCAACTCCCCCAAGCTTAGACCTCGCTTGTCCTCAAGCGAAAACCAAAATTCAAAAACATGTCCACATGCTTAGAGAGAGAGGTGTCAATAAAAACAAAATACGGACATAGAAGCATCATGCATATTATTATAACAACAAGAACTTTAACATAAACTTTATCAAACAACTTTTATCATATGACTTCTCATGAACAAGTAACAAATCATCACAGCATTGAAGTACAAAGCATAAAACTCTATTGAAAACCAACAAACTATGCTCTCAGCCAACTTCGCGACTACAATTCATCATATTTTCACGAAGGGTCACGTGTTGGAGCCTTTTGGCAAGTCCACATACTCAACCATCATTTAATCTTCTATGATTGCTAACACTCACATCGTACCCATGAGCAAAAAGTTTCAACCGGACACATAGAAAGATAGGGGCTTATAGTTTTGTTTCCCAACATATTCACCTCAAGGGTGATGTCAACAATAATAACTCATGCCTACTCATATCCAATTGGATATATGTGCCTAGATATTTCCTCACCACATGATGCTTGCAAATAGAGAAAATAAAAAGGAACAGGGAAGAAAACTTTTGACTCTTACATAAAAGTAAATGCATAAAAGTAAAATATAGGTCCTTCGCAGAGGGAAGCAGAGGTTGTCATGCGCTTATTTGTTGGTATGCCAATTCCCTTAATGCAAACGAACGTCACATTATATTGCCCCTTATGATAGCAACCTTTACTATGCAGTCTGTCTCTTTTATTCCTTGCCATCACAAGTTCGTACAACGCTCAATTTTTTGTTGCACTAAATGATCCAACACTTTAAGAATCAATTTTTATTGCCTTATTGCACCGATGAAAACTTACTTTAAGGATCTTAGTCAATCCATAGGTAGGTATGGTGGACTCTCATAATAAGATTTGGGTTAAGGGTTTATGGATGCACAAGTAGTATCTCTACTTAGTGCGGAATTTTTGGCTAGAAAAGATATTGAGCAAGCACCACATGTTAAAGGATCTATGACAATATAACTTCTATGTGAATATAAACAAACATAAATCATTAAGTTGTCTTCCTTGTCCAACGTCAACTATTTTGACACAAAATATTTAATGGGGGCTCACAATCATAAAAGATGTCCAAGATAGTGTATTGGCATGTGAATCTTCTCTTCCCATATTAATTCTTTCATGAATTTCACAATTGACCAATGCTATGTTTGTCAATCTCCAATAAATTTTACCACTTATACTTTTCCTTATGTGATGTCATTACTTACCATAAGATTAGCATATGATCTTTTCATTTATTTACCTTTCTTTTTATTGAAACATTAAAGTAAAGAAACAAAACTCAAACTACTCTTTACTAATATCTTGCACACGATTACATCGATAGATAGATCACTAAGCAAACACTCGAAAAGAAAAGATCAAACTAAACTTTTATTCAACTAAATCAAAAGATAACCAAAGATCGAACTAAAATACATGAAAACAAAGATAGTGGAGGTGATACGATACCAGGACACCTCCCCTAAGCTTGGCACAAGCCAAGGGGAGTGTCCATACCATGAACCCAAGTCTACTTTGGTAATGAAGAAGGTGGTGGTGAAGAGGTAGCAGTGATCTTATCTTCTAGTTTCCATGGCAATGGCACACCGTCATAAGAGGAGGAGCGAGTTTCACGAGTCCTGCAACTGACAGCCAAACTCATACCTTTAAACCTTCCTCATATTCAAAGACTTGATTTCGAAGATCATAGATTTGGCTTTGCATCAAGTTGATTTGCTCATTGAGGGTGAAGACGACGTCCTTCATGGACCGGCCATCCACCTTGAGATCATGGGTAAAATCCGTAATCATGAGGTGATTTCCGACGCCCGGGTAATCAGGCTACAGTAATCCCGTGTTAACGATGCCACGTCACCTCGGTTACTGTTGATAATCCCACGTTAGATCGAAACGGATTCAAATTCTAAATTTGAATTAAAGTTAAAACAATTAAAGTTTTCAAAAGTCAAAACTAAAATGTTCGATGTGTTGAAAATATTCCCTAACTATTTGTCATGAAGAAAACATGTTTTTATATAAGTCCTATATTTTTAAAATGAGCTAAAACAGTAGAGAAAATAAAGAAAAAGGAAGACAATAAAAACAGAAAAAAAAACTACAAAAAGAGAGAGAGAGAGAGAGAAGCCCTGCACCATTTGGGCTTCGGCCCACCCGAGCCAACTGGCCCAGCAGGCCGGCCGACCCCCCCTCACCGGTCGCTCCCTCCCCTTCCTGTTCCCCTGCTCCGTGTCGCTACAGGGGCAGGGTCGACCCCGACCACCTCGCCGGCCTCGCCGAGAGAGGATAAGAGCGCGCCTCGGGCTCCCTCGCCTCCCTCACCCACTTGCGCCTCTCCTCCCCCAGATCCACCTCTCCCCTCTCCTCTCGCTCGATCCCGAGCTCGGTCGCGCGAGCTCGTCGCCACCGATCGCCGTCGACGTGGCCACCGTCCACGCCGTGCCTCGCCAACGCGTTCCCGAGCACCGCCGTCATCGACTACGTCCTATACAGCAAGCCTTTGGGGACGGGAGCCACTACATCGCCGTCCCGTCTTCATCTTCTTCCTCGGGCACCGCTGCCATCGTCTTCGATTCCGGCTACCTCGCGCCGTCCCCGAGCTCGTTGCCACTCCCTACGACTCCACTGTGAGCTCGCCCTCCTCTCCCCGCTCTCCCCTGTCCCTCTGCCTAGCCGTAGCCGCTCCATCACGTTACCGAGCTCCGCCGCCCGCCATGGCCGCCGGCCGCGCGCCGTGCGCGCTCCCCCACCCCGCGCGAGCCACTGGTGCTCCAGGGCGCACGCAGCATCGAGCCACAGCCCGACGAGCCCTTCCTCTCGCCCTCTCGTGCCTCCTAGCCCTATCCCCGGCGAGCGCCCGAATGCATCGCCGCAGATCTCGTCGCCGACGAGACTCCGGTGACCTTTTGGTCACGGGCTCGCGACCGTTGGCCTCGCCGCAACGCGTACACCTCGCCCAGCTCCTTAGTTCGCCAAAACACGCACCGCAACGCCGGCGCCGGTGCCGCCCGAACATCGCCTCCGCCACCCCCTCATCGCCGGCGTCGTTCCCGACCAACTCCGGCGAAGCAAACACCACCGTTCGACTCGCGGGCGAGGACTCGTCCGAACGCAGCCAACCGCGCGGCGAATGGTGCCCTCTAGCGCCTTTCCGGGCTGCTCCACAGCGCCGCCGTGCTTTGGTCGCCGGACAGCTCGGCGACGTCTGACGTGGCGCCAGGCGTGGCCGTGGGCCCCACGCGCGGGGGCGGCTGACCATGGGCCTCAAGGGCCCAGCTGACTAAGTCAATCGCCCACGTGGCAGCTCTGGCTCACTGACATGTGGGTCCCGCAAGTAAAACATTTTTAAAAAAAATAAATAAAACGATTAATTAAAATGTTAGTTAAATTAGTTAGTTAATTAGTACTAACTAGTCACTGACTGTTGGGGCCCATGCCCCCTAACTAACCCTGTTAGTTCAGTTAAGCCTCTGTTAAACAGAGAGGTCGACAGTGGGTCCCACTGTCGGTTTGATTGATCGTCAGAGCTGAGTCGATCAGGACGTCACTTCTGACGCAATAAACCTTTTCTGCTTTTAAAATATTTCAGAAATTGGCTTAAACTTCAAAAATCCGTAACTTTTAAACCGTAGCTCGGATCGTAAAAATTTTATACATGAAAGTTGCTCAGAACAACGAGACGAATACGAATACGCGGTCCGTTTACCTGTCAGATGCCTCTAACTATCTGAACATGAAACATTCCCCTCCGGTCATCTCGTCGACATAGTTCGAACCGGAATACATTCCCGGTTGAATTCCCCCTTCACCTTTATCGTCTAGCCATACGTTAGGTCACTCCCGGCACAACATATTGCCATGTTCTGCTTTGTGATGCTATGTTTGCTTTATATTTACTATTTCTTCCCCATCTTCTCTCCGGTGGACCCCGTGACGATGCTGATGCCCCTGTGGTCGACTACGTCACCGGCGACCCCTCTCTCTTGCCAGAGCAACCAGGCAAACCCCCCCTTTGATCACCAGATATCGCCTACTCTTCTCTATACTGCTTGCATTAGAGTAGTGTAGCATGTTACTGCTTTCAGCTAATCCTATACTGCTGCATAGCCTGTCCTTGCTACTACTGTTGTTACCTTTATCTGCTTTCCTACTGCTTAGTATAGGATGCTAGTGTTCCATCAGTGGACCTACATTCTTGTCCGCTCGCCATGCTATACTCTTGGGCTGTGGTCACTTGGGAGGTGATCACGGGCATATACTATATACTTTACACTATTACATTACCGTGATACTGTTCGGAGATGATGGGGCTGAAAGGACGGTGGCTCCATCCCGTAGAGGTGGGCCTGGGTTCCCGACGGCCCCGATCGTTACTTTAATGGCGGCGGCAGGGCAGGTTGAGACCACCAAGGAGAGAGGTGGGCCTGGCCTGGTCGGCGTTCATGGATACTTAACACGCTTAACGAGATCTTGGTATTTGATCCGAGTCCGCCATTTGGTCTATACGCACTAACCATCTATGCGGGAGTAGTTATGGGTATCCCGACGTCGTGGTATCGGCAAGTGCTTCGTGACGCTCGATGGTCGAGTGGCGCTACCGGATTGGACCGAACGCTTTGAGGCTAGGTCTGCTTCGGCCGTCACAGACGCAACGTGCGGTGTGCTAAGGGCGATGGGCCCGCACCCTGTGCGCTTAGGTTTAGACCGGCGTCTTGACCTCTCTGTTGAGCCTAGGTGGGGCTGCGGCGTGTTGATCTTCAGCGGCGGGCATGACCCAGAAAGTGTGTCCGCCAAATGGGATCAAGCGTGTTGGTATATGTGGTGCACCCCTGCAGGGAAGTTAATCTATTCGAATAGCCGTGATCTTCGGTAAAAGGACGACTTGGAGTTGTACCTTGACCTTATGACAACTAGAACCGGATACTTAATAAAACACACCCTTCCAAGTGCGAGATACAACCCGGTGGTCGCTCTCTCTCAGGGTTACGAGGAGGGGATCGCCGGGTAGGATTATTGCTATGTGATGCTACTTGGAGGACTTCAGTCTACTCTCTTCTACATGTTGCAAGACGGAGGCTGCCAGAAGCGTAGTCTTCGACAGGATTAGCTATCCCCCTCTTATTCTGGCATTCTGCAGTTCAGTCCACTGATATGGCCCTTTACACATATATCCATGCATATGTAGTGTAGCTCCTTGCTTGCGAGTACTTTGGATGAGTACTCACGGTTGCCTTGTTCCCCCTTTTCCCCTTTCTTTACCCGATTGCTGCAACCAGACGATGGAGCCGGGCGCGACGCCACCGTCGATGACGACTACTACCCCAAGGTGCCTACTACTACGTGCAGCCCACCGACAACGACACTGGGAGTAGTTAGGAGGATCCTGCAGGAGGCCTGCGCCTCTTCGATCAGATCCCGGTTTGTGCTAGCCTTCTTAAGGCAAACTTGTTTAACTTATGTCCGTACTCAGATATTGTTGCTTCGCCGACTCGCTTATGATCGAGCACTTGTATTCGAGCCCTCGAGGCCCCGGCTTGTACTATGATGCTTGTATGACTTATTTATGTTTTAGAGTTGTGTTGTGACATCTTCCGTGAGTCCCTGATCTTGATCGTACACATTTGCGTGCATGATTAGTGTACGATTGAATCGAAGCGTCTGAAGTTGGTATCGAGCCGATCGCTGTAGGAATCCCCCTTTCCAACTCCTTGGCCGAAGTCGAGTCTAGTCATTGAAAAACTTTTACTAACATGGCTGTGTGGCTTATGGGCCCACGTTGCCATTTGGGTGGTATTAGGATCTTTTATTCCTCGCCTTTACTCTGGGACCCTGATCTCTCTTCTATTCGGGTTAAATGGTTTTGCTAACTCTAACTCTAGGTTCTCGTAAATACTTTCTCCCGGAGAGCCCCTTCATTCCAGATGATGGCCTGCTTCACCAGAAGATTCTGAAGATACTCTTTGATATTCTCTCAAGACTTTGTGCCCATCACTTTTGCTATTCCCGACCACCGATAAAACCTTATGGATAACCACTTACACTTGCCATTCATACGATCATCCCCCGTTGATCTTGTTATTACAAGATACCCTGAAGTTTTCTCTATTGTTCCGAGAATACGTTGTGCCTACTGCCTAGCAGTTCTTTGCCACACGAATACCCCTTCAAATAAATCCTCGCACTTGCCGAGTATCCGCTCATCCCCAGTTGTTCATGTGTTTCACAAAAGTCTTCAAAATACTATTCGATCTTCCGAAAATCCTCTGGAGCCTTTGGCTCTTGAAATTCTTGCTTGCTTGCATTATGGTTAATCCATAAGTCTCGTAGTCTTCTTGACATTCCTTGTCATTATTATTTTCAGTCTGTTGACTCAATATGATCGCGAATACACGCAATCATCATTTATCCTTATAAATTATCTTTCCGGCTGAGCTGCCATTCTTTTAACTGGAATTGGTTCTCGACCAATCCAATTGTCGTTGATTGTACCCTAAGGCTATTCAACTTATCCATCCCTAATCAGAGCATTGCCTCTGATCCCTTGACTTGGAATTCATAATTCCTTTGCAATTAAGCTTTGAATTAGTCAGTTGTTTCTATCTTCTGATCTCCTTGCATTCTTCTTCTTCGGTTGAGTACCGATACTCACATCAGCCCGTTGCTAGGATCGCCATATCCACTGTTGATTATTATCCGACGGTGTCCTTCATAATTAATCACCTTGTGAGTTCTTTCTCCGATACATAATGCCTTTTGTAAATTGTATCCTCTCCCCTTTTTAACCTTGCTCTGCTTTCAAGCTTGTGTTATTTACCCTGGAAGTTTGTAGCATATGTTCCTTAGATGCCCCAATTGGTCGAACCAATGCCTTCCCTAATCTGTGTGAACCCGGGAACTTCGACGAGTCATACTCTCACCGTGTTATGCCGGATGAAATTTCTACACTACCACTTGACGAAGGCTTAGAAGTGAATGAAAGGTTATGCGTTAGAGAAGTGGGAGTCGACCTTGAACTTTGTGTTCATGCCCATGGACACGATGTAGATCCTATCATGGAAGCTTCTTGTAATAATAACTATTTCCTTGATAAATGTCATCCGGTACATGTGAATTGATCCTTTGCAACCGTGGTTCCGACCATGATTGTTCCCTTTGATTCTATTTCTGACAAGTTAAAGTACTTGCCTTCGCAGATCAAGACACCTACCCAACCTTTATCTTGTTCTACCTTCGAGTATTACCACCTGGTATCTCAAGGATAGCAACTCATTGCACTTCATCTTATGAATTTCTGATGAAGTAGTTCCTTCCCCTGTCATAGTCACTCCACGGGTTCTGGGTTGTCGTCAACCTAGAACACCGATTTGTGAATCGAATCAACACGAGATTCAAGACTCAAAGATTTTGTTGTTGAGTAGTTTAATAATCCTTCAAGTCATTCCTAGCCTGATCGGCTATATCATTATCGTGCTAAATCTTAACTGAGCTACCTGGTCCTTCTTTCCGAACACAATTTTTGACGCTGAGCTAAGCTTACGCCGATCTCCTTGTCATATATTATTGTCTTGAACAACAATACTTGATTCCGAGGTTGTGTCATATCAGTGGTTCCAGTGGTCTTTTGCTTCACCATTCCTTTTGCTTGATGTCGTCGTTATTCAATGGCAGCCTCATGGAATCCTTCGACAAAGGTGTCGTGATCATCAACATTCTGAGCTCTTCCAAAATATCTATTGAATTCTTGATGTGAAATACCATCCTTGCCCCTCAATGGTTTGTATTATCATCGGCCACTTTATTGCCTTCCCTCCAACACAAACTTGTTCGTGTTTTGTGTTGTACCTTGAGTTCCTTGCTGCCTAGCATTGTTCTTCTTTACCTTGAAATATTACCACCTTTTATGTCAAGAATGTCGTGGGAATTTCACCACCCCTTAAGAATTCTTGGTATGGTGAAACTTTTCACCATCACCATTCTTCTTGGGTCCTCGTGTTGATTCCAACCGGGGTACCAACAAGTGGACGGTGCTGTTTGGATCCTGCACTTCTAGCAACCCTATTGCTTTGAAGTTAATGGTCGGCCGTTCATTCTTAGTCTATTGATTATTGAATCACCATTCCGACATTGGTCGTGCAACCCAACCCATATTTCGGGCACACCTTTCAACCAATGTTTAGTTGTGTATGTTCTCCTCGAGCATACTTCCTTATATCATTTGGTCTGACAAATGTTATCTCCTTGTTCACTTAATTGTGGAAATCCATCTTTTGGAAATCTCGATGAATTGTCGTTGAGTTCATCAGCCACCTCCTTGACCTCTCCTTGGGTTAATGATGAACTCTTGTTAACGGAAATCACTTCATAGTTCGTTTCTCGAGAATCTTACAGTGTCATCCCGTCAATTGGTGTTGCACCTTTCTTCTCAGGCATCCTGAGCCTGAGGTATCCTGACACCAATCATATCTGAATCTCCATCAGATATGATGGTTGGAACATATTTACAAGAGTTATAACGCTAGTCTTCATAAGACCCGGTAAGGTGATGTCATGCCTAGCACCCCTGGCCGGAGGACCTATTGTTATAGTTGTTCCTTTTGGCAAGGTTAACCATTCTTCCATGAGGGAATTGTAAGACTTATTCTATAAGTTATTCTGATGAATCCTTTGTGTTTCCAAAGTCTGATCTTCACACATTGGCCATGTCAATGCTATCTCGAAGCATGTCTATGGTACTCAATTTTCAACAAGAACATTTGAAGCCCAATGTTAAATGTTTCCTGCTCAATTATCCAAACACCGCAGTATAGGTAATGTCATGAAATTTCTCTCCCTTACCTAAGGAGTTTTCTACGTTATATCCTGGCATGGATATCGTGCTCGCTTGTCCTTGGGAAGGATATACCCCTGAAATATGTGTTTAAACACATTTTCCTTTCCATTGTTCTGCTTAACTGAAATCACATTTTCCTTTCCATGGTTTTGTTTGACCTTTCTTGGGAATTATATGATCTAAGCAGTAATAATTCCCAACATATGCAAACACCTCGATGTACAATTCATCGGCAAGACCACCTCATTATTATTGTTGATGACATGTCGGTAGCCACCGATGGACGAGAACCTTGCCTATTGGCCCGCCTCGCTCAACGAAAGGAAAATGGTTCTCTTCGTCCCTCGCCCTTGGTATCGATGATGTTGCCGCATAATCGACAGTGCTATCCTCGACACGCTTTGATATCGTGACCGAGCAAGATGCCGCCCGCTTCCTACTTTCAACCGCATGGTGGGCCCATAACCCACAGTTCCACAGGATCGAAACCTGACTCTCCTGTACACCCCCTGTTCCCAAAGTTATTCCTCCCGCGTGGACTCTTATGTAATTAATGAGCCACCTTCCGATGAGATCATCAATTCTGGCATCGGACAAAATAATCATTCCGTTGCTTTGCAACCCCTTTCACCTTCTGACTAGGCATTGAACGATTGCCTCGTTGCTTGAAACTTCTTATTGTACCTTCGAACTTTACTCTCGATGTGTTTTATTTGTTCAACTCGAGAGGTACTCATATGCTCATTCATGGGTTAATCCCAGATTATTACCCTTATAGCATTCTGTCGTTGTCGATCTGCCCCGTTATTTATTCGTAAGTACGATGAAGATCCCGAAGAAAGGATGTCGACTTCATCCTGATGACCTGAAGCAGAGAAATGAAGACATCAATGTATTGAACAGGTCTCTTCGAGAAGAGCAAGCCAGAATGAGAAGACCCGCTAGATTCGTTACCAAACCTTCCCCCCTTTCACTACCTCTTAAATCTCGGGACGAGATTTCTTGTAGAGGAGGAGAATTGTGACGCCCGGGTAATCAGGCTACAGTAATCCCGTGTTAACAATGCCACGTCACCTCGGTTACTGTTGATAATCCCACGTTAGATCGAAACGGATTCAAATTCTAAATTTGAATTGAAGTTAAAACAATTAAAGTTTTCAAAAGTCAAAACTAAAATGTTCGATGTGTTGAAAATATTCCCTAACTATTTGTCATGAAGAAACCATGTTTTTATATAAGTCCTATATTTTTAAAATGAGCTAAAACAGTAGAGAAAATAAAGAAAAAGGAAGACAATAAAAAAAGAAAACAAAACTACAAAAAGAGAGACAGAGAGAGAAGCCCTGCACCACTTGGGCTTCGGCCCACCCGAGCCAACTGGCCCAGCAGGCCGGCCGACCCCCCTCACCGGTCGCTCCCTCCCCTTCCTGTTCCCCTGCTCCGTGTCGCTATAGGGGCAGGGTCGGCCCCGACCACCTCGCCGGCCTCGCCGAGGAGAGGATAAGGGCGACGCCTCGGGCTCCCCTCGTCTCCCCTCACCCACTTGCGCCTCTCCTCCCCAGATCCACCTCTCCCCTCTCCTCTCGCTCGATCCCGAGCTCGGTCGCGCGAGCTCGTCACCACCGATCACCGTCGACGTGGCCACCGTCCACGCCGCGCCTCGCCAACGCGTTCTCGAGCACCGCCGTCATCGACTACGTCCTCTACAGCAAGCTGGTGGGGACGGAGCCACTACATCGCCGTCCGTCTTCATCTTCTTCCTCGGGCACCGCCCCATCGCCTTCGATTCCGCTACCTCGCGCCGTCCCGAGCTCGTTGCCACTCCCTCGACTCCACCGTGAGCTCGCCCTCCTCTCCCGCCACCCATGTCCCTCTGCCTAGCCGTAGCCGCTCCATCACGTTACCGAGCTCCGCCGCTCGCCATGGCCGCCGGCCGCGCGCCGTGCGCGCTCCCGCACCCCGCGCGAGCCACTGGTGCTCCAGGGCGCACGCAGCATCGAGCCACAGCCCGACGAGCCCTTCCTCTCGCCCTCTCGTGCCTCCTAGCCCTATCCCCGGCAAGCGCCCGAATGCATCACCGCAGATCTCGTCGCCGGCGAGACTCCGGTGACCTTTTGGTCACGGGCTCGCGACCGTTGGCCTTGCCGCAACGCGTACACCTCGCCCAGCTCCTTAGTTCGCCAAAACGCGCACCGCAACGCCGGTGCTGTCGCCGCCCGAACCTCGCCTCCGCCACCCCCTCGTCGCCGGCGCCGTTCCCGACCAACTCCGGCGAAGCCAACACCACTGCTTCGACTTCGCGGCGAGGACTCGTCCGAACGCAGCCAACCGCGCGGCAAATGGTGCCCTCTAGCGCCTTTCCGGGCTGCTCCGCCGCGCGCCGCCGTGCTTTGGGTCGCCGGAGCAGCTCCGGCGACGCGTCCGACGTGGCGCCAGCGTGGCCGTCTACTTGTCAGATGCCTCTAACTATCTGAACATGAAACATTCCCCCTCCGGTCATCACATCGATAGAGGTTCGGAACCGAATACATTCCTGCTGAATTCCCCTTCACCTTTATCGTAGCCATACGTTAGGTCACTCCGGCACAACATATTGCCACGCTCGCTTTGTGATGCTATGTTTGCTTTATATTTACTGTTTCTTCCCCATCTTCTCTCCGGTAGACCCCGTGACGATGTTGATGCCCCTGTGGTCGACTACATCACCGGCGACCCCTCTCTCTTGCCAGAGCAACCAGGCAAGCCCCCCCTTTGATCACCAGATATCGCCTACTCTTCTCTATACTGCTTGCATTAGAGTAGTGTAGCATGTTACTGCATTCTATACTACTGGGCTGTGATCACTTTGGGAGGTGATCACGGGCATATACTATATACTTTACACTAGTATATTACCTGTGATACTGTTCGGAGATGGGGGCTGAAAGGAGAGGTGGCTCCATCCCGGTAGAGGTGGGCCTGGGTTCCCGACGGCCCCCGACTCTTACTTTGTGGCGGTTTATTGGGCAGGTTGAGACCACCTAGGAGAGAGGTGGGCTGGCCTGGTCGGCGTTCATGGATACTTGAACACGCTTAACGAGATCTTGGTATTTGATCTGAGTCTGGCCATTTGGTCTATACGCACTAACCATCTACGCGGGAGTAGTTATGGGTATCCCGACGTCGTGGTATCAGCCGAAGCACTTCGTGACGTCAGCGACTGAGTGGCGCGCGTCTCGATCTTCCGATCATGGAGATGGTCGAGTCTTGTGGGGAAAAGTGCGCAAACCTCTGCAGAGTGTACAAACTAATCATGATTAGCCGTGTCCCCGTTATGAACAACTTGAGTATCTAGAAGTGAATTATTGGTTGATCTCATCACTCTTTTAATGAAATTATTGGGTTACTAATAACTTGGGAATTTTGGGATTGAGTTGGAGGAACCTTATCAGTAATTGCATTTTAACTTAGTCGTAATAAAAAATTTATTCCTTTGTTGTAGGGTAAAATTGGCTTTATGCAAAAATAAATTAGAGCCTCCACCAGCTAAATTTGCATATAGAGATAGGGTTTTTTCATTATTATTCTAAGGTGTGAAATTGCCAGCATATTCCATGTGCTGACCTACACGGCTTCAACATCTCATGTTGCAGACTTTTCCGACGAAGATTAAAGGTGCGATAGGTCGTTGTTCTGCACTCAGTTTGTCGTGGAGTTGGATGGACTCATTTGCCTTCAATGCTTCCGCAGTTATTTTTATTTAGATGTCCTTTGGCCATATCATTGTGATAAATACTCTTTTGAGGACCTTGATGTAATAAAGTGTGTGATTGAACTCTGTTATAATTCTTCGAGTACTGTGTGTGTCAGCATACCGATCCAGGGATGGCACTTAAGCACAGAGACTTCGATCCATTTGGGTCAGGTCGCTACACTTGGGCTCTTTGACTAGTCAACAGTCTCAGTTGACTGCTAACTAGGTAGTCAACTGGACCCCACCTGTCAGCCACTAAAGCCACTGCTGTGTACACTTCTCTGTGTACACTTGGCAATTAAGTATTAATTTATTTTCGAATTAAAATAATTCCAGAAAATTAGAAAATCATTTAAAACTTTAGTAATTCATAGAAAATAATCAGTAACTCGGATGAAAAAGCTTTATACATGAAAGTTGCTCAGAACGACGAGACGAATCCGAATTCAAGGTCCATTCATCGGCCACACATCCCTAGCATAGGGAACATGCGACTTTCCCCCTCCATTTCATCTGTCCGAAAAATGCCAAACTTCGGGAAAACTTTCCCGGATGTTCCCCCTTTCGCCAGTATCGTGTAGCACCGCGTTACAACACGTCTAGCTCTGCCTGTTGTCCTGTTATTCACTTGTTTGCCCTGTATTTACTGTTTCTTCCCCCTCTTCTCTCCGGTAGACCCCGAGACCGCTGCCGATGCCACTGTGATTGACTAGTCGACGACGACCCTTCTTCCCTTTCAACGGAGCTTCCAGGCAAGCCCCCCCCCCCCTTGATCATCCTAATATCGCCCATTCCATTCTCTCATGCTTGCATTAGATTTTGCTACTGTTATTGTTTGCTCCTATTCTCATGCATAGCCTGCTTTTGTAACCTGCTCATTGTACCTTACCCGCTTATCCTAAACTGCTTAGTATAGGTTCGTTAGTGATCCATCTGTGACCCCCACCTTGTCCTTGTTGCCCCTGCTTCATCATCGACGACTCGATCAACGTGATCGACGACCAGAGCCCGACACCTCACCTCACATCACGCCCCTCTTGTTGCTCGACTGTGCAGAGCTACTATCGAGTGCCGAGGGTGAGACCTCACAACGCACTCCTGATGACAACTCTGTAGTGTAGCTATTTGGTCGTGGTCAATGAGGGTGGTTCCTCCTTCACCACTCCCGATACGGCTCTGTTGTGCAACCCCTCAAGTGTGAACCTCGAGGGTGGTTCCTCTTACGTTCACCTTGATGATTACATTGAGTGGAATTCACCGGGGGTGATTCCTCGGGTTTTCCCCTTGATGTTTGGACACGCGGTTACCCGAACTTTACTTGAGACCATTGTCGAAGTCGGGTCGGCCCTGAGGGGTACCTGCGAGTTGATGTGAAAGTCGGGCGGGCCCGTTGAGGACCAGCGAGTTTTCTACGTGGCACGGTCGGGTATTCTGGGCCCTTGCCGTAAGTCCACGAGACGGGGCGACAGGGTCACATTACCGCGAGCCCCCAATGTACTAACAGGTTTGGGTATTTGTTCTGAGTTGGCCTCTGGCCTTTACGCACTAACCACCACGCGAGAATAGATATGGGCCTCGACGTCGCAGTATCAGCCGAAGCTTTGTCAGACGTCCAGTTCAGCATGGCGGCACGGTCGGATCGTGCTGGCCATCCGAGGCGGTGCTGGTATTCACCCTGCGCGCAACGACCCAGAGTGCAACAGGCAATGGGCCCAAGACCTCGGGGCACTTAGGATGTAGACCGGCGGGGACCTCTCTGCTGAGCCTAGGTAGGGCTACGACGTGTTGATCTTCCGAGGCCGGGCATTGACCCCAGAAAGGTGTGTCCGGCCAGAGTGATCGAGCATGTTGGGTAACGTGGTGCACCCCTGCAGGGAAGGTATATATTTGAATATCGTGTCCACGGTAATGGACGTTCAGACTTGTATCCTGATCTATTATAACTAGAACTGGTTACTTGAGACATGTGATGGATATGTGTCTCCGGGATTGCTTTCTTGTAGGGAGTCGAGGAAGGATCTCTGGGCCTTAATGCTACAACATGTTTGTTAAATATAAAATGCTATTCTTTACTCGTCTACATGCAGCAAGATGCTTGGAGCTACTTGAAGATGCCAGTCTTTGATAGGCTAGGCCTTCCCCTCTATCCTGGCATTCTGCAGTTCAGTCCACAGATGCAACCCTTTCATTTGATACCGATGCATACTTAGTATAGATCTGATGCTTGCGAGTACTTTGGATGAGTACTAACGGTTGCTTTGCTACCCCTTTTCCCCCTTCCTTCTTATTTCCAGTTGATGCAACCAGATGGTGGATCCTTGGAGCCAGATGCCACCGCCAACGGATGCTACTACGTGGAGGCCGTCGACGACCAGGAGTAGTTAGGAGGTCCCAGGCAGGAGGCCTTGCCCCTTCGATCGTTGCTGTTTGTGCTAGCCTTCTTAAGGTAGTCTTGTCTAACTTTATGTCTGTACTCAGATATTGTTGCTTCCGCTGACTCTTGTGTATTCGAGCTTATGTATTCGAGCCCTCGAGGCCCTTGGCTTGTAATATGAAGCTTGTATTATTTTGATTTGTGTCTAGAGTTGTGTTGTGATATCTTCCCGTGAGTCCTTGATCTTGATCGTACACATTTGCATGTATGATTAGTGTACGGTTGAATCGGGGGCGTCACTAGTTGGTATTAGAGCCGACTGGTTGTAGGATCCCTCTTTCCAACTCCTTGGCTGAAGTTGAGTCTAGTCTTTGAAAAACTATCTTACTAACATGGTTGTGTGGCTTACGGGCCCACATCGCCATTGGGTGGTATTAGGATCATTTATTCCTAGTCTATACTCTTACACTCTGATCTCTCTTCTATTAGGGTAATATGATTTTGCTAACTCTATCCTAGGTCCTCGTGATCACATCCATCCGGAGATTTGTATTATGCCTTTTTTGAATTGAGGGCCAAGTTCTGCTTCACAATATTCACTGACCGCAGTTTCCTCTTATCAAGGGACCCCGCGTCGTCACATGGAAATCCCTCGTTCCAGTGGTTTCTCCTGTGCTAATGTAGCCTTTGCTATGTCCCGCTATTGTATCCCTCCATCGCGTGCATGCGTGCCGCCTAGTATGTCTATGATGTTTCTCTTGTCCGAACTCATACGAACAACATGTGGTTTGCTCTATATATGTATCAGTATGTCTTCAATGACTACTGCCTTGTACATACCACGCCTTTGCTCATTGTTCAAGGTACATCATGAATGACTGGCTCCGTGACATCAATTTCGAGTTGGAGTATTCTGATGTAGCCCCTTACAACGATGTCACCTTCGCGACTTATTACCTGAAAGGTCCCTCTGCTCAATGGTGGGACAACCACATGCATTCCTTACCTATTGGAACCACCATCAGTTGGCTGGAATTCCAAGTTGCATTCCGCGGGCCAATGTCGAACCACCATGGTTAGTCACAATGTCCCCGTTGGAAATTAAAGGATTGGAATTCCATGTTTCCCCCCATTGTTTTGAAGTCTTCGAGATATTGACCTCATTCTAGGAATGGAATGGTTGAAACCACATACCGCTTCTATCATTTGCGCCACTAATACATCCATCTACTACATCCTTCAAATGAGATAGTAAGCTACCATGCTTATCTTTTTTGAAATGTCGAAGCACGAATTTACACCTTCAATGTGATAAACGCTTCTCCTCTTGTGAGAATTGGAAAAACTCCAGCCGTTTGTGAATTCCAGGATGTCTTTCCAAAAGAACTACCCAGTCCATAACCTTGAACTTGTTGCAGTTAAATTTGCACTGAAGTTGTGGCAACTTTTCCTTCTTGGTACTCGTTGCGAGATCTTCACCGATCATCATTGTCTGAAGTATCTGTTACTCAGCTAGATCTGGATCTCTATCAACAGTAATATATGGAAACAGTCACAGACCATGACTACGGTATTTTTATACCCCTGGCAATGCTAATTAATGGCCGATGCCCCCTGAGTCGCAAGTCTTATTGCAACAAGCACATGGCTTATAAAGCTCAACCTCTGCAAGATGATCTCACTTATAGAGAGCACCCGGTCCGCATTCTCGATCAAGCTGAACGTCGCACCTGTCACAGGGCCATCAAATTCTTAAATTAAGTGGTAAAATCATTCCGATGATGAAACTACTTGGAAACACGAGGATTGTCTTCATGATGAATACCCCGTTTTGCTTCCTTCTACCACCTAAATCTCGGGACGAGATTTCTTGTAGTGGAGGAGAATTGTGACGCCCGGATAATTAAGCTACAGTAATATCAGGTTAATGGTGCCACGTCACCACTCTTACTGTTGCTAATCCTCGGTTGATCCAAATTGCAATCCAAATTCAAATTCAAATTAAAGTCCAAAATTCAAATTTGTCAAACATGCAAATTAAAATGTTCATCTTTTGGCAAATATTCCATAACTAATTATGGTGGTGAGCCAACACTTTTGCAAAGTGTTTAAATGCCTTAAACTAGTCAAGACAGTGGCCTAGACAATAATTTAATTGCCTTTTAAATTGTAAAAATACTAAACAATTTTTGTTTTAACCTCAAACTATTTGTGGCAGTGGCATAGGTTACTAATGTTGATTTAGGGGCTAATGTTGTATTTTGTAAAGCTAAAAATAAAAGGAAACTAATCGGAAAACAGAAAAGCTAATTGAAAAAAAGGGGAAGCCCCGTGACTCCCACTGGGCCTAGCCCAAGACCAACCCAGCCAACCCAACCTCCACCCCGGTCGATCTCCCTGTTCCTCCGACCAGTCGCTACAGGGGGCTCGTCCCGCCTGAACCACCTCGTCGGCACCGACGCCGGGAGGGGATAAGGACCCCCCTCGCCCCCTCGATTCCCTCGTTCGCTCTCATCCACCTCCTCCCCCCTTCAAATCCGCTCGCCCCGAGCGCCTTCGTCGTCGTCGTCGACGACCACCGTGGCCACCGTCCGCCCCCACGCTGCACCACCATGCCTCCTCTCTCCGTCGACGTCGACTATGCCTCATCGACGAGCCCCAAGACGCCGGGGACCGCCTACGCCTCCGCCGCGGGTCATCTTCTCCCTCGGCTCGCCTCCGTCTTCTTCAATGCCGGCGCCCACTGCAGCTACTAAGCCCCCAACCGGGCCATTGTGAGCCTCCCCGATGAGCACCGCACGTCCTCCCCCACTCCCCCACTCCCTTCGTCCCCGTAGCCCCGCTAGGCGCCATGGCCGTAGGTCGTCTTCGCCTATCCGATTTGTCGCCTCCAAGCCGTCCCCGGCCCCCTCAACCTCACCATCGAGCTCGTGGGGAGCCTCTCGTCCGATTCCTACTTTTCATGGTCTCGATCCGTGCCCCTCTGCACCGTTGCTCGCCGTGGCCGAAGCTCGCCGTAGTTGCGCCCGGTTCCCGCCGTCGTCGCACCCGGGCCACCCTACTCGCCCCGGCCGCGCCCTTGGCCGCCCCGCGTGCGCCCGGTGCGGCCCAGCCCCGTGTCGGCCGCGACAACGCGCTCCTGCCTGCAGCCACATGAGCGCATAACCTTGCGGCCGCCGCTGCCCTGCTACTGCGTGATGCCCTGCTACTGCGTAGAGCTGCGTTGCTAGCAGCTTGCTGCTGCTGTTGATTCGCTGCTGCTGCTTGCCAGTTTGCTCTGCTCCTTGCCGCTACTGCTCTCTGCTCCTTGTCGCTGCTTACAAGCTGCTGCTGCTCCCGCCTCCTCCTTGTAGCGCTGCTGCTTGTTGCTGCTACGGCCTACTGTTGTGTTGCCACTGCTGCTGCAGAACGTGCAAAACCAGATGTGCTTCTGGCCGCTTATTTAACTAGAGTTAGATTATTCTAGGAATAGATTAGATTGGTTTATTTTTTTAATTAGTCAAATGTGCAAATGACATGTGCCCCCCACTTGTAGTTGAAAGGTAGATGAGTTTTAATATATCTAAGCTATGGCAGGTGGACCCCCTCCTCTAAATATCCACTTAAAAAGAAAATGCTAAAACATGTGTCAATGACATCTGGGTCCCACTTGTCTCATTGACCAGTCAAACTGCTGATTGGGATAACCCAGTTAATGACATGCAGGTCCCTTGGGCCCTTTGACTAGTCAACATTCTCAGTTGATTGCTAACTAGGCAGTCAACTGGACCCCACCTGTCAGCCACTAAAGCCACTGCTGTGTACACTTCTCTGTGTACACTTGGCAATTAAGTATTAATTTATTTTCGAATTAAAATAATTCTAGAAAATTAAGAAACCATTTAAAACTTTAAAAATTCATAGGAAATAATCCGTAACTCGGATGAAAAAGTTATATACATGAAAGTTGCTCAGAACGACGAGACGAATCCGAATACGCTGTCCGTTTGTCCGCCACACATCCCTAGCATGGAAAACATGCAACTTTCCTCCTCCATTTCATCTGTCCGAAAAATGCCAAACTTCGGGAAAGCATTCCCGAATGTTTCCCCCTTTCGCCGGTATCGTGTAGCACCGTGTTAGAACACGTCTAGCTCTGCCTGTTGTCCTGTTGTGCACTTGTTTGCTCTGTATTTATTGTTTCTTCCCCCTCTTCTCTCCGGTAAACCCCGCAACCGCTGCCGATGCCGCTATGATCGACTACGTCGACGACGACCCTTCTTCCCTTTCAGCGGAGCTTTCAGGCAAGACCCCCCTTTGATCATCCCAATATCGCCCATTCCATTCTCTCATGCTTGCATTAGATTTTGCTACTGTTATTGTTTGCTCCTATTCTGATGCATATCCTGCTTTTGTAACCTGCTCATTGTACCTTACCCGCTTATCCTAAACTGCTTAGTATAGGTTGGTTAGTGATCCATCTGTGACCCCCACCTTGTCCTTGTTGCCCCTGCTTCATCATCGACGACTCAATCAACGTGATCGACGACCAGAGCCCGCCACCTCACATCACATCACGCCCCTTTTGTTGCTCGACTCTGCAGAGCTACTATCGAGTGCCGAGGGTGAGACCTCACAACGCACTCCCGATGAGAACTCTGTAGTGTGGCTATTTGGTCGTGGTCAATGAGGGTGGTTCCTCCTTCACCACTCCCGATACGGCTCTGTCGTGCAACCCCTCAAGTGTGAACCTCAAGGGTGGTTCCTCTTACGTTCACCTTGATAATTACATTGAGTGGAATTCACCGGGGGTGATTCCTCGGGTTTTTCCCTTGATGTTTGGACACACGGTTACCCGAACTTTACTTGAGACCATTGTTGAAGTCGGGTCGGCCCTGAGGGGTACCCGCGAGTTGATGTGAAAGTCGGGCTAGCCCGTTGAGAACCCACGAGTTTTCTACGTGGCACGGCCGGGCATTTCGGGCCTTTGCCGTAAGTCCACGAGACGGGGCAATAGGTTCACATTACCGTGAGTCTCTGCTCGTCTCCGCGAGCCCCCAATGCACTAACCAGTCTGGGTATTTGTTCTGAGTTTGCCTCTGGCCTTTACGCACTAACCACCACGCGAGAATAATATGGGCCTCGACGTCGCAGTATCAGCCGAAGATTTGTCAGACGTCCAGTTCAGCATGGCGGCACGGTCGGATCGTGCTGGCCATCCAAGGCGGTGCTGGTATTCACCCTGCGCGCAACGACCCGGAGTGCAACAGGCGATGGGCCCAAGACCCCGGGGCACTTAGGATGTAGACCGGCGGGGACCTCTCCGCTGAGCCTAGGTAGGGCTGCGACGTGTTGATCTTCCGAGGCCGGGCATTGACCCCAGAAAGGTGTGTCCGGCCAGAGTGATCGAGCGTGTTGGGTAACGTGGTGCACCCCTGCAGGGAAGGTATATATTCAAATACCGTGTCCATGATAATGGATGTTCAGACTTGTATCCTGATCTATTATAACTAGAACTGGTTACTTGAGACATGTGATGGATATGTGGCTCTGGGATTGCTTTCTCGTAGGGAGTCGATGAAGGATCTCTGGGCGTTAATGCTACAACATGTTTGTTAAATATAAAATGCTATTCTTTACTCGTCTACATGCTGCAAGATGCTTGGAGCTGCTTGAAGATGCTAGTCTTTGATAGGCTAGGCCTCCCCCTCTATTCTGGCATTCTGCAGTTCAGTCCACAGATACAACACTTCCATTTGATACCAATGCATACTTAGTATAGATCTGATGCTTGCGAGTACTTTGGAAGAGTACTCATGGTTGCTTTGCTACCACTTTCCCCCTTCCTTCTTCTTTCCGGTTGATGCAACCAGATGGTGGATCCTTGGAGCCAGATGCCACCGCCAACGGATGCTACTACTTGGAGGTCGTCGACGACCAGGAGTAGTTAGGAGGTCCCACGCAGGAGGCCTTGCCCCTTTGATTGTTGGTGTTTGTGCTAGCCTTCTTAAGGCAGTCTTGTCTAACTTTATGTCTGTACTCAGATATTGTTGCTTCCGCTGACTCTTGTGTATTCGAGCTTTTGTATTCAAGCCCTCGAGGCCCTTGGCTTGTAATATGAAGCTTGTATTATTTTGATTTGTGTCTAGAGTTGTGTTGTGATATCTTCCCGTGAGTCCCTGATCTTGATCGTACACATTTGCGTGTATGATTAGTGTACGACCGAATCGGGGGCGTCACATAGTTTTTGTTATAGTGCTTTATATATTGCAAATTTTTGCTGCTGTGGTGAGCTTGTTCTTGAGCTTGCACATCAAATTTATATGGTCCAAAGTAGTTTTGTTGCATGATATAGCCTCTAGACACTTGTGTGAGTAGTTACTAGTAGTTTTGTTGAGTTCCGTTCAGTTTTAATTTGAGTCACTAAAATTTCAGAAAAATTCAGAGAAGAAAGAAACTATGAAGAGGTGGTTAAGAGGCTCTTCAAGTCGGAACTCAGGGGAAAATGAGAATGAGGAGAAGAATAAGCCCAGGTAAAACCTTCCTCGTGTGGCGGAGGTTCGGCCGTGTGAATGCCCAAGTGACATATTCTTGAGGGAGGCTGGAATTTATGATGATTTCTATTATTTGGCGGAGAATGCCGGCATTACTGCCTTCCTCCAAGATAAGTGTGACCAATACCTCTTACTTACTAATACCTTCGTGCAAAACTTTCGCTTTTATCCTAGGAAGGAACCACCCATGGTAGAATTTTACTTGTATGATGAGCCTAAGGAAATGACATTATATGACTTTTGCAATGTTTGCAAAATACCTTTTGAGGGGCATATCACTGAGCAACGCCCTAGAGACATGGAAGATTTTATTGCTGAAACTACTATAGGGGAAGATAGAGGAGTGTCTGAGGCAAGAGTGGATTGTTTACATTTTCCCGTTTTACGTTATTACTCATTATTTGTCGAGAGATGTCTGATTGGTCATGGGGAGAGTGGAGGACTTATTTCCCCTGACCTCGCTATTTTGCGCCATGCCCTATATGCTGATAGAACTTTTAGTTTTGGCGCTATTGTTGCTCGATGGTTACACACAAACCGTTTGAAGGGCACTATTATTGGTGGAGTCTATGCCTCCCGCCTAGCTAAACATTTTGAGATACCTATTAGGCATGATGAGGAGGATGAGATGAAGTTACCCACCAAATATTTAGACTATGCTAGTATGGTAGCACATGATTTTATTGCTAAAGACAAGGACAAGCGGCTGAAGGAGTCCTGGATTAGGGGGTCCCCAGCCGTCCGGGCTATGTGACATGGGCCGGACTGGTGGGCCGTGAAGATAGAAGATAGAAGGTCTTCCCCCGTGTCCGGATGGGACTCTCCTTTGCGTGGATGGAAAGTTTGGCGTTCAGATGTATAGTTTCCTTTCTGTGTAAACTGACTCTGTACAACCCTAGGCCCCTCCGGTGTCTATATAAACCGGAGGGTTTAGTCGGTAGAGGCTAAGACAAATCATGCAGGCTAGACATCTAGGGTTTAGCCATTACGATCTCGAGGTAGATCAACTCTTGTAACCCCTATACTCGTCAAAGTCAATCAAGCAGGAAGTAGAGTATTACCTCCATTAAGAGGGCCCGAACCTGGGTAAACATCGTGTTCCCTATCTCCTGTTACCTTCGATCCTCAGACGCATAGTTCGGGACCCCCTACCCGAGATCGGCTGGTTTTTACAACGACATTGGTGCTTTCATTGAGAGTTCCACTGTGTCATCGATAGAAGGTTCGATGGCTTGATCGATCATCTACAACGATGCCGTTTCAGGAGAGACTTTCCACCCAGGACAATTTTTCATATTCAGCGGCTTCGCACTGCGCGCCAACTCGATTGGCCACTTGGAGCAGATCGACAGCTACGCCCCTGGTCATCAGATTAGTTCTGGAAATCTGTACTGTGTCGTTGATATTCGAGGAGACTTGATCTTCGAAGGGTTCGCGGCCCCACCACCGCTCTGGCCCTAGATCCAAAGTAGATTACCAGGTCCGAAGATGGGAGTTTAGAGCCCGTCGGACTATCTGCAATTATGGAGCTCACTACCGGAGATTCGGAGGAGACTGCGTCATCGGCAATGCCGGACTCACCCCTGAACTACAGATCCGAACTCGCGAAGTCCGCGCCAAGTGAGCATGGCCAGGAAGCTTTCAACCCAGCCAGCCCAGGAGACTCTCGCTTCCCCGTCCAAACCTCGCTCTTAAACAAGGCTCTGGACTTAATGCGATCCCTCGCCATTACAGAAGTGAAAGAACATGCTGGCCCCCATGTTTGCTTTTGGTAATTGATGACAATCTCTATGGACTAATGGTTGCCTTGAGTTATATTTGAAGTTTTTGTCCATAGGCTTTTCTTGGAGTACATGTGTTGATTTCAAGGAGAGTTTGTGTAGACCAAGGTGCTATTAAGGAATTATCCAAAGATTGGTCATGTGAGAGTTGAGCTTATTGCAAGCATGTCTTGAAGAAGAAGATTGTGTGATCATTCATGTTTACCTTCAAGACATCATCCAAATGAAGAGAGTTGGAAAGATTCAAGGTTGATTAAGACTAAGTCAAGATTAAATCAAGTTGATCAACTCACAAAGCGTAGAATATGTACCGAAAGGGATCAAGTGATCCCATGGCATGGTAAGCATTGTCCATTGTGCTTTGTGTACTAACCCATGGTCTATGTGAGAGTTCTATGTGGGGTTAGGTATGTGTTCATGGGCTTGCGTCAAGAGGAAGATATCACTCAACCCATGGGGAGGATGACATCAAGTGGTGATCGTCATCAAGATTGTTGTGTGCAAGTTCAAGTGGAGCATCACGAAGAGATCAAGTGCTTGAAGCTTGCCATCCATTGTGGTGTAAATGTGAAAGTGCGTTATATCGACTAGAGGGGGGGGGGTGAATAGGCGATTTTTATGAATTCTTCACTGAGGAATTTGCTGGTGAGGAAATTCCTAAGCGAAGAACTACTTGCAGCGGAATAAGTACTCAGAAGTAAGCATAACAAAATGCGGGCATGGTCATCATGATGAAATGAAGACAATCACAGAGTACAAAAAGCGTAAACATAGGATAACACAAGATGAAGACAAACAGACTGAAGAAATTGAACTGAGGAAATTGAGAAAGTCTTCAGTCAAAGTCTTCAAACACAGATATGAACAAACACTCAACACAGTAATGAGGAAATGAAAGAGTTGAGGAAATAGAACCAGTAAGGTTGGTGAAGACAATGATTTGGTAGACCAGTTCCACCTACTGTCTCAGTTGTACATCTGGTTGGAGCGGCTGAGTATTTAAACTCGAGGACACACAGTCCCATACACCCAGTTGCTGAGCACGCAACTCAGGACACCAAGTCCTCACCATATTCTCCTTGAACTAAGGTCACACAGACCTCGTCCAATCACTCGTGGTAAGTCTTCAGGCGACTTCCAAACCTTCACAGACTCGGTCACTCGGCGATCCACAATTCCTCTTGGATGCTCTAGACCATGACGCCTAACCATCTGGAAGAAGCGCAGTCTTCAAAGGTAACAAGCGTCGGATCCATGCAGGATCAATCTCTTCAGTGATGCTCAATCACTTTGGGTTTGCAGGGGTTTGGTTTTGGGTTTTTCCTCACTCGATGATTTTCGCTCAAAGTCCTCGGAGGCTGGGTTGCTCTCAAATGACAAGTGTCAAGTTCTCTCGGAGCAATCAACCAGCTAGTGGTTGTAGGGGGCGGCTATTTATAGCCTAGGGAGCAGCCCGACATGATAAGACATAAATGCCCTTCAATGATATGACCGTTATGTGGATAAGATATTTTGGGACAGCCGACGCAGAGCACAACAACGGTCGGAAATTTGACTCTCAAATTCCTCGTGGCTATCATGTTCCTCCATCGTAGGCAATCCGATCTTTGGCGAATTCCTAACTCCTCGGTCCAGATAAATTCTCAACACTGTAAGAACTTCGCTCTACATCAAGAAAATGACTGAATCTGTATGAGATTTCCAAAGGCTTCACTCAAGGGATTGGTAGATGTAGGATTTTGAGTTGAGCATCACATGGAAAATTTTCCTTAGTATTTCCTCGACCCCCTTTAACAGTACGGTGTTTACTATGACTCAAGAAAGAGAAAAACGAAACTACGAAAACAAAAGTCTTCACGCTTCATGTTCCTCGAATGAATACCAAGTCTTCAAGGTCACACCAATTTCTTCACTTTCAAAGTCTTCAGAAAGTCTGAATACCAAAGTCTTCACTCGAAGAACTTCATTTTTAGGGGTCGACTTTCTCTGTAAATATTAAACTCCTCATAGACTTATAGACCTGTGTACACTCATAAACACATTAGATACTTAACCTATAAGTCTTCAATACACCAAAATCACTAAGGGGCACTAGATGCACTTACAATCTCCCCCTTTTTGGTGATTGATGACAACATAGGTTAAGTTTTCAATGGGGATAAATATGTGAAGTGTAAAAACTGATATTGAGGAATTTGATTGCAAGATATAGAAGAACTCCCCCTGAAGATGTGCATAGTGAGGAATTTGGTTTTGAAGCAATGCACACTCGAAGAGATGAATCATGGAGATCTCCCCCTATATCTTGTAATTCATACACGCATTTGATATATAATATGAAGAATTTGAAATGCATGATGAAATATGGTGACTGATGTAATTCAGCATGCGTGTATTAACACATAACGAAGAATAAGCATGCAAAGGAACACATCAAAAGTATCAGAGCACCATCGGGTTTAAGATTACAAATCGATCCAATAAAAGTTTCAGAAGAACGAGAGTTGTAACTTAGCAAAAAAACGCCCATATAATAGACCCGCTTGAAGACTAACTCAAATTTCTCCCCTTTGTCATCGAATGACCAAAAAGGATCGAAACTGAGGACTAACGCCCCTGAAGAATATCAAGTTGATGGAGGAGCGTGTCAGGACCCCGATTCCAAGTCACATCGATCTAGCCGGTAACACCTCATATCACTTTGCGGCCTCATGCACAGTATTCCCACGGGTGTCGCCTTACCATGGCCCGGGACCGTTTGCGCCTTTTGGCTCACATATATGATAGTGTCGCTAGCATCCATATGAAGAGAACCCGGGCCGACATGGCTAGTCGTGAACCCAAAGCGGCACTAACCCATGGGACAGGCATACATGAATCACATCGAGCATGTCGGTCAGCCAGCGTGTGAATCCGGGCTGTAGCACTGGCTAACAGGACTCAGGAACCCGGCTGTAGCAGGCTAGGCAGGACTCGGATGTCACCAAGCGTGACATTTCCCGAAGGATGCACAAAGGAACGTGAAACACATGCCGGCCACCAAGTGCCCCGAGGAGTAGTCTTTGGGCTAGCGGACTCGTGAACCGGGCAGAAGCGGACTACTATGGCTCAAGGAAGCACTAGACTACATTTCCCCATAAGAGAGGTTGCCAAGGATAAACAACTAGATTGTCGGATCCCACACATACCAAGCATTTCAAACATACACACAATATGCTCGATATGTGTAAATACAACATGGCATCACAACATAACTCTCGACTCAAGTATTTATTCATTAGGCTCCGAGGAGCGAGATATTACAAACATGGGTCTCTCGACCCAGCATTCAAAGCATACAAGTCAAACACATGCGAAGCTAAACATGTCTCGAGTACGACATCTATAAGTGAAAAGGTTGAGAAGCCCGACTATCTACGATCCTCGCCGAGGGCACAAGATCGTAGCTGAGGTAACAAGCTAAACGTCAAGCTAAACGCTGAACTACTAGCAAGACCGACGCGTCTCTACGCAAAACATAAAATAAGCAAACGTGAGTACAAATGTACTCAGCAAGACTTACATCGAACTAACTACATATGCATCATTATCAACAAAGGGGGGGTGGTGGAGTTTGACTGCAGCAAGCCAGCTTTGACTCGGTGGCTATCCTGAACTATGACTGCAAGTAACTCCTTTGAGGTGGCGCACACGAGTCCACATATTCACCATATCAATACACCACTATGGATCCGCTCCCGTCTCCCTACGAGAACGCCATCCATAGCACTCACGCTTATCTTGCGCATTTTAGAGTATCCACTTTCACTTGTCTATGAACTGTTATAGGCAACCCGAAGTCCTTTACATGGACACGGCTATTCGAATAGATGATGTTAACCCTGCAGGGGTGTACTTCTTCACACACACTCTCACCACTTACGGCTGTTTACACGACATGTACTCGACAACCTTCAAGCGGAAGCCCAACGTGGGTGTCGGCCACAGCCTACCTAAACACTCAAGACTCTAGTCCAGGTTTATCGCCTATTCATGTTCCATCCGCAGGGAGTCCGGTCGAGGTTTCCACATACGGCCCCGAACGATGTGTGCAGGGTTCCCGAGATACCAAACAGGCATTCGGTACACCGGGCCACGGTGTATCTACCGCATCATAGCCTACCCCTAGGGTCAGCGCTACGCACGGCCTCCAACACATATCCTACAAACACCAGAAACTAGTTGCAACTCCTGGACAGAGAACAAGGGTGGTTAAGAAGCCGAGAGGGCCCATTGGTTTCGGGCCCAATGCGTGGTAGTAACTGTTTCATGGATCACAAACACAGAACTCAGTTCCTGAGGACGGCTGCAATGATACAACCCACCATGTACTCCTACATGGCCTCTCACCGCTACCTTTACCAAATCGTGTTCACACAATTAGCTCACACACTGTAGGACATGTTCACACACCTCTGATCCATCCCCGATGAATCGGACCTGACTCAACTCTAAGCAGTAGCAGGCATGACAAGCAAGCATGAATGATTAGGCACAACAGGGCTCAGACAACTCCTACTCATGCTAGTGGGTTTCATCTATTTACTGTGGCAATGACAGGTCATGCAGAGGATAAGGGGTTCAGCTACCGCAGCAAGTAACAGTTGAATCATTGTTGTCCTAATGCAGTAAAAGAGAGCAGGAGCGAGAGAGTGGGATTGTATCGGAATGAACAAGGAGGTTTTGCTTGCCTGGCACTTCTGAAGATAATATAGTTCTTCATTGGTGTCATCGATCTCGTCGTCGGAACATCGTCTACTTAGAGGGGACGGTTACCGGCAAACACAGAAGGACACAATCAATGCAATGCGACAATAGGATGCATGCTATGACATGGCAATATGATGTGTGATAGGTCTAATGCAACTTGGGACAGAAAGGTTTGAGTCCATTTGAACCAAGGATTCAAATGATCACCCAAAATAATAAGTGATATAGGTGCATTAGCTTGTTTCACCTAAACAACAAGGTTAAAGTGTTATGACATGCATGAAACTAGTACAGATGGAAAGATTGGATTTTTCTGATCATTTTTCATATATAAATTATTTGATTTGGAGCTACGGTTGATTTTCTATGAATTTTTGAAGTTAGCTCTATTTTCTGGAATTTCCTGTATAAGAATAAATCCAGAAATCGAATTAATGCGTCAGCATGACGTCACTGTGATGTCAGCAGTCAACGGGGCGGTCCAGGTCAAACTAACCAGTGGGTCCCATGTGTCAACAGTTAGTTAAATTAACTAAGTTTAGTTAGCGTTAAACTAATACTAACCTAGTTTAGTTAGTGGCCTGGGGCCCACACGTCAGTGAGTCAGGGGGAAGTCAAACCACGGTCAAGCGGGATCAAACCCGCCGGACCCGGTCAACGGCTCATCGCCGGCAAGGCCAGGGACGGCGGAGGGGTGCAGGTTTCCTCCTCCGGCGACCAAATGGCCGGCGGAGGGCATCTATGTGACGCAGGCACTCGTCCACGTCGAGTGGTGTAGGTGGTTGGGCCTGGGGTGGCCGGAGTCGTCGCCTGCGTCGACCTTGGCGGTCGCCGGAGCTCGGGTGAGCTAGGGGTCTTCATTGTGGCGGTCGAGGTGGCTCATGCGGGGCACGTACGTGATCTACGCGGCGCGGGGAGGAAGCTGGGCACGATGGCCGGACCATTAGATGGCCGGAGACTCGTCGGCGGCGAGCACAGGTGGCGGTCGGAGATCGGGCGCGGTGGGAACGGCGGCTATGGCGGCAAAATGATCACGGGAGCTAGGGGAAGAGGAAGAGGAGCTCACAGCGAAACCGGAGGAGATCTCAGCGGCTTGGGGATGCGTCGGAGACGACGAACGGGCGCCGGCGATCTCGTTGGCGCGAGGAAGAAGAAGACATCAGGGACGATGCGTCGGGGCGCCCGGCGTCGCGTGAGTACGTGGGGAGGACGACGACGTCGCGGCGGAGCTCGGCAGCAGCTCGGTCAGGTGAGGCGGTGGCTGTGGCCGCGTGGCAGCGAACGGCGGCGACGAGCGTGCCGGCCATAGCGGGGAGGACGAGGGAGAGATCCAGGGAGAGAGGGGAGAGGTGCAGGGGGTCGAGGAGGAGTGCGTGGCGACGTCCAGAGCGTCCGGGCGTCGAGGGGGAGGGCAGGCAGGCAGGGTGGTGGCGTGGCGATCTCGGCGGCGTCGCGGTGTCCCTCCTCTGCCTACTGGCAGAGGTAGGCGATGACTGGCAGCGGCGCTGGGCTGGGCCGGCCAGGTGGGCTGGCCAGGTGGGCTGCGACAGGTGAGGCTAGGTGAGGTCCCTTTTCTATTTTTCTTCTGTTTTATATTTTTCTGCTACTGTTTTGGCTTTAGTAAAAATACTAAAGCATTTTGTAAAATGCTGCAATAATTTGTGGACACTCTATGGATTATTCCAGTGGCCCACATTTAAATTCAGCATTATTTGAGCATTTAAATTATTTATAGTGTTTAAATGCCCAAATTCAAATATGATATGATTTAATTCAAAAATCCATGAATGACCTTGAAACATGTGCATCATTTTTGTCAGAGGTTTTAACCTTTTCTAAAAATGATGAACATTTTTAAAGGCATTTTGGGTTTATGGAAAAGACTTATGCTTGACCCTATTTGATTTAATTTTGGTGCTAGGGTTTGTCATCCCCCATTTCAAGTTTTCTGGAAAAGTAAACATGATGCAACACTCTAATGCAAGCACTAAGCATTACCAGAACCGGGGATGTGACAGAGCGCCAGCGTTGTCGGGGTCGGTTGTCGTAGTAGGGCCTGCCGCAGTGTCGTCCAAGTCTTCATTTTCATAAATGTCGCGCGATGAAGAATAGGAGCTGGCCACCAAGGAAGGAACCTTGACCTTCTTGAATTTCTTCGGTGGAGGTGCAGACCAGTCAAATTCTTCCTTGAGACCCATGTTCTTCAGATCTTGTGCGCTGTAGAGATGAGATAGAACAGTTCAGGTACGGTTGAAGTTTTCATGGAGGTAGTATTGGTTTTTCTTCACTGCATTGTGTGTTGAGGTCATGTTGTGAAGAATTGAACCAAACTGACGCTTGACCCATTTATGATTGCGATCAACTTTCTGATGAAGATCGAGGAGTAACTCACGACCATCATCACCACAGGTCTTTGTGGCTTGAGGATTTTGCTTGGCGAGTGGTTGGTGGCGAGTCATGTGTGGCGAGTCATCATTGGTGGAGTAGGATGCAGCCTTGCTAAATTGACCATCCAATGGACGAATGCCTTCATCTATCACAGCAGTTGCCTTGCCTTTGTCATCAGCTAAGGAAAATGTCCGTTTGAGGACTTCAATTGGAGGCAAGTAGCTGCAGTGGTTCAGAGTATCAGCCTTGTAATTGAGTGAAGACATTGCCTGATGAACCTCATAATCCATGGTGCATAAGGCTTCACTCAAAAGGTGACATAGCAATGTTTGCCGATTCCTCATGAAGAAATCATGGAAGTTGACGGGAACGCCATGAATGATATTGAAAAGCATATTCTTCATGATGCCAATGACTTCTTCATCATTTGAGTCGTGGCCTTTGATAGGACTCATTGTCTTCGTCGAATGCGATAGACGGTCCGAGGCACATACATAATTCCTTGACGAAGAATTTGGTTCTGAGGGCCTGCCACAGCTTCAAAGGCTTCATCGAACTTGCATGTAGTGATTTGTAAGCTCAGGTTCATTGTAGATGTAACGAGCACAATCAAGGGAGGATCGAGTGGGAGGGCACGAAGCAATTCAGATTCTTGGTGCCTTGTAGTGAGTATTTTACATCATCCATCCAGTACCCATGAGTTCACATCTTCAGAATATCCGCTGATGTGCAGCGTCGCATAGAATTGAAGAATGAGTTCTTCATTCCAATCACAGATGTCAGTGCAAAAACTCAGCAATCCAGCATTGTGAAGAACACTGAGGACTGGCTCGAAGCCTGGCAGAGATTCCATTTCCACGTGAGGAATATGTGCATGATCGAAGACTTTGTCTTTGTTGAATAGCACAGAGGAATAGAAGTTGGCTTGACTAGCAGTCCATAAACGCCTCTTCCTTATGCGAGCAGAGTCATATGGGTTGTAGTCAGTGAAGAATACATGCTCGCTGAAGAAATCTTCAGCCTTGAACTTTTGCTTCATTGAGAATGGATTCTTTGGCTTTGGCAGTGGAGTGTCAGTGAGTTGCATCACTACCTCAGGAATCACAATCTCAGGTTTTTCAGGCTGAGTATTTTCTGGTTCCTCTTCATATGCAGTCTGCGTGTTCAAAGGATCAGCAGCAGCAGGTTCTTCAGCACTAGTGGCTGGAATTTCTTCATGCACGAACGAGGTGGGATGAGTTTCTTCAGAGCCCATTTGAACTGTTGGTGCAGGGGACTGAGGAATTTGTTGTATTGGAGTGAAGAGTGGAGAATTTGGATGCTGACTGTCCCAAAAGTCTTCATCACTGGCGTTGTGCTTCCAATATCCACATCTTCTTCAATTTCTTCAACGCCAGCCTCTTCAGCTGTGAACTGAGGCATTGGCGAGGAAATGATTGGTGTTGAAGGGATCGCATCCACTTCAATTTCTTCATCAATCTGCTCTGACAAAGCAGCAGAATGATTATCTTCATCAGATCCGCTAGGGATCTCATATTCTTCACCAAAAGGAACAAGGTCCTTTGATGATATGGAGGAAATCGGGACAGCATCAATCGGATTTTCAAAAGAGCTTTTCATAGGCTTCATCTTCTTTGGAGCTGAAGATTCTGAAGCAATTGATGCTTTCCTTTTCTTCACTGCAGCTCGCTCTACAGCCTTGATCTTCTTCACATCTGATGCAGATGGAAGGATAGGAGTTGGTGTAGGCGCAGGAGGAGCTAAGGAATCTGTTTGAATTTCCAGCGAATCGATGCGATTGCCTGACTTCTTCGCTTTCTTGAGCGCACCACTAGTGGATGCCACAGCAATTTCTTCAGCGGCTGGAATGGAGTCAAGAGCCTCGAACTAGCATTGTCTTCAGCAGTTGAAAATCATCAGCCGGTCTTGGCATGTTCTTCAAGAGGGGCTAGCGAGGCTCCAGCCTGAGGAACTTCTTGTTGCGTTGGAGCTGCAACATTTGTGAACATTTTGGTCATGTTTACAAATCTGACTTTGGCTCCTTGCCAATCAGCATAGTAGGCATCAAAGTCATCGCTGAGGGCTTTGATTTCAGACTGGATTTTGAGAAGATCATCACGTGTCATCCTGACAACATTTTTCCTCAGGAACTTCTCTTTTCTAAACTGGGCCTTCTTGATCTGCCTTGCCTTCTCAAATTTCCATTTCTCTTCAAAAATGAAATGGGTCAGCATGTGACTTTGGCCAGGAGTCAAATGAAAATCAGACATAGGTGTCTCTGGATCCTTGTGCCAGAGATCAATGTACTCGAGGATCGCGCTTGGATCCAAAAGCAATGGCATAGGTGTGCCTTTATCTCTAGCGGCCCTTTCTTGTCGGTCTCTGATGATTTTTGCAAGTTCATCATCATCAGCTTCATCATCAGATGGCACTTGGAAGGCAACTTGTTTCTTATTCGGACTTGGCCGAGGACCTCGACCAGCCGTTGCCTTTTTCCTCAGCAAAGTGGGGCCTGATGAAGAGTTTGGTGCAGCTGAGGAACTTGCTGAGACATCAGAGGCAATAGAGATGCCTGTAGTCCTTTGGCACGTGGCCAGATGCACAGGTGCTGAGGACTTTGCCGGAGCTGCTGAGGACTTTGGAGGAGGAGCTGAGGATTTGGGAGGAGCAGGAGCAGCATGAGGAACTGGCCGTGAGGGCATTGAAAATTTTGGCCGTGAGGGCATTGCTGAGGATTTTGGCCGTGAGGGCACTGTTGGTGAAGCACTTGGCTTGTGCGCTGGCTTCTTTGCCATTGATTTCCTGGGCTTAATAGGGCCCTCAGTGGCAGCAGCAGTAGCAGAGTCTTCATTGAATTTCCTCACTGCTTCTTTGGCTTGTCTCGCCAACTTGGCTTGGTGCTTGGCCCATTCTTCAGGAAAATCCTCACCACGCTTGATGCTGGTGGGGTCAGCTTCTTGGCCAGGTGCTAATGGAGCTCTTGGGCATGGAGGATTAAGAGCAAATTTCTTCATATACTTTGGAGTAACATACCTGTACTCCCTCCATTATCTTGCCCATCTCCTTTCAATCCTCTGTATGCGCACCTTGCGCTGATTTTTGTTCTCCTTTCCGAACTTGGCCTCATCAGGTGTGTAATAGTCAGCATATATGTCCTCAGGTATTTCAAAAGCAGTCATGACCTCAGGCATCTTTCCTCCTTTCTGTGGCTTCTTACCGTCAGCCATATTCTTCAGATGAGGAATTTGAACAATCGAATTCTCTGAAGAAGTGTGCAACTTTTCTTCGAGGAACGTTGCAAACGAGTTAAGTTGATGAGAACCTAGTGATTCAGCAGCGGACATGAGTACCTGTGAACATAGTATAGTTGCGAGGAATGTGGAGAGGTCATATGCGTTCGCAGAAGGTTTTTCAGAAAGAACAAGTTTGAGGAATTTGACCAGATGAGCCTTGAAGAATTTCACTAAGCGATCTTTGTCTTAGGTTCCAGAGTTGTATAGATCGAGGATCCACACAATTGAGGAATCTTGAAGAAAAATCATTGCTTAGAGAAACGAATCAAGAGCATATTACATTTGAGGTGTTCATATGTGTGAAGATTTGAAGAATAAACACCTTTGAAGATTTTCAGGAAGGTTTGAGAATCAAAGCGAGTAATAAAAGTAACTTTTAATTACCCGAACTGAAGAACACAATAAACTGAGAAGTGTAGATTAGAAGTTCGTCAGTTCAGATCTCCCACGCCCTAACTCGGCGGAGGAAGACAGCTACGGCGGCGGTGGAGTGAAGATTTCCTTGATCGGCGCGAAAGTACGACGGCGATTTAGTCGAGGCAAGAAGCTCTTCCTCACCGGCGACTATGGAGTAGCGGCGGCGCTGGGGTTTGAGAAGCTCGAGCGAGAGAGAGAGCGGTCGAGCAGAGTAAAGGAAGTGAGGAAGGGGAGAGGGGGTATATATAGCCACGGTGAAAAACTGTTCGCCCAAAGATTTTGGACGAACGTGCCCCTGACCCTTCTCATTCGCTTGACATGTGTCACCCACGTACTGAAAAGTGGAGATCGTGTTAGATCGTGGGTGAATAGATAAGTCTATCATAGGAAGCGGAACGGTTTGAGCGGCAAAGCCGAAAATTTGGATAAGATAAGTTAAAAGTTTCGTTCGCAATTTCTTCAGCTGACAAGGACACAGTGAAGATTTTGAACGAGTTTCAAATAGAACGCATATGAAGAATTTGTGAATAGATTGAATTGAGTATAGCATAGAGGGGGAAGGGTCCGATCATATTCACTTAGCAGAAAAAGCCACTTGAAGAAATAGCCATAAGTGAATGCTGTAGAGGACATAAACCCACATATATATATAGCCAATGAAGGAAAATGGCGGAAATAGTGAAGATTTTGCAAAGTTGAAGAATTTGAACAACTGAGGAATTTCAAAACTGAACAAAAACTCAAATTGAAGATTTTCAACTTTGGTGGTGGCGTGACCCACCGTATAAGAATGATGATTTCAGACACCGCGTACAATTGTCGTAGGGTTCTGAGAATCAAATTATTCATTAATTTCTACATACTTAGAGTGTTACTCTTCATTGATTGAAGAAAAACGTTTCTTCATGTGTTGCACATCTAAGTCATCAATTTTGCATAAGTGTCAGGATGTGTGTCCTTTTCAAAGAACATTCGAAGATTCTAAGATATTTAGCTCACACCGCAACTTGCTAAATCTCTTCTCATCCAAGGGCTTTGTGAAGATATCGGCTAGCTGTTCTTCAGTCTTCACATGATCAATAAAGATGTCGCCCTTCAACACATGATCGCGAAGAAAATGATGACGAATCTGAATGTGCTTTGTCTTCGAGTGCAGAACTGGGTTGTGAGCAATCTTGATGGCACTCTCATTGTCACAGTAGAGAGGCACATTCTTCACATTGATGCCGTAGTCCTTGAGAGTTTGCTTCATCCATAGCAATTGAGCACAGCAAGAACCAGCAGCAATGTACTCAGCTTCCATGATGGGACGGTGATACGCAGCCTGTTTCTTCGAGGACCAATGCACCAAAGATCGCCCGAGGAAATGACAAGTACCAGATGTTGACTTGCGGTCCACACAATCACCAAAGATAGTCGAGTCGAATATCCAATGAGATCAAAAGTAGAGCCCTTGGGGTACCATAATCCTAGTGTTGGTGTGTGAGCTAGATATCAAGAATATGCTTCACAGCCTTATGGTGTGATTCCTTGATGTAGCTTGAAATCGGGCACACATGCAAACACTAAGCATTATATCTGGCCTAGATGCACATAAGTACAATAAAGAACCAATCATGGAGCGGTATACCTTGTGATCAAAGTCAATACCATTTTCATCAGTGCATAGATGGCCATTTGTGGGCATAGGAATTTTGACGCCTTTGCAATCTTGCATGCTGAATTTCCTCAGAACATCCTTGAGGTATTTCTCCTGAGATATGAATATTCCATTGTGTTGTTGACGAATTTGAAGACCTAAGAAGAATTTCAACTCTCCCATCATAGACATTTGATATTCTTCACTCATCATATAGGCAAATTCATCACTATAATGTTGGTCAGTACAGCCAAAGATAATATCATCAACGTATATTTGGCACACAAACAGTTCACCATCATAAGATTTAGTAAAGAGAGTAGGGTCGAGTGAACCGGGTGTGAAGCCATTCTTCACGAAGAATTCCTTCAAAGTATCATACCACCCCCGTGGGGCCTGTTTGAGGCCATAGAGGGCCTTGTTGAGTCTGAAGACTTTGTCGGGATTCTTTGGATCTTCAAAACCTCGGGGCTGAGCAACATATACTTCTTCCTCAAGCTTACCATTGAGGAATGCACTTTTCACATCCATTTGATATAAAGTGATGTTATGATGGTTAGCATAAGCAAGTAATATGTGAATAGCCTCAAGTCTAGCAACAGGTGCAAAAGTTTCATCGAAATCTATTCCTTCAACCTGTGTGTAGTCTTGAGCTACAAGTCGTGCCTTATTCCTCACCACAAGGCCATTTTCATCTTGCTTGTTGCGGTAGATCCACTTTGTGCCAATGATATTATACTTACGAAGATCTGGATGTTTGACCAGTTCCCAGACGTTGTTGAGCTCGAACTGATGTAATTCTTCTTGCATGGTCTGAATCCACTCAGGCTCCAGAAATGCTTCATCTACCTTAGTGGGCTCTGTGATAGAAACAAAAGCATAGTGCCCACAAAAGTTAGATAAATGTGAAGCTTTTGAGCGTGTGAGAGGACCTGGTGCTTCAATGTCATTGATGATCTTGTCAACTTGCACTTCTTTTGCAACGCGGGGATGGGCTAGTTGTCGTCGAGTAATTTGATCACCATTTTCTTCAGCACCATTTTCTTCAGCATTATCTTCAGGTGCATCAGCTCAACGTTCTTCACGTTCTGGAATGAATTCTTCAGAGATTCTTCAAGAGGAATGACATCCTCATCGCTTTGAACTTGATAGAATCCTCGGTGCTGGTTCATCTATCACAGAAGGTAGGTGCTCTCTTTGCAGCCATTAGTTTCATCGAATCAAGACATCTACAGTTTCAACAATCTTGTAAAGAACATTGTTGAAGACTCAGAGGTGTGCGAGTCCTTTCCATAACCAAGCATAAAACCTTCATGTGCTTTCGGTGCAAATTTAGCATTGTGATGAGGATCTCTAATCCAAGATTTACCACGAAGACTTTGAAATAACTCACATTGGGTTTCTTGTCGTTGAGGAGTCCATAGGCAGTCTTCTTGAAGAATTTGTGAAGATATACTGTTGATGATGTGGCACGCGGTATCAATTGCATCAATCCAAAACGATGAGGCGTTTTGTATTCATCAAGCATAGTGCGAGCCATCTCAACAAGAGTTCTGTTCTTGCGCTCCACTACGCCATTTTGCTGAGGAGTATAGGGAGCAGATAACTCATGAGTAATACCAAGTTCATCAAGATAGTCATCAAGACCGAATTCTTGAACTCAGTTCCATTGTCACTTCGATGTGCTTGATCTTCACACCAAAGTTGGTTGAAGCCCTCGAGGAAAATCGCTTTGAAGACTTCCGCACTTCATGTTTGTAAGTAACAATGTGTACCCATGTATAACGAGAGTAATCATCAACAATAACAAAGCCATATAGAGATGCATCATTAGTGACTGCTGAGTAATGATTAGGACCAAAGAGGTCCATGTGACGCAATTCGAATGGACGAGTAGTGGTCATGATAGTCTTCGCTCGATGCTTGGCCTTGGTCATTTTTCCAGCTTCACAGGCTCCACACAAGTGATCCTTGAGGAATTTGACATTCTCAATGCCAATGACATGCTTCTTCTTTGCAAGCGTGTGCAAATTCCTCATGCCTGCGTGACCAAGTCGTCGATGCCATAGCCAGCCTTCTGAAGCTTTTGCAAGTAGACACACGGCTGGTTGTGGTCCTGTAGAGAAATCAACAATATACAAGTCTCCTCTCCTAAAGCCTTCGAAGACTTTGGAATTGTCAGCTTCCATAATCACAACACAACGATACTTGCCAAAGACAACAACCATATCAAGATCACAAAGCATTGAGACTGACATGAGGTTGTATCCTAAGGACTCAACAAGCATGACTTTGTCCATGTGTATGTCCTTAGAGATCGCAACCTTACCAAGACCCAATACCTGACTTTTGCCTTTGTCAGCAAAGATGATATGCTTCAGATGTGATTTGTACATCCACTATCGAGGACCCACTCATTGGCTTTGGGTTGATCATCCTGCAGATGAATTAGTGCAACTTACTATCTCATATACTTCATTAGTGAAGATTATGATATCAATTTCATCAGATGAATTTCATCAAGCAGTAAAACAGATATAGCAGTATGATGACGTGTGAAATGAAAGTTCATTTCTTCATGATTAGCATGCGTCCTTTCAGCAATGTTGTCGTCCTCAAAGAAATTCTTCAGACGTTAAAGCTCGCCCGAGACCTGACCTCAGAGAAAAGATTAGTTCTTTTTATTCACCACCCACATCTGAAGGGGTGGCAAAGCGTTCATCACTCTATGAGCTCCATATGAGAATGGTGGCATAGAGGCCAATCCATTTCGTTTCACATAAGAGGGGTTAGGGTAAGCATATGAATAAGGAGAGAAATTCTTCGAGGACTTATGAACATATTTGTTTGAAGATAATGCACATATTCATAGCCCTTAGCTCTACCCTGCGAAACAGAATTGTTAGCACGATGAGAATCATATGAGGACTTTGATCCACGTGAGGAATTTGGTCCGTATGAAGATTTTGATCCGGGGTTCCTATTCTTCACAGGTGGTGTCATGAGGACATTCACCTGAAGACTTTCAAGGCACCTTTTGGGAACCCAGATTTTCTTCATAGGAGAACCGTTCCTGCAGTTAGTGCCAACATATCTAGCAAATACTTCACCATTCTGATTTTTGAACAGTTTATAGTTGGAGTCAAATGACTCATCAGAAGAATGAGGAGATTCACATGTAAAGCCAGATAAGTTAGATGGATCAACTGGAGGTCCCTTTGCAGCAACCCATGAGGTTTTGGGGTACTGCTCAGGCTTCCAATATGTTCCATCAGCATTGAGTTTCCTCTCAAAGGCAATACCCTCTTTCCTAGGGTTCCTGTTGAGGATCTGCTTTTTAAGCACATCACAAAGAGTCTGATGCCCTTTGAGGCTTTTGTACATGCCTGTTATGTACAATTCCTTCAGCCTGCATCACATCGATACTAGCAATGTCCTCGATGAGGAATTAGAGATAGCAGAGGCAGGTGAAGAATTTGTAACAGTTGAAGAATTTGAACATTCACGTGAAGAATTAGCAGATTCACGTTCAATGCACTTTAAGCATGGAGGAACAAATTCTTCCTGAGAAGCGCTGATTTGTTGAGCTAGCAATGAATCGCGCTCCTTCTGAAGATCTTCATAACTCACTCTTAGCTTCTCAAGATCTTGCTTTCTTTGAAGGAATTCATAAGAAAGCTTCTCATGATCGATAAGAGAGTGTTATGATGACCTTGAAGGTTGTCAAACCTAGACCAAGTCTCAAGATTTCGAATCGTGGCTTTAGTGCGATCCATTTCTTCACCCAACATATCATTACTTTTGTCTAGCATGTTTCGAACCTTTTCCAAGGCCGTTTGTTATTTAGTGGCAATGCAAACAAGTTTGGTATAACTAGGTTCAATATCATCATCAGATCCATCATCATCAGATTCATCATCACTAAACTCGGATGAGGAACATTCGGTTACCTTGTCACCCTTTGCCATGAGACATGATGTTGAAGATGATGATTCTGGTTTGAAAGTCATCGTATTAAGAGATTCCTTGAAGTCCTCAAACCAAGGATCATGACGGGTTCGATGACCTTCATAGACGTCAGAGATTCGGTCCCAGATAAGCTTTGCATTGCAAAGATGCATAATGCGCCTGAATTCATCTCTGGATAGGCAGGAACAGATGATATCCTTCGCCAAGATGTCAAGTCGAGTGAACTTGCGAATATCATCAGCGTCCGCCATCTTGCATAGATCAATAAGACCAATCTCAGTGACGGTCCACAGCTCGCTGTTCATTGCCATGAGGCGCTTCCTCATCATGGCCTTCCACTTGGGATAATCATGACCGTCAAAGATAGGGCATGTCACTTTCTTCATACTGCGGTCGACATAACTAAAACTCCGTGGTTAAACTAAATTACACGTAACAAGGGAGTACCTTGCTCGATACCAATTGAAAGTGCTATATCGACTAGAGGGGGTGAATAGGCGATTTTATGAATTTTTCACCGAGGAATTTGCTGGTGAGGAAATTCCTAAGCGAAGAACTACTTGCAGCGGAATAAGTACTCAGAAGTAAGCATAACAGAATGCGGGCATGGTCATCATGATGAAATGAAGACAATCACAGAGTACAGAAAGCGTAAACACAGGATAACACAAGATGAAGACAAATAGACCGAAGAAATTGAACTGAGGAAATTGAGAAAGTCTTCAGTCAAAGTCTTCAAACACAGATATGAACAAACACTCAACACAGTAATGAGGAAATGAAAGAGTTGAGGAAATAGAACCAGTAAGGTTGGTGAAGACAATGATTTGGTAGACTAGTTCCAACTGATGTCTCAGTTGTACGTCTGGTTGGAGCGGCTGAGTATTTAAACTCGAGGACACACAGTCCAGGACACCCAGTTGCTGGGCACGCAGCTTAGGACACCAAGTCCTCACCGTATTGTCCTTGAACTAAGGTCACACAAACCTCGTCCAATCACTCGTGGTAAGTCTTCAGGCGACATCCAAACCTTCACAGACTCGATCACTCGGTGATCCACAATTCCTCTTGGATGCTCTAGACCATGATGCCTAACCGTCTGGAAGAAGCACAGTCTTCAAATGTAACAAGCGTCGGATCCACGCAGGATCAATCTCTTCAGTGATGCTCAATCACTTTGGGTTTGTAGGGGTTTGGTTTTGGGTTTTTCCTCACTTGATGATTTTCGCTCAAAGTCCTCGGAGGATGGGTTGCTCTCAAATGACAAGTGTCAAGTTCTCTCGGAGCAGCCAACCAGCTAGTGGTTGTAGGGGGCGGCTATTTATAGCCTAAGGAGCAGCCCGACATGATAAGACATAAATGCCCATCAATGATATGACCGTTATGTGGATAAGATATTTTGGGACAGTCATGCCAGAGACAAGAACGGTCGGAAATTTGACTCTCAAATTCCTCGTATATCATGTTCTTCATCGTAGGCAATCCGCACTTGCAATTCCTAACTCCTCGGTCAGATAAATTCCTCAAATACCGTAAGAACTTTGTCTTTGTCACTGAAGAAAATGACTGAACTATATGAGATTTCCAAAGGCTTCACTCGAAGGGATTGGTAGATGTAGGATTTTGAGTTGAGCATCACATGGAAATTTTTCCTTAGTATTTCCTCGACCCCTTTAACAAAGACGGTGTTTCCTATGACTCAAAAAGAGAAAACAAAACTACAAAAACAAAAGTCTTCACGCTTCATGTTCCTCAAATGAATACCAAGTCTTCAAGGTCACACCAATTTCTTCACTTTCAAAGTCTTCGAAAGTCTTCGTATACCAAAGTCTTCAAATAAGAACTTCATTTTAGGGTCGACTTTCTCTGTAAATATCAAACTCCTCATAGACTTATAGACCTGTGTACACTCATAAACACATTAGTCCCTTAACCTATAAGTCTTCAATACACCAAAATCACTAAGGGACACTAGATGCACTTATAAAATGGACTTGTGAAGATGTGCCGAAGAGTGGCTCACCCATAGTGGAGTATGGGGGGAGCAATCATCTAGTCTCCATCGACCCAATGCAATCAAGAAAGGTGGTCCATCTTGAGGAGGACAAGATCGTCATCATCTAGATCAAGTGGATCATGTGCAAGGCAAAGGTTTTCCCTTGATAGGTTTTCTATTTTACCGGTCTCATGGTGGTAGTTGGGAGACCGGGTTATAGGATCGATAGCCGTACTATCAAGGAGGGCTCTCAAGTGAGTAGCTTGATCGTATCGTTTGTCGAGAGCTCAAACCATTGCATCCTTGCATCATGTTTCTTGGTTGTTGTTTGGTTCTCTTTGTGAGTCTTAGAGCTTATGGTCATCTTGATGACAAGCTTGAGTTCATAAAAAATGGAGTTTGCATGCGTCTTCTATGATGTTTTCGGTGTTGGAGATTTTACCGGTCTTATCCGAGGAAGGGTTCTCACCATTTTCTTTTGGGCATTTTCTCATTTTCTTCTTATTGATATTTCTATCAAGATTGTGTTAGCCCTTGTTGCTAGCTTTCCAACAAACTTGGTTTCGTCGAATTCGGAGTCCGTTTGCAGAAGTTGTGTCAGTTTTGGTGTTCTGAAAAGGCTGCAACGGTACTACCGCGGACAGGAGCGGAAGTAATTTTTACTACCGCTTTGGGAGCGGTACTACCGCTTGGAGCAGTACTACCGCTACTTCTGTGGCTACTTCCGCCGGGACCGAAAACTCAGATTTTCTCTCTCGTTGGGCTGTTTTGACCGTGCTAAGCGGTAGTACCGCTCCTCCAAGCGGTAGTACCGCTTGTGCACGACCTGAGCACATAACGGTTGGATTCGGGAGGTCCTATAAAAGGGGGTATTCTTCCCCAATGAACCTTATCCTTTGATCTCGTGTTCTTCCCCCATTGTTGACCTTCTTCGAGCTTGCTAACTCTCAATCCCTCCATGGATTCTTGCTAGTTTTTGAGGGAAAAGAGAGAGGAGATCTAGATCCACATTTCCACCAATCACCTTCTCCTCTATGTGAGGGGAACCCCTTGCATCTAGATCTTGGAGTTCTTGGTGTTCTCCTTCTTGTTCTTCCTCTCATTTTCTTCCCTATCATTAGTTGCTTCAGTGGGATTTGAGAGAGAAGGACTTGGGCACTCCGTGTGCCCTTGCCATTGCATTTGGTGCATCGGTTTGAGTTCTCCACAGTGATACGTGGAAGTTACAAGTTGAGAAGTTTATTACTCTTGGGTGCTTGGTGCCCTTGAGCTTGTTCCTCTTGGGTGCTTGGGCGCCCTAGACGGTTGGTGGTGTTCGGAGCTCAACCATTGTGGTGTAAAGCTCCGGGCAAGCGTCGGGGTCTCCAATTAGGTTGTGGAGATCGCCCCGAGCAATTTGACGGGTACCAGTGACCGCCCCCAATGGTTGCCATTTGTACGGGTTCGGTGAACGCCCTCAAGGGTCCCTTAGTGGAATCACGGCATCTTGCATTGTGCGAGGGCGTGAGGAGATTACGGTGGCCCTAGTGGCTTCTTGGGGAGCATTGTGCCTCCACACCGCTCCAAACGGAGATTAGCATCCGCAAGGGTGTGAACTTCGGGATGCATCGTCATCTCCGCGTGCCTCGGTTATCTCTTACCCGAGCCCTTTACTTATGCACTTTACTTTGTGATAGCCATATTGTTTCTTGTCATATATCTTGCTATCACCTAAGTAGTTTTTCTTGCTTAGCATAAGTTGTTGGTGCACATAGGTGAGACTAGTTGTTGTAGGTTTTGTGCTTGACAAATTAACCGCTAGGTTTATTCCGCATTTGTTCAAGCCTCAACCGTAATTATTTTAAAGCACCTATTCACCCCCCCTCTAGGCGACATCCACGATCTTTAAATTGGTATCAGAGCCTCGTCTCTCTTTGATAGGCTTAACCGCCTAGAGAGTAAAGATGTCGACTAGGGATTAGGATTCTCTGACACTCTTAGTTTCGATGGCACAAATTTTGATGTTTGGGTTATTCAGATGCTTATTCTCTTTAGGGTCATGGACCCAAACTTAGAGCTTAATTTTAGATATGGGTTTTTCTCCTCCAAAGGATCCCCAAAGATTATCTTTAGAGGATGAGAAAAACTCTTATCTCAATGCTCAAGCTTCTAATGTGCTTTTTGATGCTTTGAGTCGTGTAGTTATATTTCAACTCATGCTGCCCGGATGCTCATGAGTTGTGGACTAAGCTTCAAGATAAATATGGTGTGTCCAAGATTCGTGGGGATGATTGTTCTCCTCCACCTCCAACAGATAGTCTTCTCAACTTCTTCTACTTCACCTACATGTGGTTTGCCACAAGGTAATGAAATGGTGAGTAGTGTTGGTCATTGCAATTATGATAGTATGCTTATTGTGGATGATCCTTCATCACTATATAATTGCAATGCTCCTTCTTTGGGCTTTAACACTTTGAGCACTCCAAATGTTTCACATGCTTGTGTTGATAGTCCTTGCATATCATGTAGAAATTGCTTGACTAAATCTCATGATGATATGCTTGCTATATCTTGTTGCCATAATAAAAATGCATGTTTTTCCTCGAGTTGTTGTGCTAACAATGTAGAGGAAACCCAACACTCCATGGAACAAGATGTGGTCTTGAATGGTGTTTCAAGGGATCCTACATCATCATCTATTGCATTTTTCCTTATGGCCAAGGCTTCAAAGGTATCTCCCACTTTGAATCCCAATATATCTTGTGATGATATTGATGATTGCAAGAATGATGATGATGTTGATTATGATGAAGAGAATGATAATGTTTCCTCCTTAAAAATTAAGGGGGAAATGATTTTTAAAGCTCTTCTTAAGAATAAAATTGCTCGTTCCAACTTCATGGAAATCATGTCTATTGCTATTGAGGGCAAGAAATATATTGATGAGTTGGAATCTCGTCTTGAGGAGCATGAGGTCACCATTGATCAAATGGAAGGTCATGAGCGTGATTACGCTAATGAGATTGCGGACCTCTCTCAAGCTCTTGAACTTGAACAAACCACCAAGGAATCTCTTGAGGAGAATTTTTCTCTAGAATTATCTAGAGTGAGGGAATCTCGTGATAGAGCTCTTGAGGTGGCTAATGATTTTGAAACTAAAAATGAGGAGCTTGAAGTGGCGCATGCTAAACTCCTTGAGGACTTTGAGCACCTCGAAAATGGCTCAAGGGTCATTAAGGGTGAGCTCATCAAACTCACTGAGTCTCATGCTCAACTTAAAGCTTCATATTCAAAAGATCTTGCCAAGTTGTCTTCTCCTCTTATTGCTAATGATGATGCTTGTGCTACTAACTCTATCTCTTGTGAAGCATCCATATTGAAGGAGAATGTTGAGCTAAGGGCTCAACTTGAGTTGCTATCTAGCAATTATGGGATGTTGGAAGAAAATCATGTAAAGCTCACAAGCTCTCATGATGATCTCCTAGTATCCCATAATGTGCTAAAGTTAGCTCATGAGGCTATGATTGCTAAGGTAACATCGAGTGAGCCTCATGTGGACATTAGCATTACTTTTAGTCAAAATGCTATATTGCCTTGTGCTAGTCCTCGTAATTCATCTTTGCATAACATTGGTACATCTTGTGATGAATTGCTTTCCTTGCCTAGCATGTTGAAGTGCTTCCCTCAATGTGTCCGGTGCCTCCGGATTGATGGAGGTCGCCGAAGGAGTCGGCGCTCCCCCACCCTTACAGGGGGCCGCTCGTTCAATTCTAGAGCCATGTGGGTCTCTGGGGTTGTATTCGGCTGGGGGATGGACTGGTCTGGACCCCCGTCATCAGTTTCCATGAGGGTTGTGCCCCCCATGTTTTTGGCAGCCGAGGCATTACCCACTGGTGCTGTTCAGTGGCCTTCCGCACCTCTCCCTGGCCTGGAGAGGTCCTTTGGGGCAACACCTCAATGTCATCTGCGGCATGTGGCAGAGAGGCTCGCGGAGGCGTCTCGCTCTCCATCATCTCCGGCGCCAAAGAGTTCCCTGAAGATGATGATTGTTGGGAGAGATCATGGGCCGGACTGAATTACATAAATGATATGTTATCCTACAATTTGTAAACAGTTGGACATATGTATAATATCTTTGAATACTTACGATTCGGCCAGGGGCTTCACCCTGGGGTGCCACTGGGGGATGGCTTCGGCATCCGAGTCCGAGCCATCCGAGAGGGATATCTTCCCCCTTTTGGACGCCTCCGCTTCTGGATCAGCCGAGGCCGCCCTCTTCTTCTTCTCCTTGAGGGGAGAATTGCCCTCTTCCTCCTCCTCTTCTCCGTCTTTGTCTCCCTCGTGGGAGGAAAAAGCTTCGGTATCTCCGGACACCGCGTCTGAAGTACCTTTACAGCGGAGGCCACTTCTGGCCTCCTTGCCCTTCTTCTTGGCCTTCTTCTCCGATGCCTGGTATGGTGCCGGGACCAGCATCCTCGTCAGCAGAGGAATGGCTGGGTCTTCGGGTAGTGGAGCCGGACATTGGATCCGCTCCGCCTTATTTGTCCAGCGCTGAGGAAAGAATGGAAGGCTAAACATACTCCTTGGATTTACAAGTTGAGGTTATGTTTGGAAATTAGAAAACTTACTAGAGTGGCCGGATGAGCGCAATCGAGGCTGATGTCTTCGGTCATTTCTGGCCACGACTACTGGGCCTTGAAAAGCAGCTCCAGATCTCTTCGTGCGTCATGCCAAAGAATCACTACAGGGTCCGAGGGTCGGCCGGATTGAACTCCCACATATGGAGAGTTCGGTGATGGCAGGGGAGAATCCGGCGAAAAAGCATCACCTGGATCACATCGGCAAGACTGATGTTCTTCCCTATCATACTCTTGACACGCTTCTGCAGCATCATCACCTCGTCGGACGACGTCCAATCTAGGCCCTTGTTAATCCACGACGTAAGCCGCATTGGAGGCCCGGATTTGAAATCAGGAGGGCGGCCCATCTGGCGTCGCGAGGTTCCGTGATGTAGAACCACTCCTGTTGCCATCCCTTCATGGTCTCCATGAAGGCCCCTTGGGACAGGTGACATTGGGGAGCTTGCTCACCATGGTGCCGCCACACTCCGCATGTTGACCATCGACCACTTTCGGCTTCACGTTGCAGACCTTGAGCCATAGGCCAAAGTGGGGGGAAATGCGGAGGAATGCCTCACACACGATGATGAACGTTGAAATGTTGAGGAAGGAATTTAGGGCTAGATCATGGAAATCTAGCCCATAATAGAACATGGGGCCACGGATGAAAGGGTGGAGGCGGAACTCTAGCTCGCGGAGAAAGTGGGGGATGAACACTACCCTCTCATTAGGATCTAGAGTGGGGATGATCTGCTTTTTAGCAGGGAGCCGGTGGGCGATGCCCGCGGCCAAGTACCCCGCTTCCCGGAGTTCCTTGACGTTCCCCTCCGTGACGGAGGAAGCCATCAACTTGCCCTGCGCGCCAGATCCGGACATGGCTAGAGTGTTTGGTGGGGACAGAAAAGATCGAAACTTGGGTGCTGGAGCTCGAGGGTGGATGGGCTGAGGAAGAAGAAGGTGTGGGGTAAAAAGATGGATCCTTATCCTCTTATAAAGGCAGTGAATATCAGGCACCCCCCTCACGAGCCTTAAAACTCGCCTATTCCCAAGGGGTCATGCAAACGGCATGGTTGGATTACCCCAAACCCGTGTTGATGAGAATCCCGCAATAAGAGGACACGATCTCGGCTTTGACAAGACGTGTCAATGAATACCGCGCCTCAAAACGTGAAGCGGGAGGCTAAAAAATGGTTCGAAATAATAAAGCCAGGCATAACGTCTCGCTGAGAAAGCTGTCAGTAGACATGAGTTATTTTGTTTAAGTATTTTGCCCTTGTGGTTCGGGGTTGTAATTGTTAGACAGAGTCGTATACAGTTCTCTTGTTCAACTGCTTTGGAGTATTCGGAGGAGGAACCCACCTTGCAATGCCGAAGACAATCTGTGTGCCAGACACATTGTTATTGAAGCCTGGTTCAGGGGCTACTGAGGGAGTCCTGGATTAGGGGGTCCCCAGGCGTCCGGGCTAAGTGACATGGGCCGGACTGGTGGGCCGTGAAGATACAAGATAGAAGGCCTTCCCTCGTGTCCAGACGGGACTCTCCTTTGCATGGATGGCAAGTTTGGCATTCGGATGTATAGTTTCCTTTCCCTATAAACCAACTTTGTACAACCCTAGGCCCCTCCGGTGTCTATATAAACCGGAGGGTTTAGTCCGTAGAGGCTAAGACAAATCATAAAGGCTAGACATCTAGGGTTTAACCATTACGATCTCGAGGCAGATCAACTCTTGTAACCCCTATACTCATCAAAGTCAGTCAAGCAGGAAGTAGGGTATTACCTCCATTAAGAGGACCCGAACCTGGGTAAACATCGTGTCCCCTGACTTGTTACCTTTGATCCTCAGACGCATAGTTCGAGACCCCCTACCCGAGATCGCCCGGTTTTGACACCAACAGTGGCTCCTCTACAACCTAGTATTTAGTCAGGGTACTTGTCAGATTATTACTTTGCCTGCATTTTCTTTGTTCGATATTCATTCAGGCAGGTACACTATTATGCCCGATGACATTTATGCATACAGGGAGAGGACGCGATCCTCAGTTCCTGAGCCAGCCACATCACCTGATCTGTTGGGGATATTACTACTGGGTGTAAACCGGCCAGGAGAGGCCGGGTTAACTTCATCAGCAGTCAAGTATGCTTGAAGCCCGTGAGGATATTCTATAAGGGCCCAAGGCCCAAAATCGGTTTAAGGCTTGTAGCCGTGAACCGGCATTAGTATGTAACTTGTGTTGTAAGTTAGAAATACTAGAGACCGAACCGGACACGTTTATGAGCCGGTCTCGGGACTCTACAAACCGACGGGCGTCACCCATGTATATAAGGGGCGACCGCGGCGATCATTCAGAGAATGACAACAACTCGAGACTTAGGCGAAGCTTGTTTGCTCCTAGTCATCAAACCCCATCAATTCCATCACAACTAGACGTAGGCTTTTACCTTCATCGAAGGGCCGAACTAGTATAAACTCTCTTGCGTCCTTGTGTCCGCTTTAACCCCTTCAAGCTAACCCGTGGCGATGGCTCCACGACTAAGTCCTTTCATGAGGACATCTGCCATGACAAAACCACGACGCTTGGCGCCACCGTGGGGCTATCGCATGATGGTTTAAAGTTCTTGGAGGGCAGCTTTGAAGGACTCAAGGGCTCTGCCAGGGCGGATGACCAAGAGTCGCCCCGCAAGCTCTACATCGACGATTCAGTCAGGGGCCCGAGGCCGGCTCGATTGAGTACGGGTACCGGGTCCCCTTTGGTGGCATACACGTCTTCATTGGCAAGAATGGTGAACCGGGCCCTGAGCCGGACATCTGCACCGACCTCGTCGAAACGGCTCAGCGTGCGAGATCTGCCCAGGGTAAACCGGCCATGAAGCGTGCCTTCGTGGGAGTCATCCACGGAGGAGAATATGATGGTGGATTGGAATCTGGTGGCGAGACCGTCGTTTATTCTGGCGACGAGTCCTGGACCGGAGAAACTGAATCATTGTATCAGCTACAAGACGACCGGATTGGGGGCTGTTCCGATGGTGACAGTATTCCGGACCCCTCTGATCTGCCCAACCGGGTTGGTATATTCATGGCCGGTACACATGCGGTGATCCACTCTTCAACCGCAGCAGCAATGTTCTCCGGGTCAGCAGCGGCGGCCGGGGCAGGAGGCCCTGTGCCCCCGCTGGTTCAAGTCTTATCTGATCTGTTTGATGTGTTGGCTATGCTTATGGCGGAGGCTAACCCGGCAGATCAGGACGCCCACAACGCGGAAATTGCAAAGGTGAGGGAACAGATCACTCAGGCCAAGGCCGACCTGGCAGCCGAGAACAACAGGATGGCCGCGGAGTGGGCCGCTTTGGACGCGCAGGCCTATAGGCTTATGCTGGACCAGAACGCGTCACATGAAGTCTTGAAAAGGAAGCATCGGTCTCGTCTGCCGATGGTTTTCGATGCCAGAAACCTCTTTAATACCCCAGGAGCAGGGACTAGTAACCCGCCGTGGCTAAACCGGGCGGCGGCACCTGGGCCGGGAGAGCAGGTTCAGCCTCGCTTGATGGAGCCGCCTTGACAGAATAATATCGTACCTCAGCCTGTCCAGACACCTCCAGGTCATAATTCCAATCCAATGGACAATCTTATCGCCGCCGCTTCACGGCTGGAGGCCATCCCGATTGAAGGTGATTCTCCGCAAGCGGTGGAGACGCGCCGGGTTAAGGAACTTCTTCGAACAGCCTTGGTTCAGCAGGAAGCATATTCATATAGTCGTGACCGAATTCATTCCACCCCCCGTCCAAGCCGGAGTTACAGCAGGCGGATGGATGAACCGGCCGTATCCAGTAATGCACGGAATCGTGAAGCGCCTCGTGGCCATAACTCGGCGGGTGATGCTCAGGAAGTGGTGGACCGGGCCCGAGCACGAAGGGATGCCGAGTTAGCAGCGCAACATGAGGCTCGTCAGCTTACGTCGGTTCGTCCAACCACCTCGATCGAACCAGGAGTTACTTCTAGTTCTTTGGGAGTGCCTTGTCTTGTCCTTGCTTTATGCAATGTGCGCCTGCCCAAGGATTTCAAGGGCCCATGCAAGGTGCCAAATTACACGGCCGATTTGTCTCCGGAAACATGGGTAGAGAGCTATGAGATGGCCATGGAGATGCTTGACGTAGATGAAGCGGCGTGTGCAAAGTATTTCACCATGATGCTTGAAGGGACAGCCCGTATTTGGTTAAAGAGCTTACCAGCCAATTCTATCAGTTCATGGGCCCAGTTGCGAGCCCGGTTTATCCAGAATTTCAAGGATTCATGTAAACAGCCCATGTCAATAGTGGACTTAGCGGCCTGTGTCTAGGAGGAAGGAGAGTCAACAACCCGCTGGGTACGCTGAGTCTCGGAAATTTTACACTCATCGAGATCAGATCAACGCCGACTCGCGCTTATAACTTTGAAAGCAACCGCGGTTTAAACCTCCGTTGAAATTGGGACGGATGAAGCGCCATTGTAACGATATGGGGACTCTCATGACTGCGTAGTGAAGTATGCTGATTCTCGATGGTACCAAGGATCCCGAGTCCGATGATGCCAAGACAGGAAGGAAAGAAGAACAGCAACTCAAAGGCGTAAACACAACACGGCATGTCATGGTAACGGAGGCAAGCGTAAGCGGATGGCAGCATGGACTTTGTGGCTAATACTAGCGCACAGGACAGGGGCCAGCGACGGAAGGGTAAACCGCCAAATCGTGGTGGAGCTCCAAACCCCAATCCGGGCCGCCTGACTTATCTATTAAACCAGCCCTGTCCAAAGCATCGGATTTAAGGAGATGCCAGCCACCCACCTTTGGAAGGATTGCTATATTATGCGGGAGTTCAAAATTCTAATGCTTTCCTATGATCACGGATCGGTGGTGGCTCGGTATCCGGATTCCATGGGCCGGGTTACGGTGGAGGAAATGCGGTTCAGCTTCAATGGAGATCGTGGTGGACATAACAATCAAAACAATCATAATAGCTGTGGTGGTTACAACCAGCAGAAGTGATCGGGCTATCAGAGCAATCCAAAGCAGTTGAATAGTGGGCAATATCATGTATTCACCACTAGCTTAGACAAGCGAGACCGAAGCTTCACAAGCGGCGGTGAATTTCATTGAACCGGCTGTGCCTCGTTATTTATGCTGGTCCAACAGCCAATCATATGGAGCAGAGGATCACCCTCCCGGGTTGACAATCCGGGTCAGCTAGCGTTAGTGGTGGCACCTCGTGGGAGGTTATAAGTTCACCAAGGTGCTCATGGATGGAGGAAGCAACATTAATATCTTATACTACGAGACCTTCCGCCGCATGGGGCTAACGGACAAAATCTTAAACCGTCAATACGGTATTCCATGGTGTGGTACCGGTAAGTCAAGCATATCCGCTGGCAAGATAGCTCGAGGTGGCCTTTGGAGATGATCATGATTCCAGGTCAAAAACATTGACTTTTGAGGTGGTGAAGATCCGGAGCCCATACCACGCTTTATTTGGGCGGCCGGCTTATGCCAAATTTATGGCACGGCCCTGTTATATTTATCTGTAGCTCAAGATGCCGGGTCACAAGGGAAGTCGCAAGATTGCCTTGGAGTGTGAAGAGGGTGATGCGGCCTATGCATAGTCGGTCTGTGCCACGGAAGAGTTGAAGTACTACAAGGATAATGTTAATCCGGCGGACATGACTCCGTTGAAGAAGCCAACCATAGAGCATGATCCGGCTCTAAAGTTCAAATCGGCAGCTGAGACTAAGCTTGTTGACTTTGTACCTGGCGATTCGTCCAAGCAGTTTAGTATCAGCACCAACTTGGATCCCAAATAGGAAAGCGCGCTCATCGAGTTCATCCGTGAGAATCGGGACATTTTTGCATGGAAGCCTTCCGACATGCCGGTGTACCGAGGAACTCGTTGAGCACACTCTTAATGTTGATCCTAAGTACAAGCGGTGAAGCGGTTTCTCCGCCGTTCAACGAAGAAAGGCGCAAAGCTATTGGAGAGGAGCTGGCTAGGCTCTTAGCGGCTGGCTTTATTATTGAAGTGTTCCATCCTGAATGGCTGGCTAATCCGTGCTGGTCCTTAAGAAAACGGCACTGGCGCGATGTGTGTGGATTACACAGATCTTAACAAGGCTTGTCCAACAGATCCTTTGCCCTCCCCGCATTGATCAGATTATTGATGCTACGGCGGGTTGTGGCGTTGAGTTTTCTCGGATGCATATTCTGGTTATCATCAGATTAAGATGGCAGTTAAGGACCAGGAGAAGTCGGTATTCATAACCCCCTTTGGAGCCTTCTGCTATGTACCTATGCCCTTTGGGCTCAAGAGTGCTCAGGCAACTTATCAACGGTGTGTACAAAACTGCCTTCATAAGCAGACCGGCCGTAATGTACATGCCTATGTGGATGATATTGTGGTTAAATCAAGGGAAAATGAGACTCTGGTTGATGATTTGAAGGAAACCTTTGATAACCTACGGACATACAAGATGATGCTCAACCCGGCCAAGTGTGTTTTTGGTGTACCGGCAGGCAAGTTATTGGGTTTTCTGGTGTCCAACAGGGGAATTGAGGCTAATCTGGAGAAGATCACAGCTATCACCTCTCTATCTAAACCGAAATGTATCAATGATGTCTAGCGCTTGGCAGGCAGGATTGCCGCGTTGAGCCGGTTTATCAGCCGCCTCGGTGAGAAGGCAATCCCTTTGTATCAGATGCTGAAGAAGGCAGATCCCTTTGTCTGGAGTCCGGCCGCTGATAAAGCACTGGAGGACTTAAAGCGGCAGCTAGCCAATCCGCCTGTTCTTGCTGCTCCGATTGACAAGGAACCATTGTTACTCTATGTGGCAGCAAATGCTCGTGCAGTCAGCGTAGCTATCGTGGTGGAGCGCAAGGAGGCGGGCAAGGAATATCCAGTTCAGCGTCCGGTTTACTATATCAGCGAGGTGCTTATTGAGTCCAAGCAAAGATACCCGCATTGGCAGAAGCTGGTGTATGGAGTTTTCATGGCAAGCCGGAAGCTTAAGCAATACTTCCAGGGACATCCCATCATAGTGGTCAGCTCTGCTCCTTTGGGAGATATAATTCAAAACAGGGAGGCAACTGGCCGGATTGCCAAGTGGGCTATAGAGCTTGGGCCGCACGGTTTAAAATACGTGCCTCGGACGGCGATCAAGTCTCAAGAACTTGTGGATTTCATCAATGATTTGACGGAACTACAAGCACCTGAAGAAAAGCCAGATCACACCTATTGGACTATTCATTTTGATGGGTCCAGGCAATTGGAGGGCTCGGGGGATGGAGTCGTATTAACTTCCCCACGAGGTGATAAGTTCTGTTACGTTCTCCGCTTAATGTTCCCTTGTACTAACAATGCAGCTGAGTATGAAGCTTTACTCCATGGTCTCCGAATGGCTAAAGAGATGAATCTCAGCCGAGTCAAGTGCTTCGGTGACTCGGACCTGGTGGCCCAACAAGTGTCTGGTACTTGGGATTCTAAGGACCCGCTCATGGTGGCATACCGTCGTGAGGTGGATATTATTGCAGGACACTTCAAGGGATATCAGGTGGATCACGTGGACAGACGGAAGAACGAAGCGGCGGACGCTTTAAGCCAGCTGGGTTCTCAGCGTAAACCGGTCCTGCCTAATGTCTTCTTGGATGTCCTGCATAACCCGTCGATCAAGCTCCCTGGCGAAGAGGATTTGGCTATTCCTGATCCGGAGGCTCAGTTGGTGGCGGCTCTGCATGTCATTCCGGATTGGACGGTTCCTTATCTTGCGTACATGAACCGGGGCGAGTTACCTGAGGATGAGACGCTGGCCAGACAGATAATCCGGCGATCCAAGTCCATGACTATTGTCAATGGCGAGTTGCATCATTGTAGTGTGTCAGGAGCGTTTCAACGTTGTGTGTCGCCAGAGGAAGGTTGTGAGATCTTGCGCGAAATCCACGAAGGAGATTGTGGTCACCACACCGGTTCAAAATCTCTGGTGGCTAAGGCGTTTAAATCCACGGTTTTTATTGGTTGACTGCTCATGCTTGATCACGGAGGACCTGGTCAGCGATGTGGCGGCTATCGAAGTTCTCAAGACGCTGCTCATGTACCGCTCAAGAATTGAGGATGATTCCAATTACTTGGCCGCTTGCGATTTGGGGATGGATATGGTTGGGCCTTTCAAGCGGTCCAAGGACAAGAAGACCCACCTTTTGGTGGCGGTTGACAAGTTTACAAAGTGGGTGGAAGCGAGCCCGTCAGCCAAGTGTGATGCAGCCACGACGGTTCAATTCATTAAGAAGGTGATTTTCCGGTTTGGCTTTCCACACAGTATCATTACTGATAATGGTACTAATCTGTCTAAGGGTGCTATGAAAGAGTTCTATGAACGTGAACACATCTGGCTTGACGTTTCATCAGTAGCTCACCCACAGTCCAATGGCCAAGCAGAGAGAGCTAACCAGGAGATCTTACGAGGGATCAAACCCCGGCTTATGGTCCCTTTGCAGCGGACGCCAGGTTGCTGGGTTGAGGAGTTACCATCTGTATTATGGAGCATCAATACTACACCCAACAGATCGACAGGATACACATCGTTCTTCATGGTCTACGGAGCGGAGGCGGTTCTCCCCAGTGATATTCGTCATGATTCACCTCGTGTAGCAGCTTATGTTGAAGCAGACAATGAGGTAGCACGGCAAGATGCTTTGGACCTGTTGGATGAGGAGCGTGACATTGCAGCTGCCCGTTCGGCGATCTACCAGCAGGATCTTCATCGCTATCACAGCCGCCGAGTTAGAACCAGAACCTTTCAAGAAGGAGATTTGGTGCTCCGGCTCATCCAAGACCAGACTGATATGCACAAGCTATCCCCACCTTGGGAGGGACCTTTCGTAGTCAGCAAGAATCGCACTGTGGTCGCACTATCTCGATTGATATTCGAGAGCATAAAGACTCACGTACATCGAGGAGGAGACCAACAGCCGTGGAACATAGCTCATCTTCGGCCCTACTATACTTGAGCCATAGGCTCTACTTATGTACATATTATGACAATGTATATATTATGATCAATACAATAAACCGGAGCCTTAGCTAAAGCCAGGTCTCTGTTATTTTTACATCATGAGTGGTTACACGGAGTTTTTATCTTAAAGCGGTCTCCGGTTTACCCCTTGAGTTAGCTTTTTTACAAAGCTCTATATCATGTCACTTGGGGGCTTGGTCGTGTCCGAACCAATGCAACACCTTTTGACAGGCGAAAGCCACGAGATCACTTGGGGACTTGGTGACGTCTGAACCAGTCACGCCTCTTGGTCGGCCTAAGGCCATAGAATCACTTGGGGGCTTGGTTGAACCCGAACCATCGCTACACCTCTTGATCGGCGTAATGCCAATGCATCGTTTGGGGACCTGGCTGACATGAACCATAGCTACGCCTATTGGGGGCTTGGTCGTGTCCGACCATGGTAATGCCACTTGATCGGCTCAAACAGCCTCTTCCGCAAAAGATTTTGTCTTTGTCTTTGCTTGAAATTTGTTTGTCTTTTTGCATATTTCTCTTGTTGTGTTCTTAAACCGACAATTATTAAACCGATTCGACTGTCAGTTGACGGGACATAGTTTGTTTTTCATCCGGAGACACTTCTGCCCGGTTTGATAAACATCCTCTTCTGGAGTAACACCGGTGTTCATCTTAACCCGAAACGGTTTACCTGGTAAACCAACCTTATGTACACAAGAGCTGTTTTCTCCTTCAGCAGAGCGGGTTTATTACAACTCCGCTTCAAGATTGGCACAACCAACTTCATGCCCTACGATGGCAGGTATCATATATTCCCATATTTTATCATATGTTTAATCTAAAGTATTATCTTTAATTTCATATACATGGATATGATGACCCGCCTGGTGACACAACCACAAAGGCGTTTTAAGCAAAAACTTTTTGCTGCAGACAACAGTTTAAGGTTGATGATTCAACAAAAACATAAATTGCAATAAATATGCACGAAGGAATATCAACACAAAGTATGGCAACTAGTCTATTACAAGGCAACACAGTGCCCAGATAAGATAATTGTTTTTGGCATAACGTAAGGAAGCAGTAATGTAAACCGGCCTCCGGTTTATGCTTGATCGCCACTTGGCACGATGGTTGCGGGTCATCTCGCGCCGCTTCAACTTCGATTCCCTACCCAACGGCTGAAATCAACAGCTTGTCCAATGATTCCATTAATGCTTGGAATACGGCTTCATCATTGATCAAGAACGACGGTTCAATATCGGAGCGTAAGTATGCTTACGGATTGGCGGTATAAGGTTCTCCGCTTGAGGAATCGGTGCGAGCACTCGCTTATTTTCTCCATCATATTGGGCTTGATAGTGAGACAGATTTGCCTCTTCAACCAATTGGCAAGCCAAAGGCGCGACTTCGGTTTATCGCTCGGAGAACCTCTTCGCTGAATTCTGTCCCGCCTTCCTTCAAGCTTGGGAAGCCCTGCGCCGCTTCAATAGGATCAAAATCCGGCACCCACGCTTTGGCCCGGATTAAGGCGTTTATGGCACCGGTTCTGGCAGCAGATTTCTTTAATTCTTCAAACCGGGCAGGAAGCATTGACAACCTTTTAAGGGTGTCCTGGATCAAGGTCGGTGCCGGATTGTTATGAGAAGCGGTGCTGATGATCCGCTGCGCACCAGTATAGAGTTGCTCTATCAATGTATAAGAGGCTTTCAATTTCTTCCGCACATCTGATCCCAAGTGGCCAATACGTGTCCCTGTACCATTCAAAGAGTTAATAAACCGGCAATTACATGAGAAGGCCTCATTACGTCAGAAATCAAAAAGGCTTACCAGAGACAGCGACGGTCATGGCATGCAGTTGCCGCTTTACACTGGTCAGTTCATCCACCACCGGTTTAAGGGCAGCTTCAGCATTTTCTGGCCGTTGAGTTAAAGCGGCCTTTTCAGTGGCCCAATCTGAAACCTTCCTTAAGCTTTTCCATGACGCTTAAAGCGTTGGTTAATTCATTCTTTGCTTTGGAGGTTTCAGCTTGCTGGGATTTCAGGTTTTCTTGAAGATCAGCGATTTGACTTTCTCTCTTGCTCAGATCAGCCTACATACAGACAATCATTTGATAAGGGTTAAGGTGAAGAGTTGAAGTACCAACCCCACAACAAGTTATGCCCTTGGTACTTGGGGGCTAATGCATATTTTCTTTTCGTCCTACAATTTCAATATAAAGTCCCAAGCTCAATAAAAGTATTCAACTTGGCACTTGGGGGCTAATGCCTAATTGCTTTGTCCTTAAGGGATACTGGATTTCTTATGGTATAAAAGTCCCGGTTTAACTACATTAAGTTGAACCGACCCTTGGGGGCTACTTTCCCAAAAGCATAGCTTTGCTCAGGATTGTATTGGGAAGTCCCGGTTTAAGTTCACATCTTAAAACCGTCACTTGGGGGCTATTAGAGTTGACAGATTGAAATAAACAAACAGAGAGTTTTGGAATTTACCTCATATTTGTCCTTCATCAGATTTACCAGACCAGCTTCATAATCACGGCTGGTATATAACCGGTTCAGATAACTGGAACGAAGATCTTGGGGATTCAAAGCGGCATAAGTTGCCAAATTGGCATTCCACTTGCCTTTACCAAACGCAATAAATTCATCCTTTGCAGTGTGCTTGGACAAGGCGGCAGGATTACCTGGCTCGGAATGGCCAAAGCCAGTAATAACAACATCGTCATCCTTGGCTTCGCCGGTTCGCACTGGGGTCGCCGGTTTATCCGTATGCTTTGGTGGACTCGCTGTCTTGTCAGTTTGAGCAGGACTCGTGGGTTGATTTGAAGGGCCGGTGGTATCAACATGTGCCTCTTCAGTAGTAACGTCATGATCTCGCAATGGTGGGTTGGTCAGCATATCATCCTGGATGTGTTCCTAGGGATTTGGTATTTGGGTCGGTTCAGGAGCATCGTCTTCTGCCGCTTTGTCCAGGCGAGCTTTCTTGCTTGGACTAGGCTTGGCCCTGAAAGGAAAAAGACAGATCAGTCCAATGAACATTGAAAGTGGTATACCAAATAGCATTATCAGGAATATGGCTCACCCAAGCACTGTCTTGCATGGTGGGAGTTGGGTGCCTGTCGAATCGCCAGAGGAAGAATGAGAAGTCACCTGATAATCGGAGTCAGATGGATTAAGAGGTTGACGAATGAAACCCGCTTTAGGATAAGCATTGACGAAACAGTTAGAGACCTCTGAACGGCGTTTCCAAACCGGACTGTTCGGTAAACCGGTGGAGGTGACTACCTGGCCGCTGTGCCGGGTTGCGCGACGAGCTTCATGTTGTTGTGTCTTCATAAGAAAGTTTCGATCCAAGTAAGCAAGAGGATGAGAAAATTTAACTTTCCGATTTGCCCGACGGATTTTTATTGAAGGTAAAGGGTTTGAATCGGAAGAAAGAGCGATTACCTCTACAACATCAGCATGACTAGCTTCACATCATCCTAGCAATAATCATTATCAATAAGGCGTGTAAAAAATAGACCAAGTGAGTCAAGTTCTACCACAAGATCCGGATTACCCATATCATTGTCAGCTGGTGGATCGGAGGAGGTAGTGGTTTTCTTTCTATTTGCTGGTTTCTTCACAAATTTGGTCTTGGGCCGGGCTACTGCCACCGGTTTCTCTTGTGGAGTCTTCCTGCTCCAAAATGGATCATCACCCTGTTTGAAAGATGTTAATATCAACATAGAGTACTTAAACATAGTCAGATTTTATAAAGGCATAAGATATGAGTCTTACGGCTGGCATTTGTTAATGGCGTAAAAGAGCCGAGCCCGGTCTGCAAGCAGCTTCGGTTCGTTTAACATCCTCTTAACAGCCTCAAGAACTTCATCGTCTGTCACCGGATCTCAATATTCCGTAGAGGGTCTTTCACATCTTCTGTGTATTTGCACATCAAACCGGAGCGCAGGCTTAGGGGCAGTATACTCCAAGATATCCAGCAGCGAGCAAGATCAACTCCTATCAACCCGTTGGCCATGAAGGCCCGGAGCTTGGATAGTTGAGGGTCATATTTGCTTCTTTCCTTAGCAGTCAGTCTGTGAGGGAGGGGATGTGTGTTGCTTAGCCGCTCCGGACGGTAACCCGGTAAAGGATTTTCTTCCTCAGGAGAGGTATCTTTGCAGTAAAACCATGTTGAATTCCACTCTTTGGGATGGCTGTGCAGTTTGGCGTGAGGGTAAGTGACCTCTTTCCGCTTTTGAATCACCACACCACCCAACTCGGTGTTGGGACCGTCAGAAATTCAGTGCGGCGGTTTAGATGGAAGCAATCTCTGAACAACTCAACCGTGGGCTCCTCTTGAAAGAACACCTCACAGAGCACTTGAAAGTGACAGATATTGGTTATGGAGTTGGGGCCAATATCTTGTGGACGCAGTTGGAAGTTGGCCAAGACATCCCGATAAAATTTTGAACCAGGCGGACTGAAGCCCCGGGCTAAATGGTCAGCAAAAACAACAACTTCTCCATCCTTGGGTTCTGGAGAACTCTCCGGGCCAAGGACCCTCCAGTGGATGACATCTTTTTTGCCTAAAGTGCCGGTGCAGACTAAGTTATCCTGTTGCGTTTCAGTCACTCGAGAAGGGACCCAATTACACTCGTACACCTGTTTGGCCATGATGCAATCTGCAAAGCAGTAATACCGGTTCAAGAATATGTTGGAAGGCTATATATTGATACATTCATTGTTAAACCGGAAGAAGTTACTTATAAACTGGATTTCTGCAAGGTGGCATTACATAATTGGGAAATCCTGGCGGTTCAACAAGGGGACTAATGGTATATGCCGAGTTGTCAATTTTTCTACAAAGTTAAACCGCCTGGTCTGAAACATTGAAGAATCAAGAGTGGATGTGCGAAAACAGGTTTCACAAAAGTGTTTCATAGTTTTGGATCTGGAGCATATTCAGAAAAGAAAGAAATATTCAAGGTCCAAAACGGAGCGGTACTAAATCAATGAGCAAGGATGTAAATAAGATTTAGGATCTTGAGATGCGTAAGTGAAAGCGGAGGCTAAAAGCTACCATTACACAGAACAGAGATTCAGGAGTTCTTCTGACAACCATTATATGAACGAAGAACAAAGGATGAACACTGAAAAACCTAGAAACCCTAGAATAGATCTAGGGCGGAAAGGGCAGAAGATTTACCGGGGCTGAGGAAGAAGCGGAAGGTCGCCACAATGCTCTGGTACGTTCAGGATGATGCAACGGCCAAGGTTGGCGCAGAAGTTGATGGCGGCGGCGGAGCTCCGAAGCTGGGCGGCACGAGGAAGAAGAAGTAGAGGGGCACGAAGGGGAAAAAGAAATGACCCTTCAGTCTTACTTATAAAGCAAGGCACATGTGTCAGGCGCGAGAATCAAGGAGCTGTGAGTTTGGAAACGGAGCTGTCGCCTCGATTGTCGCAGGTCCATTAAACAAAAGAGGTATTGTGGATAATTTTTATGCAGGTGACGTCACGCCGGTTTAAGATAACCAGAGAAGATGACATCATGGCGGTTCACCCAATTACACAAAGTTGCTGAAGATGAAGTTTTTTGCTGAGGATTGACATGAACCTGTTCAAATCAATCTGGGGCCTAATGTTGGGGATATTACTACTGGGCGTAAACCGACCAGGAGAGGCCGGGTTAACTTCATCAGTAGTCAAGTATGCTTGAAGCCCGTGAGGATATTCTATAAGGGCACAAGGCCCAGAATCGGTTTAAGGCTTGTAGCCGTGAACCGACATTAGTATGTAACTTGTGTTGTAAGTTAGAAATACTAGAGACCGAACCGGACACGTTTATGAGCCGGTCTCGGGACTCTGCAAACCGAAGGGCGTCACCCATGTATATAAGGGGACGACCCGGCGGCGATTCAGGAGAACAGACAACAACTCGAGACTTAGGCGAAGCTTGTTTGCTCCCTAGTCATCGAAACCCCCATCAATTCCATCACAACTAGACGTAGGCTTTTACCTTCATCGAAGGGGCCGAACTAGTATAAACTCTCTTGCGTCCTTGTGTCCGCTTTAACCCCTTCAAGCTAACCCATAGCAATGGCTCCACGACTAAATCCTTTCATGAGGACATCTGCCGTGACAAAACCACGACATGAACCATATCAGGAATCTGTTTATCAGTGGGAGCCACATGAGATTGTCAACATGTGGAACTCTCATGACCCTCTGTAGTATCCATCAGAGGGCTATTTCGAGTCATGGCCATAGACCAACTTAGGCAAAAGCCTAAACTTTGGGGAGTACGTATTTCTCACTGACATTACATTCATGCATCACACATGTCGGTGTGCATACTTTTTCATTGTATTATCCATGTTAGTTTATTTTTCTTGCTTTACTCTTGTGTGTTTGAAAAACTAAAAGAAAACCCAAAAGGATTTGTCGTTCTTCTTTTGCTTGATGGGAGCTTTCCCATGTAAATAGTTTTTTTTCTTGTTTTTTCCTTTCATTAATTTTCCTTCTTTAGAAAAACAAAACTCCAAAAATATTTCAGTGTGTTTCTATGAATTTCTTTTCTTTTCGTTGGTTCGTAAGGAGAAGACCACGATGAAAATGATGAGTGGCTCTCATATGCATTATTGTTGATCTAACAAAGAGCCCATATTACCTTGTCTTTTCCTTTGAATAAATGTTTGCAGATTCTAGCTTAGTCCAATGCACGTGCACTCTTATTATTATTCACATCGTTCGGTCGTGCAAGTGAAAGGCAATAATGATGATATTTGATGAAATGATTGAGATGTAGAAAAGCTGGTATGAACTCGACCTATTTTGTTTTTGTAAATATGATTAGCTCATCATTCCTGATTCAGCTGATTATGAATGAAACATGTTTGCAATGACAATTAGAAATTATAGTTACTCATGCCATGCTTAATTAGCTAGGAGTGTATAATGGTTTGTCTTGAGTGCCAACATGCATTTTAAAATGGTTGTAATGCAGTATGATAGGATGGTATCCTCTTCTGAATGATTCAAGTGGCTTGGTTTGGCACATGTTCACACATGTAGTTGAATCAAAAACAACATAGCCTCCATGATATTTATGTTCAGGGTGATTTATATCCTACTCATGCTTGCACTCAATGTTGATTAATCTCAACGCATGTTTATGACCGTTGTCGCTCTCTAGTTGGTCGCTTCTCAATCTTTTGCTAGCCTTCACTTGTACTAAGCAGGAATACTGCTTGTGCATCCACTTCCTTAAACCCAAAGTTTTTCCATATGAGTCCACCATACCTACCTATATGCGGTATTTACATGCCGTTCCAAGTAAATTTGCAAGTGCCAAATTCTAAACCTTTAAATAATAATCTATTTTGTATGCCCGAATCGCTCATGTAATGACTGGGGGTGTCAGTATCTTCCATGCTAGGTGGGTTATTATCACGATGAGTGTTTATTCACTTGTGATTCACGAGAAAGTGGCTAGTAATCGGGATGCCTAGTTCCACACTCAAAATCAAATCAAAATATAATAATGAAACAAAACTTCCGCAGGACAATTGTTGGTACGGACGACACCCGTGAATTTGGCTAGTTGTGGAGTGTGATTGTTGGTGGAGGGGGAGTAAAAACTTTACCATTCTGCTTGGGAACCGCCTGTAATGTATCTAGCATGGAAGATAGTGAGATCTCTTGGTTGTTATGTTCACAATGAAAGCATACCTCTCAAGATTATATTCATCTCTGTTTTAAAAGCTTCGAGCTCTGGCACGCAAATCCCTACTTCCCTCCGTGAAGGGCCTATCTATTTGCTTTTATTGTTGAGTCATCATCTTCTTATAAAAAGCGCCAGCTTGAGAGCACCATTGTTATTTATATGTGTTGTTATTAATTGATGTTGAGTATGAGTGTGACTGGATCTCTTTGCCATGTATTATAATGTCTAGTCAGCCTTTGATATTCAGGGGTGCACTGCATTTATGTTTTGCGGTCTAAGAAAGGGCTACGAGATACCATTTTTCTCATATTATATCATGATTGTTTTGAATAAGTGTTGTCATCCGAGATATCTTATTATTGTTCGCTAGTTGGTTATGTCATTGATGTGAGTAAATGTGAGACCTAAATGTTATTGTGAATATGGTTAGTTCATAATCTTTGCTGAAAACCTGAACATCAGTTAGACATACTTGCAACAACAAGATCAAACAGAGTTTGTAAAAGTTTTTCTTTGTCACTTTCAGTTTGTCAACTGAATTGCTTGAAGACAAGCAATGGGTTAAGATTGGGGGAGTTGATACGTCTCCGTTGTATCTACTTTTCCAAACTCTTTTGCCCTTGTTTTGGACTCTAATTTGCATGATTTGAATGGAACTAGCTCGAATTGACGCTATTTTCAGCAGAATTGCCATCGTGCTATTTTTGTGCAGAAGTCAAAGTTCTCGGATTGACCTGGAAATTTATGGAGAATTTTTATGGAATAAATAAAAAATACTGGCGCATGTTACAAGAGGGGGGCCACCAAGAGGCTACAAGCCCTGGGGGCGTGCCTACCCCCCAAGGCGTGCCCTGCAAGCTTGTGGGCCCCCTGGACCGCCTCCGACCCTAATTGAAACGCTATATATTCCTATTCGGGGAGAAAAAACCAGAGAGAACGATTCATCGCGTTTTACGATACGGAGCCGCCGCCTCCTCTTGTTCTTCCTCGGAAGGGCTGATCTGGAGCCTGTTTTGGGCTCCGGAGAGGGGAATCCATCGCCATCATCATCACCAACCTTCCTCCATCACCAATTCCATGATGCTCACCGCCGGGAGTGAGTAATTCCTTCGTAGGCTCGTTGGTCGGTGATGGGTTAGATGAGATTTATCATGTAATCGAGTTAGTTTGGTTAGGGCTTGATCCCTAGTATCCACTATGTTCTGAGATTGATATGGCTATGACTTTGCTATGCTTAATGCTTGTCACTAGGGCCCGAGTGCCATGAATTCAGATCTGAACCTATTATGTTTTCCTGAATATATATGTGTTCTTGATCTGATCTTGCAAGTTGTAGACACCTATTACGTGTTATGATCCACATACCCCAAGGTGACAATAATTCAGATTATTTCCAGTGATTGTCGTAGTTTGAGGAGTTCAATGTATTCACTAAGTGCTAATGCTTTGTTCGGGTTCTCTATTAAAAGGAGGCCTTAATATTCCTTAGTTTCCATTAGGACCCCGCTGCCACGAGAGGGTAGGACAAAAGATGTCATGCAAATTCTTTTCCATAAGCACGTATGACTATATACGAAATACATGCCTACATTATGTTGATTAATTGGAGATGGTTCTGTGTCACCCTAGGTTATAGCTGTTGCATGATGAATGCCATCAAACACAATTATCATTGTCGATCCAATGCCTACGAGCTTTTCACATACTGATCTTTGCTGAGTTACTTTTATTGCTGCTACTGTCACAATCACTACAAAACTGCTATTGTTACTTTTGCCACTGCTACCGTTACTATCATACTACTTTGCTATTAAATACTTTGCTATAGATATTAAGTCTTTCAGGTGTGGTTGAATTGACAACTCAACTGCTAATACTTGTGAATATTCTTTGGCTCTCCTTGTGTCGAATCAATAAATTTGGGTTGAATACTCTACCCTCGAAAACTGTTGCGATCCCCTATACTTGTGGGTTATCAGAGCCCAAGAAAAAAATAAAAAATAGAGAAGGGGCATGCAAATTCACACTTGTGCTTCAAAGTAGCACCATATTTTTCGTATAGAGAGTCTCCTATGTTGTCACTTCCATATATTAGAGGGAATTTTTCATTATTGAGTTAGATGCACACCCACTTAGTTTTCAGTTTGAGCTTTCATACACTTATAGCTCTTAGTGCATCCGTTGCATGACAATCCCTACTCCTCGCATTGATATCAATTGATGGGCATCTCCATAGCCCGTTGATTAGCCATGTCGATGTGAGCCTTTCTTACTTTTTTGTCTTCTCTATATTTACCCCTATCATCATACTCTATTCCACCCATAGTGCTATGTCCATGGCTTGTGCTCATGTATTGCGCGGGGTTTAAAAAAGCTGAAGCGCGTTAAAAAGTATGAACCAATTGCTTGGCTTGTCATCGGGGTTGTGCATGATAAATACCTTGTGTTAAGAAGATGGAGCATGACAAGATTATATGATTTTGTAGGGATAACATTATTTAGCATTAATATTTTGAAAGACATGATTGTTTGTTGGGAGCCTGAGTATTGATGTCTTTATGTCAAATTATAGACTATTGCTTTGAATCACTCGTGTCTTAATAATCATGCCATGACTAGATATATTATCAATATTATGCTAGGTAGCATTCCACATCAAAAAATATCTTTTTTATCATTTACCTACTCGAGGATAAGAAGGAATTAAGCTTGGGGATGCTGATACATCTCCGTCGCATCTATAATTTTTGATTGTTCCATGCCAATATTATACAACTTTGTTATACTTTTGGCAACATTTTATATTTTTTTGGGACTAACATATTGATCAAGTGCAAGTTCCTATTTGTTGCATGTTTTTTGTTTCACAGAATATCCATATCAAACAAAGTCCAAACACGATAAAAATTTACGGAGAATTATTTTGGAATATATGTCATTTCTGGGATGTGGAATCAACGCAAACGGAGGCCCACGGCCTCCACTACCCACTAGGGCGCGCCCCCCTGGCGCGCGGTGGTGCCTTGTGGGCACCCCGTAAGTCAGTTGGGGCTCTTCTCCGGGTGCAAGAAAGATAATTTATGGATAATAATCGTGTAAAACTTTCAGCTCGATCGGAGTTATGGATCTTCGGGAATTTAAGAAACGGTGAAAGGCCAGAAAATGAGAACGCGAAACAGAAGAGAACAGAGAGATAGACCAATCTCGAAGGGGCTCCCTCCCCTCCGCTGCCATGGAGGCCATGGACCAGAGGGGGAACTCTCCTCCCATCTAGGGGGGATGCCAAGGAAGAAGAAAAAAGGAGGGGTGGCTCTCTCCCCCTCTCTCCCGGTGGCGGCGGAGTGCCGCCGGGGCAAGGATCGTGACGGCGATCTACATCAACAATCTTGCTATCGTGAACACCAACTTTCTCCCCCTCTATGCAGTGATGTAACCGCTCTATTCCCACTGCAATTCTCTACTTAAACATGTGCTCAACACTATATATTATTATCCAATGATATGTGGTTATCCTATGATGTTTGAGTAGATCCATTTTGTCTTATGGGTTGAGAGATGGTCATGATTGGTTTGAGTTGTATATTTTATTTTGGTGTTGTCCTATGGTGTCCTCTGTGTCACCCAAACGTGAGGGACCCCCATTGTAGGTTGTTGCAATACATTCATGATTCGCTTATGGTGGGTGGTGTGAGTGATAGAAGCACAAACCCGAGTAAGGGGGTTGTTGCGTATGGGATAAAGAGGACTTGATACTTAATTCTATGGTTGGGTTTTACCTTAATGATCTTTGGTAGTTGCGGATGCTTGCTGGAGTTCCAATCATAAGTGCATATGATCCAAGTACGGAAAGTATGTTAGCTCATGCCTCTTCTTCATATAAAATTGCAACAATGATTACCGGTTTAGTTATCGATCACCTACGGACAAATGACTTTTTTGTGTGACAAAGCTATCTACTTTTATTATCTTGCAATTTATTCGTAGTTTTATTCTCGCAAAGTAGTTCTAGTTTTATTATTGTTCTAGGTAAAGCAAATATCAAGCATGCTTAGAGTTGTATCGGTGGTAGATAGAACTTGAGGGAATATTTGTTCTACGTTTAGCTCCTCGTTGGGTTCGACACTCTTATTTAACGAAAAAGGCTACAAATGATCCCCTATACTTGTGGGTTATCACTTTCCATCCAAAGATACAGGGAATAACTTCTTCTTAACCCCATCCTTAGATAAACCTGCAAGCTTAAACAATCCACAAATTTCATCCACATATATTAAGTGCCTATCGGGACGCACCGTTCCATCTCCTGCATAAGGATTAGCTAGCAGTTTCTCTAACATACCCGAAGGAATCTCATAGTAAATATTTTCAGTACATTAAGTAGGTTGAGGGGCAACTCTTATTGCTTCCAATAGAGGTGAAGATACCTCGAACAAACCCCTTAAATGATTACTTTCCATAGTCACAAGTGACAGTAAATTTCAGCATGTAATATAAATGTTTCCTTACCAAATTCCAGTTACCAAAGGTGCTTCACTCCCTGGCAACAGCGCCAGAAAAGAGTCTTGATGACCCACAAGTATAGGGGATAAATTGTAGTCCTTTTGATAAGTAAGAGTGCCAAACCCAACGAGGAGTAGAAGGAAATGACAGCCGGTTTTCAGCAAGGTATGTTCTGCAAGCACTGAAATTATCAGTAACAGATAGTTTGATAGCAAGGTAATTCGTAACAAGTGACAAATAGCAATAGTAACAAAGGTGTAGCAAGGTAGCCCGATCCTTCTTATAGCAAAGGACAGGCCGAAATGTTCTCTTATAATAAGCAAAGCGTTCTCAAGGACACATGGGAATTCATCTAGTCACTTTCATCGTGTTTATTTGATTCGCGTTCGCTACTTTGATAATTTGATATGTTGGTGGACCAGTGCTTGGGTGTTGTTCTTACTTGAACAAGCCTCCCACTTATGATTACCCCCTCTCGCAAGCATCCGCACCTACGGAAGAAGAATTAAGATAAATCTAACCATAGCATGAAACATATGTATCCAATTTAGCCCCTTATGGAATAATGCGTAAACTAGGGTTTAAGCTTCTGACACTCTAGCAACCCATCATCTACTTATTACTCCACAATGCCTGCCCTTAGCCCAAGTACGGTGAAGTGTCATGTACTCGACGTTCACATGACACCACTAAAGGAAGCAACTACATGGTACGTCTCCAACGTATCCATAATTTATGAAGTATTCATGCTAATATATCATTATTCTTGGATGTTTTACAATCATTTTATAGCAACTTTATATCATTTTTTGGGACTAACCTATTGACCTAGTGCCCAGTGCCAGTTGCTGTTTTTTGCTTGCTTCTTACATCGCAGGAAATCAATATCAAACGGAGTCCAAACACCGCAAAACTTTTTGGAGAATTTTTATGGACCAAAACACCCAGGATGGGCCAGAGCAGCACCTAGGGGTGCCCCGAGCGGGGCACAACCCACCAGGGCGCGCCTGGGCCCAGGTGGGTTGTGCCCACCTTGATGGCCTCCCGCACCCCCTCTTCGCCCTATAAATTCACAAATATTCCAAAACCCTTTGGGGTTAACCTAGATCGGAAGTTCCGCTGCCACAAGCCTCTATAGCCACCTAAAACCAATCGGAAGCCCGTTCCGGCACCCTGCCGGAGGGGGAAATCATCACCGGAGGCCATCTTCATCATCCCGGCGGCCACCACGATTAGGAGGGAGTAGTCCACCCTTGGGGCTGAGGGTTTGTACCAGTAGCTATGTGTTTAATCTATCTCTCTCTCTTGATCTTGAGATGTCACGATCTTGATATATCTCAACTTGCGTTCAATCATGGCACTCAACTTGGATTCCGAGGTGGTGAGGAGTCCGGACTAGGGGTGTCCGGATAGCGGACTATCGCCACGGCGGACTCCAAGACTATGAAGATACAAGATTGAAGACTTCGTCCGTGTCCGGATGGGACTTTCCTTGGCGTGGAAGGCAAGCTTGGCGATACGGATATGTAGATCTCCTACCATTGTAACCGACTGTGTAACCCTAACCTATCCGGTGTCTATACAAACCGGAGGGTTTTAGTCCGTGGGGCGAACAACAATCATACCATAGGCTAGCTTCTAGGGTTTAGCCTCCTTGATCTCGTGGTAGATCTACTCTTGTACCACCCATATCATCAATATTAATAAAGCGGGAGTAGGGTATTACCTCCATCGAGAGGGCCGAACACAGGTAAAACATCATGTCCCTTGTCTCCTGTTACCATCCGCCTAGACGCACAGTTCGGGACCCCCTACCCGAGATCCGCTGGTTTTGACACCGACATCGGTGCTTTCATTGAGAGTTCCTCTGTGTCGTCACCGATAGGCCCGATGGCTACTTCGATCATCAACAACGACGCGGTCCAGGATGACACTTTTCTCCCCGGACAGATCTTCGTATTCGGCGGCTTTGCACTGCGGGCCAATTCGCTTGGCCATCTGGAGCAGATCGAAAGCTACGCCCCTTGGCCATCAGGTCAAGTTTGAACTATAAAGCCGATATCCGCGGAGACTTGATCTTCGGCGGATTCGAGCCACAGCCAAGCGCGCCGCACTGTCTCGATGGGCATGATCTAGCTCTGCAGCCGAAAAGCGCTCTGGAGGCCGCACCAGCATCCGCTCCGGCCCTTAATCCGGAGCCGGATTCCCCGATCGAGGACGAGTGGTTGGACACCGCCTCGGGGGCTACAATCTCTACGGCGATTGAGCCGAACTCCATCCCTGCCCTTCGCGAAGACCTCGACTCCAGGGTGTCGGACTCCCATCCGGACTCCGAACCCTCCGCGCCCCTACCAATCGAATCCGATTGGGCGCCTGTCATGGAGTTCACGGCCGCGGACATCTTTTAGCACCCGCCCTTTGGCGACATCCTGAATTCACTAAAGTCTCTCTCTTTATCCGGAGAGCCCTGGCCAGACTACGGTCAGGAAGGTTGGGATGAGGACGACGAAGAAATTCAAAGCCCACCCACCACCCACTTCGTAGCCACTGTCGAAAGCTTACACGATGTGCTCGATTTTGACTCCGAAGACATCGACGGTATGGACGACGATGTAGGAGACAACAATGAGCCAGCACCTATAGGATGATGGACAACCACCTCATCCCATGATGTATGCAAGGTGGATACACCTAAAGGAAATGAAGATGAGGAACAACATGACGCTATGAAGGATAAATCCCTCGAAAAGCAGTCAAAACGGCAAAGTAAACGCCGAACAAAGTACCGCCTCAACAAAGACCCGGCCATAGAGCAGGGCGAACCGGTGGACAACGAACAAGCTATCGAGCAATCGTCCGAACAAAACAACTTGGATAAACAATCTGTCCCCGGCGAAGACAACAGTCCGGACGATCTCACGCCGGACAAACTATTGGAGCAAAATGACCTCCAGAAAAGGCTCGCCACATCGCGTAGCTCGACAAAGCGAAGCGGAAGCTCAAAACAGCGGAAGATGCACTCAGGATCAGATGGAGCAAAGTATTCAGCACCGCAGACAAGTACGGCGATAGTCGCCGAACTAAGAGCTACCCGAAAAGAAAGCTACTGCCCGAATTCGACGAGGAGGCCTTAGAGCCCCCACAACTAAAAAGTAAGAAGGCCACCCGGTCGGATGGACGACCCCACGGCAAAAAGAGAGCGGTGAATGGCGCCGCACACAAGCCAATATGCGATCCGCGTAAGGATTCACATCAAAAGGATGGCCCAGTTAGGTCCATCTATGGGCCAAGAAAGCAGGCTCGTCAAAGCAATGCAACACGCCAAAATTCCGAAGATCACGGCACACCCAAATATAGGGGCGTCGCACACCCCCTATGTTTCACCGATGAGGTGCTGGATCATGAATTTCCAGCGGGATTCAAACCCGTAAACATAGAGGCATACGACGGAACAACAGACCCTGGAGTCTGGATTGAGGATTACATCCTCCATAAAATACTTACCCCTTAAACTCAAAGGGCCAGCTCGGCATTGGCTTAAAAGCCTCCCTGAAAATACCATTGGAAGCTGGGAAGAGCTCGAGGATGCATTTCGGGCAAATTTTCAGGGGACTTATGTCCGCCCTCCGGACGCAGACGACCTAAGTCACATAACTCAACAACCCGGGGAGTCAGCCCAGAAATTCTAGAACAAGTTCCTTACTAAAAAGAACCAAATAGTCGACTGTCCGGACGCCGAAGCCTTAGCAGCTTTCAAACACAACGTCCGAGACGAATGGCTTGCCAGACACCTCGGCCAAGAAAAGCCAAGAACAATGGCCGCATTAACAAGCCTCATGGCCCGCTTTTGCGCGGGAGAGGATAGCTGGTTAGCAAGATGCAGCACCAGCGACCCAAGTACATCCGAAATCAGGGATGGAAATGGGAAACCATGGCGCAACAAGGACCAGCGCGGATTAAAAGGAACAGTCCAAAGAGCGGCGATGGCGCCGGATTCAAAACCTCACGACGAACAACAAAAACTGCCCTTAAGGACAATAGCGATGAGCTATCCAACTTCAACAAAATCTTGGACAAGATATGTCAAATCCACGGTACTCACAGGAGGCTGCTAACCATTCCCACAGGAATTGTTGGGTCTTCAAACAGTCCGCAGATGAACGCCGAACACAAGGGCTCGACACACCAAGTGAAGACGACGACGAGCACCACAAGCGAGCCCGAAAACAAAAGACTTTCCCACAAGAGGTTAAAACATTAAACTCACTTCACGTGATCAAAGGGAAAAACATAGCGGCGCCCACTGAAATGCGCGCCGCACACTGGTTGTCAAAACCAATCACCTTCGACCATCAGGACTATTCCGAAAATATCCGGAACGCAGGATGGACCGCCTTGATATTGGATCCTATAATCGACGGATTCCAATCTACACAAGTCCTCATGGATGGCGGCAGTGACATAAACCTGATATATCAGGATACAATCCCCAGGATGGGGATAAGCCCAACCAAAATTCGCTGTAGCAACACCTCCTTTAAAGGAGTAATGTCAGGCCCATATGCCCATTGTACGGGCTCCATACTGTTAGAAGTTGTGTTCGGTTCATCCGACAACTTCCGTCACGAAAAGCTAGTCTTCCATGTCGCCCCATTTAAAAGTAGCCATCAAGCACTATTGGGACGTGAAGCTTTCGCCCGCTTTAACGCAATACCGCATTATGCATCTCTAACACTTAAAATGCCCGGTCCACGCGGCATCATCTCATTAAAAGGGAGTATTAAGTGTTACTCGAGCACGGAAGAACGTGAGATTGCTTTGACAGCCCCACACCTATCCGGCTCCGCTAGTCAAAGAAACTGAGTTGGTCATTCAAACCCCGGACACGGCTAGACGAGTCCGGCGCCTACTAGCGGCGTACCCTCATACAAGGGGCTGCATGCATGTACAACAAGAGACAATAAAGCTCAATTTTCTTCGCTTCTTCAAATCATACTCCGTTTATTTAATATACATTACATCTTCCGCACAATCCTTTTTCTCTCAAACTAAGTTCCTCTCTTTTACAGATGAACAACGTGCTACACCCGTCCAGGATACGGCACAACGGAGACACAGGCGCAGACGTGCAGTAGGGACCCGTTGCAAGGATTCTTTTCAGATTAAGACCCTGCGTAAACCTTTTTTACTTTCTCTTGTTGATATACATCCCCTGGTTCCTTACTATAACCGAGGAGGAGGCTGGTGTTTTGGCATTGACCGCACCAGAATTTTTGCGCGTACCTGGACACCAGGGGCTTAGGGCATTATTCTGCCCATTTTCATAAAGACCGAATATCTTAGGGAGTATTCGGCGTCTCGAGTTAGGCCTTATATGCATCAGCTCCGAAACATGTATTTGGTCAAATGTTGGGTTGCCCGGCTCCTGTGTTTTGCTGCCTTACGTTCCGTTTTCACGGCTAACGCGGCACCAGGAGAACTACTGCGATTGTGCCTCGGTTCGGTCGGGCGAGCACCTCGATGAAAGCCGAAACTGACTGTCATGATATAGCGAGAGACGGTCAACCACTCGATGACTCCTTGGAATGTTTAGGATTCCTCCGCATTAACGAAGGACGGTTTTCGGTCAGGCACATAGGCACCCGAATTCGGAGAGTGCGGTGCCCAGGGCTATATAGTAGCCCCACCTCGAACTCCTATGGCTAAGTGAAAGTGATAAAGCATTATAGTCCGGTTGCCTGGTTTGCTATGCTATCACCTCCTTAACAGGACCAAGATGTTGGATTAAGTGTGAAAAAACGCTTTCTTTGCAAACACCCCCGCACTATGTGCGTGGGGGCTGAAGCCAAGGACTGCCATCTTTCAGGTTATATACACATATACATAAACGGCCGCACAAGGAGTAGTTTACTACTTGAACGCACAAGTATAAAAAGCTCTTATATTATATTGAAACATTGTTTTCACAAATCATACATGTCATTTAAACATAATATCCTTCGATCACGTATGCAGTATTAAGCGAGCGCCTCGCAGACTTCTTCAAAGTAGTGCTCGGCGGTACTCGCTTCGGTCCGAATCTTGGGATGCAATGTCGGTGGCCTTCATCTCTCGCCAAGTATGTCTTGACACGGGCGAGCCATCAGCGCCCTCAATACACGTCGATCGCTTCATTGCGTCGTCTGGCGGTACCACACCAAGGAACTGCTGCACTAAACCAAAATAGCTCTTGGTGGGGTCCGCCGCCACAAGTGAGTCAAGACATGCTTCATGGCAAATCCGGACAACCGATTCAGCTCGGCCCATTCGGCCAACCGATCGGTCAGCAGCAGAGGACGCTCCAGACTATGGAATTGCGACCAATATAGCTCTTCCCTTCGATGCCCCTTCTGGCCCCGGAAGTGCTCAACCACGTCCGCAGCACTCGCCGCCAAGTCCAGATAAGCATCCTCCGAACTCCACAACTTATCCAATTGAGCATACTTTGGATCTGTATATTTCCTCCGCAGCAGAAACGGTTTTCCAGCCGCAATTGCCCCGGCCTGACTCAGCTCCTCCTTGGCAGCTCTCAAAGCCGACTGGGCATTCTTGGATTCGGTGGCGGCCTTTTTCAGGCCCTCTTGTTCCGCTTGACGTTCTTTTTCAAGAACCTCGCAGCGATCGGTAGTATTCCTCAACTTTTCGGCCATATCAGCCATTTCCTCTTTGCTTAGGCAGTGAGAAGCCCGTTCGGCTTCTAGCTCTTCGGCCGCCTTTAAAGCGGCCGCATTACTGACCCTGGCTTGCTCTTTCGCTCGGGCGAGTTCCGCCCGCAGCTCCTCCACGGCGGCGACACCATCTGCGTTAAGCATACGAATAGTAAGACATGGGCATCAAGCTCCCTTACCAGGTGTCCGCATAGAAGTCGCATACCTTGTGACTCGTCAAACCGTTTATTGACCAGCGCGATGTCCGCATCCGCCTCGTCAAGTTGCCGCTTTAGTTCGGCATATTCATCAGTCCGGTTGGCCTCCGGACGTCCCGCCACCTTTTTAGGAGCGGCGATATGTTATAACTGAGAATTCGATCCTCGGCACGCTGTCAATTTTGACAACATGCCGAGTCTCAGGGGCTACTATCTATACAGGGCACATTTTATATGCATAGCTGTCAGAAGGTACATCATTTTTGCGTACCTCAAACCCCTTCAGTAAGCTTCTGACGCCTTCATGCAATCCGATCTCCACGGATGCAATTCTTTCAATCACCGTACCCATTAGAGCACGGTGATCTTCTGAAATAGCCGCTCGCCCGAGCAGATCCTTCAGCTCCTCCGACCGCACACCACTTGGCGCCGGACCTTCCGGCCCCGCCAGACTTGGGGGAACCCTCCGCGACGACACCTCCGGTCGTCCGCTTCACATGACGGTGCGACAGTGGAGGCGTTTAGCTCTCCATCATCTCCGGAAGAAGATCCCCAAGACGAGCTCTGCGAGAAGGGCTGAGGTCCGAACTACAAGGTACAATTTCGGTTATCTTCATAAATAAATACAGGATGTTCCTTATTTACAAGACCCTTCTTTTTTACTTACGGCTCATTGGAGGGCTGATCCTTGGGGAAATAATGCGGCTGGGTTACTTCCAGCGCGGACTCTCTGTCGAAGATTCCTTTCCCTCTTTGAGGCCTTGACCTCCGGATCTTCCAAGCGGTCCTCTTCTCTCCTCGAAGGTGGGACTTTTAATCCATCCTTCCTTGATAGCCTCCTTCGAGAGGCGGTTGCTCCCCGCTCCCCCTCGCCTTCTTCAAAAGCGCGACCTTCAACATCTTGGTCAACATGGGATCCGCGTGGTCTCTCGGAGGGAGCCGGACACCTTATCAACTTTGCCTTGGCTATACCACTCTGTTCAAGAAACGGCTCCTTTAAAGGGCATATATATATATATATATATATATATATATATATATATATATATATATATATATATATATATATATATATATGATAAATGAATGAACAGCTTGTTCGATTCTGAGACTACTTACTTGAGTATCTCAAGCGATTGCAGCATAGTCCTGCATCCTCGGTCAGGTCCGGACACTTCTCTTGTGATCCGAAGAACAATTTATACATCTCCACGGGCGCCGTACCCATAAAATTTTGGAGAGCTCGTGGTCCCTCCGGATTAAATTCCCCCAGGAGGAGGGAGCGACGTTTGCAGGGCAGAAGACGCCGGATTACTATAACCTGCGCCACTGCAACCAGATTGATCTCTCTTTCCTGGAGGTCTCGAATACGGCCCTGCAGCAAGGGAACGTCCTTGGACGGCCCCCAGTCGAGCCCCTTGTTGACCCATGACGCCAGCCGTTGTGGTGGACCTGAGCGGAAGGCAGGGAGCGCCACCCATTTGGTGCCCCTGGGAGCGGTGATATAAAACCACTCCCATTGCCACAAACCAAGCTCCTTTTGAAAAGAGCCCTCGGGCCACGGAGCATCAGCACATTTTCTTATGACCGCCCCTCCGCACTCTGCTTGCTTCCCCTCGATCATCTTTGGCTCCACCTTGAAGGTCTTGAGCCACAATCCAAAGTGGGGGGTAATATGGAGGAAGGCCTCACATACGACAATGAATGACGAGATATGGAGGATGGACTCAGTTCAAGTCATGGAAATCAAGCCCATAATAAAACATGAGCCCCAGCAAAGGGATCCGTTAGGAAGCCTAAACCCGAAGGAAGTGAGACACGAACACCACATTCTCGCCGGGCTCGAGTGGGAATGACCTGCCACGAGCAGGCAGCCTATGCGAGATCTCGCCGGTTAGATACCGGCGTCTCGCAGCTTTAGCACATCTTCTTCTGTGACGGAGGAAGGCATCCATCGGCCGTGTTGGTCGGAGCGGACATCGTCGAAAGTCCGCGCTGAATCTGAAGCTTTGGGTGTTGGAACTCGGCGAGGCGAACTCGATGGAGGTGTAAAAAGAAGAGGGCCTTGGTCTCATTATAAAGAGGTTGAATACCAAGAGCCCACCCGTGGCGATTAGGACTCGCCGATAGAGGCGGCGCCAACAGCGCGCGTTGGGTTGCCCATGTCCGTATTGATGAGAATCCCGGAATAAGGGGGCATGATCTACGCGTTGATAAGACGTGCCAAGGAAACCGCCTCGCTAAACACGCTGAGGTGGAACAGTAAAAAACGATTCATATAAAGGCCTGGCCGTGGTGTGATGTCACGCTGCGGAATACGTCAGCAGATCTGTGCAAAAGTTATTCTCTCTACGGTGTTATGTGGAACTTGTTTTGCGAGCGGACACTATCCTTGTGTTCAAAATCTTCTATGAAGTATTCGAGGAGGAACCCGCCTCGCAATGCGAAGACAATCTACGTGCGGACTCATCGTCATTGAAGCCTGGTTCGGGGCTACCGAGGAGTCCCGGACTAGGGGTGTCCGGATAGCGGACTATCATCACGGCGGACTCCAAGACTATGAAGATACAAGATTGAAGACTTTGTCCGTGTCCGGATGGGACTTTCCTTGGCGTGGAAGGCAAGCTTGGCGATCTGGATATGTAGATCTCCTACCATTGTAACCGACTCGTGTAACCTTAACCTATCCGGTGTTTATATAAACCGGAGGGTTTTAGTCCGTAGGACGAACAACAATCATACCATAGGCTAGCTTCTAGGGTTTAGCCTCCTTGATCTCGTGGTAGATCTACTCTTGTACTACCCATATCATCAATATTAATCAAGCAGGAGTAGGGTATTACCTCCATCGAGAGGGCCCGAACCTGGGTAAAAACATCGTGTCCCTTGTCTCCTGTTACCATCCGCCTAGACGCACAGTTTGGGACCCCCTACCCGAGATCCGCCGGTTTTGACACCGACAGTGACATTGGGGTAATCTATGCATAGGGGTTGATGCATGTTTTTATTATCTTTCCTCCGATAGAAACTTTGGGGTCTCCTTGTAGTTCTTTGAGTGGATTGAATATTATGATCATGAATTTGTTTGATGCATATCGTAGAATTAACTCACGGATACTCATGGTGACATTGGAGTATCTAGGTGACATTAGAGTTGGTTGATGTGTGTCATATGGTGTTATTTTAGTACGAATTCTTGATTAGATCGATAGGAAGGAATAGCTTGCATTATTTTAGTATGAACTCTAGGATAGATTGATCGGAAAGAATAGCTTTGAGGTGGTTTTGTACCTACAAAAAATTTCTATCTTTTGTTCTCCGCTAATAGGAACTCGGGAGTGATTCTTTATTGCATTTTGAGGGATAATCATATGATCCAACTATGTTAGCATTATTGAGAGATTGCACTAGCGAAAGTACGGACCCTAGGCCTTGTTTTCAAGCATTGCAATACCGTTTGTGCTCACTTTTGTTACTGCTACCTTGCTGTTTTTCATTGTTAGTATTACAAAAACCAATATCTACTATCATTATTACACTTGTATCACCATCTTTTCGCCAAACTAGTGCACCTATACAATTTGCCATTGTATTGGGTGTGTTGGGGACACAAGAGATTTCTTGTATTTGGTTGCAAAGTCGTTTGAGAGAGACCATCTTCATCCTACACCTCTCACGGATTGATAAACCTTAGGTCATCCACTTGAGGGAAAATTTCTATTGTCCTACAAAACTCTGCGCTTGGAGGCCCAACACGTGTCTACAAGAATAAAGTTGCGTAGTAGACATCAATACATATCATCAAAATATCAAACGAATACCAAATTCACATGATTACTTATAACAAGACTTCTCCCATGTCCTCAAGAACAGAAGTAACTACTCACAAATCATGTTCATGTTCAAGATCATAGGGGTATTAAATAGCATCAAGGATCTGAACATGTATTCTTCCACCAAATAAACCAATTAACATCAACTACAAGATGTAATCAACACTCCTAGTAACCCATAGGTACCAATATGAGGTTTTGAGACAAAGATTGAATACAAGAGATGAACTAGGGTTTGAGATGAGATGGTGTTGGTGAAGATGTTGAACAAGATTGGTCCTCCCATGATGAGAGGATCGTTGGTAATGATGATGGCTTCGATTTCCCCCTCCCGGAGGGAAGTATCTCCAGCGGAATCGCTCCGTCGGAGAGTCAAAGTGCTCCTGCCAAGGTTTCGCCTCGAGACGGCAACGCTACACGCCGAAAGTTCTCTCCCTATTTTTTCTAGGTCAAACCCCATCATATAGCAGAAGATGGGGGTCGAGGGCCTGCTAGTGGCCCCACAAGGTACTTGGGCGCGCCCAGGGGGTGGCCGCCCCAAAGTGCCTTGTGGGCAGCTGGTGGGTCCCCTCTGGTATTTCTTTGCTCCAATATTTTTTTATATTCCACAAATTCTCCATGAAATTTCAGCTCATTTGGAGTTCTGTAGAATAGTTATCTCTGATGTAGCTTTTTCAGGTCCAGAATTCCAGCTGCTGGCAATCTCCCTCTTCATATAAATCTTGCAAATTAAGAGAGAAAAGGCATTATAATTACATCACGAAGTGTTATAATGATCAAAAGCATTGTAAATAATAGTAGGAAAAACATGATGCAAAATGGACGTATCACCATTTCACTCAGAAATCGCCGAGTGCATTGTTTGATCTTCCTCAATCGAATCACATATCAGTGTCACTCACTTCCGAAGATTTATCGCCCCTTGCTCTCTAACTTATGCAAAACTTCAGATCAACAAACCTTTTGTAAAATGCACGCATTTAGGGGGGCGTACTTTATCTTCGAATACTCTCTACTTTTATTTTCTGTACATTATCGGTTACCCTTACCTTTACTCTTCAATGTTTTTTTATTTTTTCAAGAATCTTCCAAAAAGGGGGAGATTGTTGGTGCAACTACTTGCCCCTGTGTGTTTTGGAGATTGTTGAAAGAAATAGTAAGGGACTAATTTGTTTGCTAGTGCACACAGAGAGAAATAGTCCCTGGAGAAGAATGATGTATTCTTCCCAGAAGTTTGGAGAAATTCACCAAGAAACATCTACGTTGCGGATAAGGAGATACCTTTCGAGAAGAAAGAGTAGCGAGAAGATTGTGTGAAAGAATTAATCCCTTAAAATTATTGATGATGTGATGCAATTCTCATTCGGTTTGTCCGAAGAAGAATGACTGTAGTCGAGAAGATTGAAGGTGAAGCAAAGACGTAGCATTGGTTTCATTGTTCTTCTTCTCTTATTTCAGTCATAGGACCTCCATACTATTAAGAGGGGTATATGTTCTCGAAGCTTAGGTTTGTTGTGATGCTTAGCCGAAACCTATGAAGGGCCGAGAGAAATCCCTTTGTGCTTTGAATGATTACTTGCTAGCCAGAGACGATGTTCTTCTGCGCTGCAGGAAATATCCTCCGGATCGAGGAGTTAGCATTACTTGCTCCGTAAGCAATGTTACTGTTGTGCTCAAATTTTTACCATTGGAAACGTGTCGCTTGGCCATTGGCTGGGCCACATGTCCTAAACGGCAACCTTGCATCAAGGAAGTATGCAGCTATAAATAGCCACCCCACACCAACGTTGTTCGTTGGCAGATCCGCCTAAGATTTTGAGAAGATTGATCGAGCACCCCTCTTGAGAGATTTGAGTTTAAAATCGACTGAGAGAAAATCAAGATATGAAACTTATATAGTGGTTGAGCATCGCTGTAGATCTGAGTAAGAGTTCTTGTACATACTACTCTTAAGAGTTGCACACTCTCTAGATGGATAGGTGTTGGCTTGAGTGTCGAAGAGTAATTTTCTTCACCAAGCTAAGTCTTCAGCAACCAAGAGTAATTATGGTTTTTGAAGAAATCCTTCGAAGGTTTTTTTTCTGATAAAGGGTGATTTTATTAACTCAAAATGTAGCATCAAGAGGATACAAAGCATTATGAGCAACACCCGGCCTCTGCATAACTAGGATGCACACAGCCGAACACCAAAAGTCTGACAACCAGAAGAAAAAAACCAACAAATCTGTAAAAGTAGAGTCCTATAGACCGACACAATGCCTATGTCGAAAGGTGAGGTGGACCAATCCGGAAGTTATGGTACCGCCCATGTTGGCTAAAAACCTCCGTAGCCACATGCTCCAGCCGCGTACACACCGCCTTGAACAACGGTTGGACCTCCGCTCGTTGTAGGATAGACCACGCACGAAGCGAGTGCATACAACGAAAAATAACCTGCAGAGGAGAAGCATTTTTGTCATTAAAAACAAAAAAAATTCTACATAGCCAAAGTGACCATAGTAAGGCATACGCTCCCACCCTCAATAGCGTATTGAACCTATTTGGAATACCATACAACAAATGACCAAAAATATTGGCAACACTTGTGGGCGGATGATACGTCTCCAACATATCTATAATTTATGAAGTATTCATGCTATTATATTATCCATCTTGGATGTTTATGGGCTTTATTAAACACTTTTATATCACTTTTGGGACTAACTCATAACCTGAGCCCATGCAGTTCCTTTTTTTCCCTTCTTTCAGTGTTTCGAAGAAAAGGAATATCAAACGGAGTCGAAACGGAATGAAACCTTGTGGAGAAGTTATTTTTGGAAAGAAAGCAATCCAGGGGACTTGGAGTCCACGTCAAGGAAGCAATGAGGAAGGCACGAGGCAGGGGGCACGCCCCCCTCGGCGCGCCCTCCACCCTCGTGGGCCCCTCGTGGCTCCCCGATGTACTTCTTCCATTATATATATATATATATATATATATATATATATATATATATATATATATATATATATATATATATATATATATATATATATATATATATATATATATATATATATATATATATCCATATATCCATATATCCATATACCCTAAAACCTTCGGGGAACACAATAGATCGGGAGTTCGGCCGCCGCAAGCCTTTGTAGCCACAAAAAACCAATCGGGGCCCTGTTCCGGCACCCTGCCGGAGGGGGGAACCCTCACCGGTGGCCATATTCATCATCCCGACACTGTCCATGACGAGGAGGGAGTAGTTCACCCTCGGGGCTGAGGGTATGTACCAGTAGCTATGTATTTGATCTCTCTCTCGTGTTCTTGATTTGGCACGATCTTGATGTATCGCGAGCTTTGCTATTATAGTTGGATATTATGATGTTTCTCCCCCTCTACTCTCTTGTAATGGATTGAGTTTCCCCTTTGAAGTTATCTTATCGGATTGAGTCTTTTAATGATTTGAGAACACTTGATGTATGTCTTGCGTGGGATACCCGTGGTGACAATGGGGTATTCTATTGATCCACTTGATGTATGTTTTGGTGATCAACTTGCGGGTTCCGCCCATGAACCTATGCATAGGGGTTGGCACACGTTCTCGTCTTGACTCTCCAGTAGAACCTTTGGGGCACTCTTTGAGGTTCTTTGTGTTGGTTTGAATAGATGAATCTGAGATTGTGTGATGCATATCGTATAATCATACCCACGGATACTTCAGGTGACATTGGAGTATCTACGTGACATTAGGATTTTGGTTGATTTGTGTCTTACACTACAAAAAAAGACACATCCATGACATTTTGGGCCGAATGAATTTTTTTTTGTCATACATATGACACTTCTATGACGATAATTGTGACAAAACCCGGTATCATCATAGATGTGGTGGGCTCCTACTTCTATGATAAAAAATCATGACAAAAAATGGGCTTTTCGTCCTGGGCGGGCCGGAGACGCAGCTGCATGACATTCTTTGGGCCATCCATGACGGAAAAAACCGTGGTAGAAGCGAGGGCGAGGAAAATTTTGGGGAGTTCCTGGTTACGGTGGGAGGTCGGTGGACGAGCAATGCGTGTTTCTCTCGTACACGTACGCGCGTGTGTGCGAGGCTTTGTCTCTAACTGAACCCGAGCGAGGCGTTGGGCTCTAACTAAACCCGGCGATTGCCTTTGCGCAGTTCTGCGTTCTCGAACCCGAGCGATCGATCGATGGTACTGTTAATCAACCCGATCGAGCAATTCGCCGCTCTCGCTGCTAATCAAGCCGATCGATGCTGCCTCTGGGATGAGCAGTGGCGTTGCGGGGGGTGGATGAGCGGAGGCGGTGGCGTTGCCTCTGGATGAACAGGACCCGTGGTGTGGAGGGCTGGATGAGCAGTAGATGATGGAGGGGTGCCCGTGGAGGGTGGTTGAACAGACCCGTGGTGCGGAGGGCTGGATGAGCGAGAGCGATGGAGGGTGGTTGAATAGTAGCGGTGGAGTAAGCGCGCGGTGGAGGTTGGAGGAGATCGGCGGTACCCGTGGAGGCCGGAGGAGGTCGACGGTGGAGATGAACAGGTATCCGTGGAGTCCGTTTTGCGGTATGCCACACCCTCCCGATGAACAGGACCCCGTTTCGACCGTAGGAGGTCCGTTTAGTCCTTTCTGCGATCGCCACACCCCTCCCGATCAACAGACCCCCATTTCGACCGTATGAGGTCCGTTTAAATCCGTTTTGGATGCGCCACACCCTCCCGATCAACAGGACCCCGTTTCGACCGTAGGAGGTCCGTTTAAATCCATTTTGCGATGCGCTGCACCCCTCCCGATCAACAGGACCCCGTTTGACCGTAGGGAGGTCCGTTTAAATCCGCTTTTGCGATGCGCCGACCCTCCCGATGAACAGGATCCCATTTCGAACGTGGCTGGTCAAACACAAGGCCGTTTCCACCGCCAGCGGACGCGCAGCCTCGTTTCCATCGCCTGTTCCGTCCAAGCCCTCCCTATGAACACGACCACGCATTCTGTTCCGACCTAGCCGGTTGGCTCCCACGCGTTCTGTTGCCTCCCGATGAACACGACGCATTCCATTGCCTCCCCATGAACACGACGCATTCCGTTGCCTCCCCATGAACACGACGATGACGTTGTTTCTCCGTTCCGAACCAACCATGTACACGAGCCCCGCCGTGCGTGTGCGCGAGTAGGCATTTGAGACCCGCCAGATGTACACATACGTGGCGTATTTTCTTTCTTGCACCTGGCCGCTATCGTGCGCAGTACATGCTACGTCGCGCGCTCTACTACGACACGACGCGCCTCTACTACGACACGCGCGCTCTACATCCACCAAAGATATATGTACGTACATGTTCGCGACCAGAATGACAACGCTACGTGCGCTTTGACCAGGTGGGTCCCGACCGCCGAGCACTTCCTTGCTCGCAAAGATGTAGCTGGTGGGTCCCAGCAATGTGGGGCGAATCGTTTTTGCCCGGACGCACTTCCTTGCGTGCGAAGATGTAGCCGGGGTCCCAGCATTAGGGGCAAACGCTTTTTAAATGAAATATGGTAGCCCGTCCGGTGGGTCCCGCTGCCGTGGAGGAATAATTATTTTGCATGTAATAAGGAGGCACTTCCTTGCGGCCGTGGACCCAGCTGTCACCTCTCCACGTCTGATCCACGTCCGATGGAAGCCGTTCCTTGACCACGCCGTGCGAGAGCACCAGGCGATGGGCGACAGCGAGGCCTAGGAAGGGACGACGCGGAGCGGGCAAGACGCGGCGGGATGCCCACGCGTGAGGAGTACGAGGGTTCACTGGTTCGCTGCGGTGTGAGGCCGCCGTTGCCGCAGAATAACAGGGGGTGTGGTGAGTAGAGGGATGGCCTGGTGTGACGCCCCCAATTCAACCATAGACTAATCATGCACGCAAATGTGTACGATCAAGATCAGGGACTCACGGGAAGATATCACAACACAACTCTAAAACATAAATAAGTCATACAAGCATCATAATACAAGCCAGTGCCTCGAGGGCTCGAATACAAGTGCTCGATCATAGACGAGTCAGTAGAAGCAACAATATCTGAGTACAGACATAAGTCAACAAGTTGCCATAAGATGGCTAGCACAAACTAGGATACAAATCGAAAGAGGCGCAGGCCTCCTGCCTGGGATCCTCCTAAACTACTCCTAGTCGTCGTCAGCGGCCTGCACGTAGTAGTAGGCACCTCCAGTGTAGAAGGAGTCGTCCTCGACGGTGGCGTCTGGCTCCTGGACTCCGCCACCTGGTTGCGACAACCAAGTAGAAAGGAAAGGGGGGGAAGAGGGAGAAAAGCAACCGTGAGTACTCATCCAAAGTACTCGCAAGCAAGGAGCTACACTACATATGCATGGGTATATGTGTAAAGGGCCATATCGATGACCAAACTGCGAAATGCCGTAATAAGAGGGGGATAACTAATCCTATCAAGACTAGGCTTCGCAGCCTCCGCCTTCTGACATGTCGAAGAGAGTAGATCAAGTCCTCCAAGTAGCATCAGATAGCATAAACCTACCGGCGATCCTCCTCGTTGCCTGTTAGAGAGCGATCATCGGGTTATATCCGCACTTGGAAGGGTGTGTTTTATTAAGTATCCAGTTCTAGTTGTCATAAGGTCAAGGTACAACTCCAAGTCGTCCTGCTATCAAGATCACGGCTATTCAATAGATTAACTTCCCAGGGTGCACCACATAACCCAACACGCTTGATCCCATTTGGCGGACACACTTTTACGGGTCATGCCCGCCGCGGAAGATCAACACGCCGCAGCCCCACCTAGGCCAACAGAGAGGTCAAGACGCCGTCCAAACCTAAGCGCCAGGGTGCAGGCCCATCGCCTTAACACACCTACACGCTATGCGTCTGCTGCGGAAGCATACCTAGCCTAGCAGACGTTCCAGTCCAATCCGGCGCACGCCGCAGTCGCTGACATCACAAAGGCTTCGGCTGATACCACGACGTCGAGTGCCCATAACTGTTCCCGCGTAGCTGGTTAGTGCGTATAGACCAAATGGCCAGACTCAGATCAAATACCAAGATCTTGTTAAGCGTGTTAATTATGTAACCGCGGACACCGACTAGGGCCAGGCCCACCTCTCACCTAGGCGATCTCAACCTGTGGTGTCGCTCCGCCTCAAAGATCTACTCGCGCGTGCTCCTACGAGCTGACCCGTCTTTAGTCACCACAGGTATCATGTATAGTATATAAGTATATACCCGTGATCACCTCCCGAGTGATCACGGCCCGATAGTATAGCAAGGCAGACGAACAAGAATGTAGGGCCACAGATGGAATACTAGCATCCTATACTAAGTAGGTAGGATTACAGGTAAAGGTATCAATAGTAGTAGCAAGGACAGGCTATGCATCAGGATAGAAATAACGGAAAGCAGTAACATGCTACACTACTCTAATGCAAGCAGTATAGAGAAGAATAGGCGATTCGGTGATCAAGGGGGCTTGCACGGAAGCTCACAGGTGCAGGGGAGAAGGTTCGTCGGTGACGTAGTCGTACTCGGTGGCATCAGCGCCAGTCTCGGGGTCTACCGGAGAAGAAGAGGGGGGGGAGAAACAGTAAATACAAAGCAAACAAAGCATCACAAAATATAACAAGGCAATACGCGGTGCCAGGGGTGATCTAACACAGGGACAGGTGATACTTGTGAAGGGGGGAAACATCCGAGAAAGTATCCCCGGTGTTTCGCGTTTTCGGACAGATGAACTGGAGGGGGAAAGTTGCGAGTTCGATAGGTTAAGGATGTGTGGCGGACGAACGGGCTGCGTATCCAGATTCGTCTCGTCGTTCTGAGCACTTTTCATGTAGAAAACATTTTCATCTGAGCTACGGTTTATTTAATATTAATTTTCAAAGTTTTGATCAATTTCTGACATTACTATATTTAATTAAATTTGAAATATTAAATAGCTATTTGGTTAAGTGCCCATATACACCAGTCAAATCTGATTGGTGGGTCGATCAATGCTGACTCGGAAATCAAAGTGGACCAGTCGTGATGAGCACAAAGGTGGGGGCCATCTGTTATTGGTTAGGTGATACACAACAAGACTTTAACTGGTCAAACCAATCAGGTGGGGCCACATGTCATAGACGAGGGCAATATTAAAAGAGTTTATTTAAACTAATTAACTTAATTAGTCAGGGTGGGGCCTAGTGGTCAGTGGGTCAAATTGCTAACAAATTTTATTAGAGTTAAACCTAATCGTTGTAGTAGCATGGCCCGTCAGTGGCTATCAGGATTACTTTAACTAGTCTGTTAATTATGCCCATAATTAATTAGGTGTGGGTCCCATTGGTCACGGACACAAGGCGCCATTAGGATCTGAGTTAATGGTGCCACGCTAGCGCATCGGCGTTTAGCCGCCGGCAGCCACAGTACACGGCGAAGGCCCACCGGAGTTGCGTTCTGGCGACCATTTAGTCACCCACGAGCATCAGTAGGACGAGCGTGTTGGCTCGCATCGAGTAGGGCTAGTGGTTGGTGCTGGTGATGCCGGGATGGACGCCGGCGACGAGGTCTAGAGGCAGCCGAACAAGAGCTCGATGGATCCGGTGAAACAAGAGGAGAATGAGGTAGGAAAAGGGTTAGGCGACATCTGTACAGCTCCTAGAGCTCGCGCACACCAACGGAACGCAATGGGGAGCACGGCAGCGATGCATTCATCGGCCATGGAGGACGACAACTTTGGGGCTCGCAGGGGACGATGCCACTGTGGTTGATTCACGCGGGAGAGAGGGGAAGCAGGTGGGAGCTCACATTGAAGCTCGTGGGGGACTCGGTGGAGCCGGAGCAGTTCAGGGCGATGCAGATCGCCGGTCAGCCATGGCGGATCTAGTCGGGGAGAAACGAAGAAGGCGACGACGGTGCGGCGTCCCGGCTAGGTCCGGTGGTTGCGGTCGATGAAGATGATCCCTGGAGAGCTCTTGGACGTGGAGGCGGCGATGGGCGGTTGCCAGCGAGCCGGTGCGGCTAACGTGGGCGGGGAGCACGGCCATAGGGGAGGAAGGGCGCCGGGCGCCGGCAACGTGGCCCGAGGCAAGGGCGCGTGCGGGGGTTCTCGCTCCTCTCCGTGTCTCCTCCTGGCGGCGCGAGGAGGGAGGATGGGATCGAACGGGAGGAGTGGGGTAGTGCGGTCGAGCTAGGGTTTCGGGGTTATGGGGCGCTGGGCTCGGCCTGGCTTGCCTTGATGGCCACCGGGCCGAGGCCCAGCCAGGGGGTTCTTTCCTTTTTTGTTTATTCTGTTTTCTTTTTTTTATTCTATTACTTTTCTGATTTCTTTTATTTTAGTTTTATAAAATCTAAAAGCGACAACTAATTTGGTGTTATTAAATAGGTCACAGCCCCAAATATTTTGGCACTTTAAATAAAGTATTTTGCATTTGCTTATTGTTTTAAAAGCATTTTAGATAATTGTTTTATCGCTATTTTAGTTTATTTAGTGCATTTAAGTATTTTATTAAAATATGATTTCTTCACCAACATTTATTATGGATTATTTGACACATTAGGAACAATTTAGTTTTGACTTTTGAAAACTTTAATTGTTTTGACTTTAATTCAAATTTGAATTTGGATCGGTTCTGAACTAACGTGAGATTATCAACAATAATCGAGGTGACGTGGCATCATTACCAAAGGTTTACTGTAGCTTGATTACCCGGGCGTCACAATTCTCCTCCACTACAAGAAATCTCGTCCCGAGATTTAAGAGGGGGTCTAAGGGGAAAATTCTGGTTACGAAATTCTAACGGGTCTTCTCGGTCTTGGTTGCTCTTCTCGAAGAGGTCGATCCATTACATTGATGTCTCCATTTCTCAACTTCAGGTCATCATGATCAAGTCGCCATCCTTTCTTCGGGATCTCCATCGTACATGTGAAGGACAAGGGGTAACTTCGGAAGAACGGACCGCTACAATGTTACTTATCTGGTAGATAACATCAGGAAAGGTGGCGGAAAGTAACTCTCGAATTGAAACTTAAGAAAACATCGAGAGCAAGTAAGACGGTGCAATAAGAAGTTCCGAGCGGATAGGCAATCGTTCGTTGCCTAAAATAAAGTGTGAAACGGGTCCAGAGCAACAAGAATAAGTATTGTGTCTGATACCAGAGTAGATCATCTGTAGGACGGTGACTCGTGAATTACATACGAAGCTAAGTGCAAAGGATACTTCAGAATTGAAGGATGTACAAGAGAGTCAGGTTTCAATCCTGTGGAACTGTGGGTTATGGGCCCACCATGTGGGTTAAAAGTAGGAGTAGCGGTGACATCTTGCATGGTCAAGATAGCAAGGCAGGTTAGAATGTAGCCTGTCGATTATGTTGGCAACAACGTCGGTACCAAGGGCGAGGGACAAAGAGAACCATTTTCCTGCTCGTTGAACGAGGCGGACCAATATGCAAAGTTCTCGTCCATCAGTGGCAACCAGAATGTCATCATCAATAGTAACAGGGTTTTGTTGACATAATTGTACAACGAGGTGTTTACATAAGCAGGGAAATATTACTGCTTATATAATATAGATCACAAGAAGGTTTAAACAGACCAATGGAAAGGAAAAGTGGTTATCAGGTTTAAACAGAACAATGGAAGGGAAAATGTGTATACACACATATTTCGGGGGTATATCCTTCCCAAGGACAAGCGGAGCATGATATCCATGACAGGATAGAAATTAGAAAACCATTTAGGTAAGGGGAGAGAAATTTCATGACATTACCCATACAACGGTGTTTGGATAATTGAGCAGGAAACATTTAGCATTGGGCTTCAAATGTTCTTGTTGAAAATCAGAGTACCATAGACAGGCTTCAAGATAGCATTGACAAGGTCAACAGGTGAAGATCAAACTTTGGAAACACAAAGGATCCATCAGGAATAACTTGTAGAATAAGTCTTACAATTTCCTCATGGAAGAATGGATAACCTTGCTGAAAAGGAATCTATAACAATAGGGCCTCTGGCCAGGTGTGCGAGGCACGACATCACCTCACCGGTCACATAAAGACCATTGTTATAACTCTTGGAAATATATTCCAACCATCATATCTGACCGAGATTCAAATCTGATTGGTGTCAGGATAACTCAGACTCAGGAGCCCCAAGAGAAAAGGTGCGACACAAATTGTCGAGATGTCTGTGTAAGATTCTCGGGAATTGATCTATGGAAGCGAGTTCTGAAACAAGAGTTCATCATTAAATCAAGGAGAGGTGAGGAGGTGGCTGATTGACTCAGCGACAACTCATTGAGATTTTCAAAAGATGGATTTCCACACTTATGTGAACAAGGAGATAACATTTGTCAGATCAAATGATATAATGAGGTATGCTGGAGGAAAACATACACAGTTAAACATTGGTTGAAAGGTGCACCCGAAATATGGGCTTAGGTAGCATGATCAATGTTAGAATGGTGATCCAATAATCAATAGTCAAAGAATGAATGGCCGACCATTAACTTCAAAGCAATAGGATTGCTAGAAGGGCAGAATCCAAACAGCACCATTCACTTGTTGGTACCCCGTTTGAAATCATCTCGATGACCAAGAAAGAATGATGATGGGGAGAAGTATCACTATACCAAGAATTCTTAAGAGGTGGAGCAATCCTCACAACATCCTTGACATAAAAGATGGTGATACTCCAAGGTAGAACATAACATAAGTTGGATAGCAAGGATCTCAAGGTACAAAACAAAACATGAACAAGTTTGTGTTGTGTTGGAGGGAAAGCAATAATGTTGCCGATGATAACACAAATATCAAGGGGCAAGGAGGGTATTGCTCATCAATAATTCGATAGATATCTCGGAAGAAGTTAAAATGTTGACGATGATCATGACACATTTATCGAGAGGTTTCAAGAAGATGTAATCGATCGGTGACGACATCACACCAAGGGAATGGTGAAGCAAAAGGTTACTGGAACCATGGGTACGACACAAACTCGAAATCAAGTTTGCAATTCAAGGCGAAATGATATAACGAGGGAGATTGACGTAAGATTAGCTCACCGTCGAAATTTGTGCTCCGGGAAGAAGGACTAAGTAGCACAATTAAAATTAGCACGGTAATGATGTAGCCAAATAGGCTATGAATAACTTGAAGGATTATTATACTCATAAGCAATGAAAATTACTTAGAGTTTTTGAATCGGAGTGCGGAATCGATCCACTTATCGGTGTTCTCGGTTGACCAACAACCCAGAACCCATGAAGTGACATTAACAGGGAAAGGTAGTACTTCATCAAAAGTTCGCAAGATGTAGTGCAATGGCATCATATCCTCGAGATACCAGAGGTAATACTCGAAGGTAGATCATAATAGAGGTTGGGCAGGCATATTGATCTGTAGAAGACAAGTGCTTTAACTTGTCCGAGAAATGGATCAAAGAAGAACAATCATGGCCGGAACCACGGTTGCAAAGGATCAATTCACAGATACCAGATGATATTTATCAAGAAAATAGTTATTATTACAAGAAGCTTCCATGATAGGATCTACATCGTGTCCATGGGCATGAACACAAAGTTCAAGGTCGACTCCCACTTCTTCAATGTATAACCTTTCATTCACTGCTCTAGATAAAATGATTTCAGTGTCAAAACCTACCTGGTGAATTACCAGAGGAGTATGACCCGTGAAAACTTTCGAGTTCACACAGATTAAGGAAGGCATAGGTTCAACCCATCGGGGCTTCCTAGAACATATACCATGAACTTCAGGAGTAAATAACACAAGCACAAAAGTAGAGCATGGTTGACAAAAGTAGAGGATACAATTTACCAAAGGCATTATGTATCGGGTAAGGAACTCATAAGAATTTTGGTTGTGAAGGACACTGTCGGATAATAACCCGGCAATGGGTATGGCAGTCCACAACGGGGCTGATGTGAGTATCGGTACTCAATAAGAGGAAGAAGGAATGCCAAGGCATCAGATTATAGAAACAACTGACTAATTCAAAGCTTAATGCAAAGAATTTTATGATTTCCAAATTAAGGGATCAGAAGCAATCGTTCTGATCGAAAATGTATAAGTTAAATAGACTTAGAAGCACAACCAATCAAGGCATTGATTGGTCAAGAACCAGCTCATATCCAAATGACGTCTGAGCCGAAAGGATAATCCTAGGCTTCGACTAATGATTGTGAACATTCACAACTTATTGAATTAATGGACTCAAAAATGATAGTGACCAAGGATGCCAATAAGATTATTATGCTTATGGGATTAACCATAATGCAAGCAAGCAAGAATTTCAAGAACAACATTTTGTTGAGGATTTTCAAATGGTCAAATAGTATTTCGAAGGCCTATGTGAAACACCTGAACAACTGAGAAGGAGCGGATACTCGATAAGTGCAAGGAATTATCTGTATGGGTATTCATGTGGTAAAGAACTGCAAGGCGGTGAGCTCAAAGGATTCTCGGGACAACAAAGAGTATGTCGGGACATCTTGTAATAACAAGATCAACGAGGAATGATTGTATGAATGGCAAGTGTATGCAGTTTTCATAGGGGTTGACGGTAGAAGGAAATTGCAAATGCGATGGCACAAAGACTCGAGAGAACATCGTAAAGTAACTTCGGAATCTTCTAGTGCAGCAGGCGATCATCTGAAGTGAGGGGCTCTCTGGGAGAAAGTATTATCGAGAACCTAGAGTCAGAGTTAGTAAAATCATTTAACCAGAATAGAAGAGATGTCAGAGTCCCAGAGTATAGGTCGAGGAATAAAGGATCCTACTACCACCCGATGGCGACGTGGGCCCGTGAGCCACACAGCCATGTTAGTAAATGTTTTGCAATGACTAGACTCAACTTCAGCCAAGGAGTTGGGAAGGGGGATTCCTACAGGCAGTCGGCTCTGAAACCAACTTGTGACACCCCCAATTCAATTGTACACTAATCATGCACGCAAACGTGTACGATCAAGATCAGGGACTCACGGGAAGATATCACAACACAACTCTAAAACATAAATAAGTCATACAAGCATCATAATACAAGCCAGGGCAGCGAGGGCTCAAATACAAGTGCTCGATCATAGACGAGTCAGCGGAAGCAACAATATCTGAGTACAGACATAAGTCAACAAGTTGCCACAAGATGGCTAGCACAAACTAGGATACAGATTGAAAGAGGCGCAGGCCTCCTGCCTGGGATCCTCCTAAACTACTCCTAGTCGTCGTCAGCGGGCTGCATGTAGTAGTAGGCACCTCCAGTATAGATGGAGTCGTCGTCGACGGTGGCGTCTGGCTCCTGGACTCCGGCACCTGGTTGCGACAACCAGGTAGAAGGGAAAGAGGGAGAAAAGCAATCATGAGTACTCATCCAAAGTACTCGCAAGCAAGGAGCTACACTACATATGCATGGGTATATGTGTAAAGGGCCATATCAGTGGACTGAACTGCAGAATGCCAGAATAAGAGGGGGGATAACTAATCCTGTCAAAGACTACGCTTATGGCAGCCTCCGTCTTGCAGCATGTAGAAGAGAGTAGACTGAAGTCCTCCAAGTAGCATCGTATAGCATAAACCTACCCGGCGATCCCCTCCTCGTTGCCCTGTTAGAGAGCGACCACCGGGTTATATCTGGCACTTGGAAGGGTGTGTTTTATTAAGTATCCAGTTCTAGTTGTCATAAGGTCAAGATACAACTCCAAGTCGTCCTGTTACCGAAGATCACGGCTATTCGAATAGATTAACTTCCCTGCAGGGGTGCACCACATAACCCAACACACTTGATCCCATTTGGCCAGACACACTTCTCTGGGTCATGCCCGGCCGCGGAAGATCAACACGTCGCAGCCCCACCTAGGCCAACAGATAGGTGAGCACGTCGGTCTAAACCTAAGCGCACAGGGGTCTGGGCCCATCGCCCTTAGCACAACTGCACGTTATGTCTGCTGGCGAGCAGACCTAACCTAGCGGCGTTCGGTCCAAACGGCCGCGCGCGCTTCGATTCGGCGACGTCATGAAGGGCTGATACCACGACTTCGATTGCCCATAACTATTCCCGCGTAGCTGGTTAGTGCGTATAGGCCAAATGGCCAGACTCAGATCAAATACCAAGATCTCGTTAAGCGTGTTAATGATGTAACCGTGGACACCGACCAGGGCCAGGCCCACCTCTTGATGACCCACAAGTATAGGGGATCTATTGTAGTCCTTCCGATAAGTAAGAGTGTCGAACCAAACGAGGAGCAGAAGGAAATGATAAGCGGTTTTCAGCAAGGTATTCTCTGCAAGTACTGAAATAAGTGGTAACAGATAGTTTTGTGATAAGATAAATTGTAACGAGCAACGAGTAACAAAGGTAAATAAAGTGCAGCAAGGTGGCCCAATCCTTTTTGTAGCAAAGGACAAGCCTGGACAAACTCTTATAATAGGAAAAGTGCTCCCGATGACACATGGGAATATCTTCAAGCTAGTTTTCATCACGTTCATATGATTCGCGTTCGGTACTTTGATAATTTGATATGTGGGTGGACCGGTGCTTGGGTGCTGTTCTTACTTGAACAAACATCCCACTTATGATTAACCTCTATTGCAAGCCTCAGCAACTACAACAAAAGTATTAAGGTAAACCTAACCATAGCATGAAACATATGGATCCAAATCAGCCCTCACGAACAACGCATAAACTAGGGTTTAAGCTTCATCACTCTAGCAACCCATCATCTACTTATTACTTCCCAATGCCTTCCTCTAGGCCCAAATAATGGTGAAGTCTTATGTAGTCGACGTTCACATAACACCACTAGAGGCTAGACAACATACATCTCATCAAAATATCGAACGAATACCAAATTCACATGACTACTAATAGCAAGACTTATCCCTTGTCCTTAGGAACAAACGTAACTACTCACAAAGCATATTCATGTTCATAATCAGAGGGGTAATAATATGCATAAAGGATCTGAACATATGATCTTCCACCAAATAAACCAACTAGCATCAACTACAAGGAGTAATCAACACTACTAGCACCAATCCCGGACTTGGAGACAAGAATTGGATACAAGAGATGAACTAGGGTTTGGAGATGAGATGGTGTTGGTGAAGATGTTGATGGAGATTTCCCTCTCCCGATGAGAGGAGCGTTGGTGATGATGATGACGATGATTTACCCTCCGGAGGATGTGTCCCCGCGAACAGCTCCGCCTGAGCCCTAGATTGGTTCTGCCAAGGTTCCGCCTCGTGGCGGCGGAGTTTCGTCCCGAAAGGTTGCTTCTGATTTTTTTATCATCGGAATACTTCATATAGGAGAAGATGGGCATCGGAGAGCCACCAGGGGAGCCACGAGGTAGGGGCGTGCCCCCCACCCTCATGAGCAGGGTGTGGGCCCCCTGGCCTTCATCTTTGGTGACGATTTTTCTTTATTTATTTTAAGATATTCCGTGGAGTTTCAGGACTTTTGGAGTTGCATGAATAGGTCCCCAATATTTGCTCCTTTTCCAAATTTCGAATTCCAAATTGGCATTCTCCCTCTTCATGTAAACCTTGTAAAATAAGAGACAATAGCCATAAGTATTGTGACATAACGTGAAATAACAGCCCATAATGCGATAAATATCGATATAAAAGCATGATGCAAAATGGACGTATCAACTCCCCCAAGCTTAGACCTCGCTTGTCCTCAAGCGAAAAGCCGATAACAATAAATATGACCTCATGTTTAGGGGTAGAGGCGTCGATAAAAATAAAATACGGACATGAAGGCATCATGATTATTCTCATAACAGCAACATATATAGATTTTGTCATATGATTACTTATGTTCAAGTGATGATCTTTTCATAAGGCAAATGTATGAATCAGAAACCTTATTGAGCACCAACAAATTATAACCTTAGTCATTGAAACAATTGCAATTTATCATAACATCGGAAAGAGTTTATGTCAGAGCTTAAAAGCAAGTCCACATACTCGGCTATCATTTAGTCCTTCATAATTGCTAGCACTCTCGCAATACTTGTGGTTACGGAGTTTTAATCGGACACAGAGAAAGATAGGGGCTTATAGTTTTGCCACACAACCTTTTACCTCAAGGGTAATGTCAACAATAATAATTCATGCTCCCCTACATCCAATTAGATATATATATCATGTTCTTTCCAACATGCTGGGCTTGCCAAAGGATAAAATGAAAAAGGAAAGGTGAAGATCACCGTGACTCTTGCATAAGGTAGAGGATAATAATAAAAGATAGGCCCTTCGCAGAGGGAAGCAGAGGTTGCCATGCGCTTTTATGGTTGGATGCACAAAATCTTAATGCAAAAGAACGTCACTTTATATTGCCCCTTGTATGTGGACCTTTATTATGCAGTCCGTCGCTTTTATTACTTCCACAACAAGTTCGTACAAAGCTTATTTTCTCTGCACTAATAAGTCATGCATATTTAGAGAGCAATTTTTATTGCTTGCACCGATGACAACTTACTTGAAGGATCTTACTCAATCCATAGGTAGATATGGTGGACTCTCATGGCTAAACTGGTTTAAGGGTATTTGGAAGCACAAGTAGTATCTCCACTTGGTGCTGATAATTTGGCTAGCATGAGGGGGAAAGGCAAGCTCAACATGTTAGAGTATCCATGACAACATACTTTATCTCAGATATAAGAAAACATAACTCATCAGGTCGTCTTCCTTGTCCAACATCAACTCTTTAGCATGTCATATTTTAATGAGTGCTCCCAATCATAAAAGATGTCAATGATAATATATCTATATGTGAAACCTCTCTCTCCTTATTACTTCCTATTAATTGCAACTATGACCAAAGATATATCTGCCAACTCCCAACAACTTTTAATCATCATACTCTTTCTATGTGAAGTCATTACTCTCAATAATATCAATATGAACTCTTTGTTTCTTTTTATTCTTTTATTCACCCAAGATCATGGCAAAATAATCAAGCCCTTGACTCAACACTAAAATTTATTATATATATAGCTCACGGACTCGATTACATCGAGAGATCATAAAGCAAAACTCAAAACTAGATCATGCCATAAACTTTATTCTACTAGATCAAGATACTACTAAAAGGATCGAACTAAGAAAAACGGTAAAGATAGGAGTTGTGATGGCGATACGATACCGGGGCACCTCCCCCAAGCTTGGCAGTTGCCAAGGGGAGTGCCCATACCCATGTGATTATGTCTCCTTTGTTGGCGAATAAGGTGGAGGTGATGGATAGTCGCACATCGAGCGTAAGAGGTCCTCCAGCTTGCGGATAATGCCCTTGAGTGCAACAATATGCTCCTTCAACAAGATATTTTCACTTGTCAGATACTTGTTTTGAATACGAGATAACTCAATCATCTTGAAAGCTTCGATTTCAATTGGGGTGAGAAAGTCATGATCAAGTTGGAGGGTGTCTTCTGCTGCCGGAGCTTGGTCCTCCGTGGCCTTCTTGATCCTTTCATCCTTGTTGGTCTCCCTGGGTTCTTCCCTTTTCAGCTCTATCTTCATTAGCCAAGCATCTTTGTCACCATTGTCAGAGGAGGGGGACGACATGATGCCTGGCCTTGATAACCCTGACAGAAAACAGCTCGAAACAAGAACAGAGGAGATTTGCGTGATACGGGAGTCAAAACATTCGGGAGATTATATAATGAATTTTTACCGACCAAAATACGTATCGTGCAAGAAAACGGAGTCCGGAGGGCACACGAGGTGCTCACGAGGTAGGGGGCGCGCCCACCACCCTCGTGGGGCCCTCGTGTCCTTCCCGGACTGCCACTTATTTTTCTATTTTTCTAAATATTCCAAAACGGAGAAATATTGCCTTAAAAATTGTTTTGGAGTCGGTTTACTTACCGTACCACATACCTATTCCATTTCGGAGTCTGAAACGGTCTGGAAAGTGTCCTTTATGTATTCCTCTGGGGTTACGGTTTCAATAATATTGGTTTCAACATTTATGGGATTACTTGAGATATAATGTTTGATTCTTTGACCGTTTACCACCTTCGGATTTGTGCCTTGAAGTTGTTGATTTTAGGCACCTAACGATAGACCTCCTCGATAACATAGGGACCTTCCCATTTAGAGAGAAGTTTTCCTACAAAAAATCTTAAACGAGAGTTGTATAGAAATACATAATCACCTACATTAAACTCACGCTTTTGTATCCTTTTGTCATGCCATCTTTTAACTTTTTCTTGAAACAACTTGGCATTTTCATAAGCTTGGGTTCTCCATTCATCAAGTGAGCTAATATCAAAGAACCTCTTCTCACCGGCAAGTTTGAAATCATAGTTGAGCTCTTTAATAGCCCAATATGCCTTGTGTTCTAGTTCGAGAGGTAAGTGACATGCTTTTCCATAAACCATTTTATACGGAGACATACCCATAGGATTCTTATATGCAGTTCTATAGGCCCATAATGCATCATCAAGTTTCTTGGACCAATTCTTTCTAGATCTATTAACTGTCTTTTGCAAAATTAATTTGAGCTCCCTATTACTCAATTCTACTTGACCACTAGACTGCGGGTGATAAGGAGATGCAATTCTATGATTAACATCATATTTAGCAAGCATTTTACGGAAAGCACCATGAATAAAGTGTGAACCACCATCAGTCATTAAATATCTAGGGACTCCAAACCTCGGAAAAATAACTTCCTTAAGCATTTTAATAGAAGTGTTATGATCAGCACTACTAGTTGGAATAGCTTCTACCCACTTAGTAACGTAATCAACAACAACTAAAATATGTGTATATCCATTAGAGGTAGGAAAAGGTCCCATATAATCAAAGCCCCAAACATCAAATGGTTCAATAACAAGTGAATAATTCATAGGCATTTCTTGACGTCTACTAATATTACCAATTCTTTGACATTCATCACAAGACAAGACAAACTTACGGGCATCCTTAAAGAGAGTAGGCCAATAAAAACCGAATTGCAATACCTTATGTGCAGTTCTATCTCCAGCGTGGTGCCCTCCATAAGCTTCGGAGTGACACTTGCGTAGGATTTGTTCCATCTCCTGTAAGCTTAAATAATCCACAAACTTCATCCACATAGAGTAGATGTTCATCAGGATGCTTTGTTCCATCTCCTGTAAAAGTGTTAGCTAGCAGTTTTTCCATCATACCCGAAGGAACTTCAAAAGGAGTTTCATTTTCAATAGGTTCAGAGGTTGAGGAGCAACTCTTTGCTATACTCGACGGGTGAAGATACCCTAACAAGCCCCTCGGAGAATTACTTTCCATAGTAACAAGTGACAGAAAATTTTAGCACACTATATATTTTTTCCTTACCAAATTCCACCTACCAATGGCGCTTCACTCCCCGGCAACGGTGCCAGAAAAGAGTCTTGATGACCCACAAGTATAGGGGATCTATCGTAGTCCTTGCGATAAGTAAGAGTGTCGAACCTAACGAGGAGCAGAAGGAAATGATAAGCGGTCTTCAGCAAGGTATTCTCTGTGAGTACAGAAATAAGTGGTAATAGATAGTTTTGTGATAAGATAAATTGTAACGAGCAACAAGTAACAAAGGTAAATAAAGTGCAGCAAGGTGGCCCAATCCTTTTTGTAGCAAAGGACAAGCCTGGACAAACTCTTATAATAGGAAAAGCGCTCCCGAGGACACATGGGAATATCCTCAAGCTAGTTTTCATCACGTTCATATGATTCGCGTTCGGTACTTTGATAATTTGATATGTGGGTGGACCGGTGCTTGGGTGATGTTCTTACATGAACAAACATCCCACTTATGATTAACCTCTATTGCAAGCATCCGCAACTACAACAAAAGTATTAAGGTAAACCTAACCATAGCATGAAACATATGGATCCAAATCAGCCCTCACGGCAACGCATAAACTAGGGTTTAAGCTTCATCACTCTAGCAACCCATCATCTACTTATTACTTTCCAATGCCTTCCTCTAGGCCCAAATAATGGTGAAGTGTTATGTAGTCAACGTTCACATAACACCACTAGAGGCTAGACAACATACATCTCATCAAAATATCGAACGAATACCAAATTCACATGACTACTAATAGCAAGACTTCTCCCTTGTCCTCAAGAAAAAACGTAACTACTCACAAAGCATATTCATGTTCATAATTAGAGGGGTAATAATATGCATAAAGGATCTGAACATATGATCTTCCACCAAATAAACCAACTAGCATCAACTACAAGGAGTAATCAACACTACTAGCAACCTACTAGCACCAATCCCGGACTTGGAGACAAGAATTGGATACAAGAGATGAACTAGGGTTTGGAGATGAGATGGTGCTGGTGAAGATGTTGATGGAGATTGCCCTCCCCGATGAGAGGAGCGTTGGTGATGATGATGACGATGATTTCCCCCTCCGGAGGGAAGTGTCCCCAGAGAACAGCTCTGCGGAGCCCTAGATTGGTTCTCATGAGGTTCCGCCTCGTGGCGGCGGAGTTTCGTCCCAAAGGTTGCTTCTGATTTTTTTTCTCATCGAAAGACTTCATATAGGAGAAGATGGGCATCGGAGATCCACCAGGGGGCCCACGAGGTAGGGGGGCGCGCCCCCCACCCTCATGAGCAGGGTGTGGGCCCCCTGGCCTTCATCTTTGGCGACAATTTTCTTTATTTATTTTAAGATATTCCGTGGAGTTTCGGGACTTTTGGAATTGATGAATAGGTCTCCAATATTTGCTCCTTTTCCATTGAGAATTCCACCTCCGCGGCATTCTCCTCTTCATGTAAACCTTGTAAAATAAGAGAGAATAGCCATAAGTATTGTGACATAACGTGAAATAACAGCCCATAATGCGATAAATATCGATATAAAAGCATGATGCAAAATGGACGTATCACCTCTCACCTAGGCGGTCTCAACTTGCCCTGTCGCTCCGCCACGAAGATCCACTCGCGGGTGCTCCTACGAGCCGACACGTCTTTAGTCACCACAGGTATCATGTATAGTATATAAGTATATACCCGTGATCACCTCCCGAGTGATCACGGCCCAATAGAATATCAAGGCAGACGGACAAGAATGAAGGGCCACAGATGGAATACTAGCATCCTATACTAAGCAGGTAGGATTGCAGGTAAAGGTATCAACAGTAGTAGCAAGGACAGGCTATGCATCAGGATAGAAATAACGGAAAGCAGTCACATGCTAAACTACTCTAATGCAAGCAGTATAGAGAAGAATAGGCGATATCTGGTGATCAAGGGGGGGCTTGCCTAGAAGCTCTGTTGTACAGGTATGTGGAGAAGGGTCGCCGGTGACGTAGTCGCACTCAGTGGCATCGGCCGGTCTCTCGGGTCTACCGGAGAAGAAGAGGGGGAAGAAACAGAAAACGGAGCAAACAAAGCATCACAAAATATAACAAGGAAATACGCGGTGCCAGGGGTGATCTAACACAGGACAGTGATACTTAGAAGGGAAACATCCGGAAAGTATCCCGGTGTTTAAGGCTTTGACGATGAACCGGAGGGGAAAGTTGCGAGTTCGATAGGTTAAGGATGTGTGGCGGACGAACGGGCTGCGTATCCGGATTCATCTCGTCGTTCTGAGCAACTTTCATGTAGAAAACATTTTCATCTGAGCTACGGTTTATTTAATATTAATTTTCAAAGTTTTAATCAATTTCTGACATTACTATATTTAATTAAATTCGAAATATTAAATAGCTATTTGGTTAAGTGCACCCAGATACACCCAAATCGAGGCTGATTGGTGGGTCCAGTCAACTGTTGACTCAGCAGTCAAAGTGGACCAGGTCAGCAGTGAACAGTGCAGGTGGGGGCCATCTGTTATTGGTTAGGTGATACACAGTCAGCACTTTAACTGGTCAAACCAGTCAAGGTGGGGCCACATGTCATAGACAGTGGCAATATTAAAAGAGTTTATTTAAACTAATTAACTTAATTAGTCAGGGTGGGGCCTAGTGGTCAGTGGGTCAAATTGCTAACAAATTTTATTAGAGTTAAACCTAATCGTTGCAGTAGCATGGCCCGTCAGTGGCTATCAGGATTACTTTAACTAGTCTGTTAATTATGCCCATGATTAATTAGGTGTGGGTCCCGTTGGTCAGGGACACAGGGTACCATTAGGAGTTGAGTTAATGGTGCCACGCTAGCGCATCGTTGTTTAGCCGCCGGCAGCCACAGTACACGGCGGAGGCCCACCGGAGTTGCGTTCTGGCGACCATTTAGTCACCCACGAGCATCAGTAGGACGAGCGTGTTGGCGCGCATCGAGTAGGGCTAGTGGTTGGTGTTGGAGGTGCCGGGATGGACGCCGGCGACGAGGTCTAGCGGCAGCCGAACAAGAGCTCGACGGATCCGGTGAAACAAGAGGAGAATGAGGTAGGAAAAGGGTCAGACGACATCTGTACAGCTCCTAGAGCTCGCGCACACCAACGGAACGCAACGGGGAGGACAGCAGCGATGCATTCATCGGCCATGGCGGACGACAGCTTTGGGGCTCGCAGGGGAAGATGCCACTGTGGTTGATTCACGCGGGAGAGAGAGGAAGCAGGTGGGAGCTCACATTGAAGCTCGTGGGGGACTCGGTGGAGCCGGAGCTGTTCAGGGCGATGCAGATCGCTTGGTCGACCATGGCGGATCCAAATGGGAGAAACGAAGAAGGCGACAACGGTGCGGCGTCCCGGCTAGGTCCTGTGGTTGCGGTCGATGAAGATGATCCCTGGAGAGCTCTTGGACGTGGAGAGGCGGCGATGGGCGGTTGCCAGCGAACCGGTGCAGCCAACGCGGGCGGGGAGCGCGGCCATAGGGAGGGAGGGCGCCAGGCGCCGATAGCGTCGGCCCAAGGCAAGGGCGTCTGCAGGGGATCTGGGGGTTCTTGCTCCTCTCAGGTCTCTCTCTGGCGCGAGGAGGGAGGATGGGATCGAACGGGAGGAGTGGGAGTAGTGCGGTCGGGCTAGGGTTTCGGGGGGTTATGGGCGTGCTAGGCTAGGCCTGGCTTACCTCTGGCCACCGGGCCGAGGCCCAGAGGGGGGTTCTTTCCTTTTTTTGTTTGTTCTGCTTTTTTTTTTATTCTATTACTTTTCTGTTTTCTTTTATTTTAGTTTTATAAAATCTAAAAGCGACAACTAATTTGGTGTTATTAAATAGTTCACAACCCCAAATATTTTGGCACTTTAAATAAAGTATTTTGCATTTGCTTATTGTTTTAAAAGCATTTTAGATAATTGTTTTATCGCTATTTTAGTTTATTTAGTGCATTTAAGTATTTTATTAAAAGATGATTTCTTCACCAACATTTATTATGGATTATTTGACACATTAGGAACAATTTAGTTTTGACTTTTGAAAACTTTAATTGTTTTGACTTTAATTCAAATTTAAATTTGGATCGGTTATGAACTAACGCGAGATTATCAACAATAATCGAGGTGACGTGGCATCATTGCCAAAGGTTTACTGTAGCTTGATTACCCAGGCGTCACACCTGGCCAGCGGTGGGAGTAGTAGGGGGCGGTGAGGCCCCCGCCGCATCGCAACTGGCCACGGGAGGCAGGAGCACGAGGCATGACTGGCGCTGGTTTGGGCTGCTGGAGCAAGAAGACCAGAGGTTGAAGAAGCACTATGGCCATTGGATGGACATCGTACGGTCACTGGAGCTAGAATCGTGCATATTGACTAAGTTGACAAAGCCCTCCGTTCCCGTCAACTTAGTAGGCCCACAAGTCAGCCTGCCACTATATTGGGTCCCAGCTAACAGGGGGAGTATTCATTTTTTTATGCGTAATAAGGAGGCACTTCCTTGCGTGCGAATATATAGCTGGTGGGTCCGAGCTATCAGCGGCGGTAACGTTTTTTTCGCGAAATACAGAGGCCCTTTTGGTGGGTCCCTGATGTCAGGTGGAGGAATCATTATTTTGCGTGTAATATGGACCAGTAGAAAAGGGGGCAATGACCCAGGCCTACTCAGCCCATTAGTCCCGGTTCTGCCACGAACCGGGACCAATGGAGGTATTTGCCCCGGTTCGTGATCCCAGGGGGCCGGCAGGGGCCTCGTGGGCATTGGTCCCGGTTTGTCTGGCCCTATTGGTCCCAGTTTGTGGGACGAACCGGGACCAATGGCCTCGCTCCTGTCCCACAACTATTGGTCCCGGTTGGTAGTTGAACCGGGACCAAAGGCTCCCCTTTAGTCCCGGTTCATGCCACCAACCGGGACCAATGAGGTGCCTATATATACCCCTTCGCGTGAGAGCAGAGCACACTGCTCTGTTTTTTCTGGCCGCCGAGGGGGAGAGGGCTTTGTGTGGTGCTCTAGCTCACCTCCTATGCACACAAGGTGTTCGATGGAATGCCCGAGCCACACTACTTAAGCTTTCTCCTCTCCAAGCTCCATTTTCCTCAATATTTGTCTAGGTTTAGCGGTCCGTCACGCCCCGTCCCCGTCTTCACCGTTGTCGATCACCCGCGCCGATCTCATCGCCGGCACCACCATGGTGAGCCTCTTGTTCTTATCTTCTTTCTGAAAGGAAAAATATTCTTACTTGTATGTTTAGATAGATACTTGTATTATTTTCTTACTTTTATTATTGCATCTTATATAGTGCGATGGTTTTGGTCTCCGCCCCCATCGGCCCTCGTCCTGTCTATGATTCGGATGTGGTATATATTATCTTTTCATAACTATTGGTTCATTTATTGTTTATGAAAATTATGCCGGCCAACGTGACATAGATTTTATTTATCTAGGAGGTTGTTGAACCGGAAATTCCAACTGACCCTATTGTCGAGAGGTTAAATTTAGTTGAAGAAGAAAACAATTTCTTGAAGGAAAAAATAAAAAAACTTGAGGAGGAGAAGATGATATTGGAGTTGCATGTTGTGGATGTCGTTGATGATCACAAGATCAAGATGGATGCAATGCGCTTGAAGATTAGAAAGATTAGAAAATATGCCATTCATACCGAGGCTTGGTATCATTATGCCGTTGGATCAGTTGTTACCTTGGTTGCGATTATGATCGCATTTGTTTTCGCATTGAAATGTTTTACATAGTTTCAATGTATGGTTTAATTAATTTAGATGCTCGCAGAGTTTTATGTTGTTAGATGAGAACTATGTATGTACTTTGGTTTTATGTGATGATGAACTTCTATTAATTTGGTCACTTAATTATCTATTCATGATGTTCTGTAATGATTTTGACACATTAATTATATATAATGCACGCAGATGAACCGGCAATGGATGTACGGTGACGACACACCTCCGAGTACATTAAGGGCGTGCATGATTTTCTCAAGTGGCGAGGCAAACAAGCAGAATGGTTTTATGTGTTGTCCATGCCCTATATGTGGGAATACTGAAGTCTTACTCGACCGGAAAATCCTTCACACCCACCTACTTTACAAGGGTTTCATGCCACACTATAATGTTTGGACGAGGCACGGAGAAATAGGGGTTATGATGGAAGACGGCGAAGAAGAAGAGTACGATGACAACTATGTGCCCCCTGAATACGGTGATGCTACTGAACATCAAGAGGAACCAGGCGATGTGCACGATGATGTTGCAACGGGCGAAGCTGCTGAAGATCAAGAGGAACCAGACGATGTGCACGATGATGCTGCAACGGGTGAAGCTGCTGAAGATCAAGAGGAACCAGACGATGTGCCCAATGATGATGATCTCCGCTGGGTCATTGTTGATGCAAGGACGCAATGCGAAAGTCAAAAGGAGAAGCTGAAGTTCGATCGCATGTTAGAGGATCACAAAAAAGGGTTGTACCCCAATTGCGAAGATGGAAACACAAAGCTCGGTACCGTCTTCGAATTGCTGCAAAGGGAAGGCTGAGAATGCTTGTGCTCGATAAAGGATTTGAGAAGCTACTGAAAATATTGAAGAAGAAGCTTCCAAAGGATAACGAATTGCCGGACAGTACATACGCAGCAAAGAAGGTCGATGCCCTCTAGGATTGGAGGTGCAGAAGATACATGCATGCCCTAATGATCGCATCCTCTACGCATGTGCCTACAAGGATCTGAACGCATGCCCGGTATGCGGTGAAATGCGTATAAGATCGACGAGATGACCCGGTGATGTTGACGGCGAGCCTCCGGAAGAGGGTTCTGCGAAGGTGATGTGGTATGCTCCTATAATACCACGGTTGAAACGTCTGCTCGAAACAGAGATCATGCCAAGTTGATGCGATGGCACAAAGGAGGACCGTAAGAAAGATGGGCGTTGAGAGCACCGGTGACGGGTCGCAGTGGAGAAAAATCAAGAGAAATCTCGGGATGAGTTTGCAAAGGACCCAAGGAACGTATGGTTTGCTTTAGCGCCGATGGCATTAATCCTTTGGGGAGCAGAGCAGCAATCACAGCACCTGGCCCGTGACTCTATGTATGTATAACCTTCCTCCTTGGATGTGCATGAAGCGGAAGTTCATTATGATGCCAGTTCTCATCCAAGGTCGTAAGCAACCCGGCAACGACATTGATGTGTACCTAAGACCATTAGTTGAAGAACTTTTACAGCTGTGGAATGGAAACGGTGTACATACGTGGGATGAGCACAAAAGGAGGAACTTGACCTAAAGGCGTTGTTGTTCGTGACCATCAACGATTGGCCCGCTCAAGAACCTTCGGACGATAAACAAGGATACTACGCGTGCACGCACTGCTTACTTGACACCGATAGTATATACAGGAAGCTGCGGGAAGAATGTGTACAGGCCATCGCCGATTTCTTCCGACCAACCATCAATGTAGAAAGAAAGGCAAGCATATCAAAGGCGAGGCAGATCACGGAAGAAGCCCGCCATGCGTCATCGGTGATCACGCACTTGCTATGGTCAATGATTTACACGTAATCTTTGGAAAGGGTCCCGCGGACTAGCTATTCGAATGACGCGAGAATAACGCACCCATGTGGAAGAAGAAATCTATATTTTGGGACCTACCCTCATCGGAAAGACCTAGAGGTCCGCTCTTCGATCGGCGTGATGCACGTGACGAAGAACCTTTGCATGAACCTGCTAGGCTTCTTGGGCGTGTATGGGAAGACAAAAGATACACCGAGGCACGGAGGACCTGTAACGCTTGCACAAAAAGAGGGCATGCCTCCGGCAAAGATGAAGGTCCTACCAGCTACGCTCTATGAAAGAAGAGAAAGAAATCTTCTTTGAATGCCTTTCGAAGATGAAGGTCCCGACTGGCTTCTCGTCGAATATAAAGGAAATAATAAATATGCCAGAGAAAAAGTTCCAGAACCTAAAGTCTCATGATTGCCATGTGATTATGAAACAACTGCTTCCGGTTGCATTGAGGGGGCTTCTACCGGAAAACGTCCGATTAGCCATTGTGAAGCTATGTTCATTCCTCAATGCAATATCTCAGAAGGTGATCGATCCAGAAATCATACCAACGCTAAGGAGTGATGTGGCGCAATGTCTTGTCAGTTTCGAGCTGGTCTTCCCACCATCCTTCTTCAATATCATGACGCACATCCTAGTTCATCTAGTCAACGAGATTGTCATTCTGGGGCCCGTATTTCTACACAATATGTTCCCCTTTGAGAGGTTCATGGGAGTCCTAAAGAAATATGTCCGTAACCGCGCTAGGCCAGAAGGAAGCATCTCCATGGGCCATTAAACAGAGGATGTCATCGGGTTTTGTGTTGACTTCATTCCTGGCCTTGAGAAGATAGGTCTCCCTAAATCGCGGTATGAGGGGAGACTGACCGAAAAGGCACGCTTGAAGGGACTCAATAATATGCGGGGACGGATATTCTTGGTCTCAAGCACACTACAGTTCTAAAGAACTCTACCTTGGTGACCCGTATGTCGATGAACACAAGAACATCTGCGCCCAAACACCCGGAGCGGTCACGACGATCGGATTACATGTGAACACATCAGACTTTCAGCAGTTGGTTGGAAACACGCCTCGGAGGTGACAGCACTGTTTGTGATGAGTTGTACTTGTTGTCCAGGGGACCATCTTCGACTGTAATGATTTGGAAAGGATACAGATAAATGGGAATACATTTTACACGATTGACCAAGATCAAAAGAGCACCAACCAAAACAGCGGTGTCCGCTTTGATGCAGCAACCGAGAGGGGAAAGGACACATATTATGGTTACATAGTGGACATATGGGAACTTGACTACGGAGTAGATTTTAAGGTCACTTTGTTTAAGTGCAAATGGGTCAATCTGTCAGAGGCGGGTGCAGGTAGACCCACAATGCGGAATGACAACAAGGATCTAAAAACTGGGTACATCGACGAACCGTTCGTCCAGAGCCAATGATGTGGCACAGGTTATCTATGTGAAGGCATGTCTACGGACCGAGAAAAGAAAAGATAAGGAAGCGAATACATCATACCATGAGCCAAAGTGCCACATAGTTCTTTCGTGAAAAAGGGACATCCCGGGAGTGGAGGGCAAGATGACATGTCTCAAGAGTATGAAAAATTTCATGAAATTCCTCCTTCAAAGTCAAGGCTGACCCAAGCATCCTGATAAACGATGAAGATTATCCATGGTTACGGCGCAATAAGCAAATGACACAAGCGAAAAAAAAGTGAAGACTTTCTCCATAACTATTATGATGATACCATGCCAACTTTGTAATGATTTAGTATGATACCATTGTCCATTTTGTACATGCACATGCTATGCCAACTTTTTCGAGTTCATTTGAAAACTATGAATTTAGGTCGAATTTTCTCTATAGGTGCATCTATGTTCATATATTAGTCCTCGCCCATGCGGCTCGCCCTGCCCATGACCATTAGTCCCGTTTGTCGACAAACCGACTAAAGGGTTGGTCTCGTTCGCCGTCGAGTTTAGTCCCACCTCGCCAACCAAGGGCGCCACACCGGTTTATAAGCCCATCCCTCTCTGCCTTGTTGAGCTCCTCTCAAAGTGAAAATAGATGCCCTTATACAGGGAATTTGACCTAAATTCATAGTGAATTTCTCTGAAATTCATAGAAATTGATTATGAATTTAGGTTTACTTTTCTCTACACGTACATCTATGTTCATTTTTTAGTAAAGTTAATCACAAACTTGTGATTCACACAAATTTCAAAGAATTCAAATTTTAACTATTCAAATTTGAAAACTAATGGCACAAACAGAAAGTTTATAATTTTTCTAAAACTAATAGCACTAATAGAAACTTTATAATTTTTCTGACCTAAAAGCAAAAAAGAATTAAAAATAAAGCAAAAACCAAAAACAAAATAAATAATGCAGAAAACAAAACAAAAAACTGGAAAAAAAATAAAATAGCAACAATAAGTATTTTGTTGTAAGTAGAAACAAAATAAAATAAATAAAGCAACAAAGAAAACAAAAAAAAGGGTTTTCAAATTTGAAAACTAATGGCACTAACAGAAATTTTATAATTTTTCTAAAACTAAAAGCAAAAAGAATTAAAATATAAAGCAAAAAACAACAAAAAATAAATAATGCAGAAACCAAAACAAAAAATGGAAAAATAAAAATAGTGTTACCTCTTGGGCCCCCACGGCTGAATACGACTAGAAACCCTACATGGGCCAGATTCAGGCCAGCTGGAGGCCCAAAGAGGCCCACAGCACACATTACACGTTAGGCCCGAAAGCCTGCTTTAGAGTGGAGCTCGAGAGAAGGCGACCGCACCTTATAAACAGGTGCGCTCTCTCTCTCACTAGCGAGGTGGGACTAAACTCCCACCACCACGCCGATGTGCAAGGTCTTTGGTCCCGGTTGGTGCCACCAACGGGACTAAAGGGGCATTGGTCCCGTTCAGTGGCACAAACCGGGACCAATGCCCCTTTAGTCTCGGTTGGTGCCACCAACCTGACCAAAGGCCGCTCCCCCCTTTGGGCTGCCGAAAATTGTTTGGTCCCGTTGGTGGCACCAACCGGACTATCGCTCACTTTTAGTCCCGTTTGTGCCACGAACCGACTAAAGGCTTTACTATATAAGGTCACACTTAGGAAATTTTCACTCATCTCTCGCAGTTGTCGCCTCGACGCCGACGCCGCCGTCGTCGCCGCCGCCTGTGCGTCGTCGTCGCCGTCGCCACGCCTCTCGCCGTCGCCAGCGCCCTGCCCGACACGCGCCGCCCGGCCCGCCCATCGCTTCGACGCCGCCGCCTGCCCACCGTCGCCGTCGCCCACGCCTTGCCTGACGTGTGCCCCACCCGCCCTCTGTCGCCGCAGCCTCTGCCCCAACGCCATCCTCGCCGCCGACTCGCTTGGTCCGCCGGGCGCCTCCCTTTTCATATATATATATATATATATATATATATATATATATATATATATATATATATATATATATATATATATATATATATATATATATATATATATATATATATATATGCTTGTTTATATATATATGTAATGATTTTTTATAGAATATGATGTTTTTCATAGATTCACATATATGATGTATGCACGAATGTGGATGAAATATAATGTTTTTTTGTTCATAGAACATGATGTTTTTTTAATTCACATATTTCTTTTTTGTTCATGAGAGAGGCGGGGAGGCTGAGGGATCATAGATGTATTTTTTCAGAATTTTCTATCATGGACAGACGGATTTTAGACCACGGGAGCACCCCCTCCCTATCGTAGCAAAATTTGCTAAGTGATATTAAGAAAGGAAGGAAAAGAAGGATAGGAAAGAAGAAAATAAGAAGAGGAAAGAAAGAACAAGAGAGAGGAAGAAAGGAGAAATAAATAAGAAGAAGAAAAAGAAGAAAGAAGAGAGGAGAAGAAGAAAGGAATTCTATTTTCTTCTTCTCCACTATTCCTTTCTTCTATCCTTTTTTTTCTTCTTTTTTTTCTTCTCGATCTTCTCCTCTAGATATTCCTTTCTTCTTCTCCTCTTTTTATTTTCTTCTTTGTTTTCTTATGTTTTATCGGTCCGTCGTCGTCGATATACCCTCCCGATAACTTCAACACGAGGGGTGTGATACCCCTCCCGATAATATTATTTTCCCATGTATGTATGTCGGGTCGATATAAACTCCCGATAACTTCAATACGTGGGGGTGGGTTGATATACCTCTCCGATAACTTCAACACGTGGGGGTCGATATACCCCTCCCGATAATATATATATTTTCCCATGCATGTACGTATGTCGTGTCGATATAAACTCCTGATAACTTCAACACATGGGGGGGGGTCGATATACCCCCTCCCGATAACTTCAACACGAGGGGGGTCGATATACCCCCTCCCAATAATTTCAACACGTGGGGGGTCGATATACCCCCTCCCCGATAACTTCAACACGTGGGAGGGGGGTCGATATACCCCCCTCCCCGATAACTTCAACACGTTGGGGGGATCGATATACCCCCTCCCCGATAACATTATTTTCCCGTGTATGTATCTCGTCGTTGTCGATATTACCCCCTCCTTGAGGCGTTCTCGAGGCCACCCCTAACCCTTGAAGCGTTGTCGAGGCCACCCGGAACCCTAGAGAAGCAGCGTCGAGGCCACTAATTAATATGATTCCTTATTGTAATTACCTAGCTAGTTCTACGTTTGCCACTAATATATCCATATTTGTCATGTTTGAATAATAATTGCCATGTTGTAAATATTTGTAGAAACTATGGACACCCCCCGAGACGAAGCACAAGAAGCTTTGTTGAGGGACATAATCGCAGAAGGAAGTGATGCCGTCTGCTCGTTGATGTTTCTCAACGACACCGATGGTCTGGAAGGAGAGGGTGAGGAAGCAGCTGGCTATGATGGTGATGGCTCCGATGACCCAATGCCGGTGCAAGAAGAAGTAGACCATGAGGACGGCTCCGGTGACCGAACCGAGTCCGGCTAGGTATATATATTAGTTAAGCATGTGGTGACTAGCTAATTGATGCATTCATTGTTTTGGTATGTACACATATTAATTAACTCTCTTCTTTGTTTTTTTTCTAGCCCTCCGGATCGAGCACAACTTCGGTAAAGAGACGAGGCCCGAAGAAAAAGTTGAGCTCGGATGAAAAGTTTGAGATCATAGAAATCATGTGCCAACCGATTGAACCCATCCGGACAAAGAAGGCATTTGTTGCTCGGTCGCGGGGTTATGGTTAGGGACAAGATCCCGATTAGCATCCAAAGAATGGTATAAGCTAAGAACAAAGACCCTGAGGTGTCTTATGTCAATGATATGCAGAAAAATGATCTTTGGACTGACCTGAAGTCAAATTTCACCCTACCGCCAGAGGATGATCCGGAGAAGCCAGCTGAGCAATTAATCAAGTCTTTTGCTCTTAAGAAGATGGCAGACCTATTCAGGAATTGGAAGAAAGACCTGAATAAGTTTGTCAATAAAAAAGAGACCCCAGAATTCAAGGGAAAATATGAGAAGATCAGAGATGACTGGCCCGCATTTGTGGCCCACAAGACATCGAAAAAGAGTAAAAAGATGTCAGCGACAAACAAGAAAAATGCTGCGAAGAAGAAGCTTCACCATCGAACGGGGTCAGGTGGCTACCTCATAGCCCGGCCTAAGTGGGCCAAGGCTGAGAATGATCTGCTTGATAAAGGGACCGAACCAGAGACAATGAACTCGGCTGGACCGTTCTGCCGGACTTGGTTCTTCGTGGCTGGCGGAACCTTGGACCCTATATCGGGAAGTGCATTTGGACGGACGATCAATTGGACATACTACAAGAGGCTTCAGCAATATACCGGCAAAGGCAGCAAGGGACGTTTTTCCAGACAGAGAGAATGACGAGCTCACAATGGCCCTCGAATCCTGAGCACCCTCGGACGGACACGAGGCACGCCAGTTCCGCTTCATGGAAGGCTGGGTTTTGACGCAGCGTTACAAATGCCGGAGAGGAGGAAGAAAGTGCAGCAGACCGAATCTGCAGCGCGTGCATGCAAGGGTACAAGCGATAGAGGAACGAGAAGTAGATCGCAGCAAAGCGACCCGCCAAGCTTCCTGAAGCTACCCGCCATCTCAGCTGAGAAGCAGCGTGGCTTCCATGAGCTGCTTCAGCCGGAGCATGCCTTGACGGCTCCGCCAGCTATCCCATGGATGCTATCACGAGGCTGAAAATTGCCACCTTATGGCACAATGGATGAATTTGAAGGTCAAGGCGGTTGTTGGCTCTGCTTATCCCATCAATCCGTGCAACTTTTCACCGCGGCCGATTCTGAAGGATATGCTAGGGTGATGGTGGATGAAATCACAGAGGGATTTGAGGACCTCCGCCTTGACCACCCTACCGTGAAGGGGAGACTCGGCTGGGTTCTCTCAAGACTCCATGCCTATGGCGGAAGGATCTCATCAACCTTCCGAACTAGACGCCTCCGCCTCCTCCTCCTCCGCGCGAGTCAGGGCGCCCCTCCTCCATCGCCTCCTCCTCGGCGAGTGACGCATCAGGGCACTCGGCTGGCTCTTCTCCCGCATGTGGCGGCACTCCGCCTTCTCCGTCTGCGCCAAGGCCTGAGCAGCCAGCCTCCTCCTTCTCCGCCTCAAGGCAAGGGCGGAAGAGACCCGCCGCCGCCCGCTCCGTGGCCGTAGTCCTTCTCCTCCGCCTCGTAAGCAAGGAAAGAAGACATCCGCCCTGCCTGCTTCCGCGGGCGCCTAGCAAAGACAGCCAAAGGCGGAGGACATACAGATTCGGGTCCTTCTCTCAAGACTCCAGAGAAGTTACTATACGAGATGACTCGAGGAGAACGCCAAGATCGCGCGAATCAAGTGAAGGACTGGTTTCAAGGGTTGAAAGCACAGAGACATCCACCTCCCGGAGGAGAAGGTAGATCCGTGAAAGCGGGCGACTCGCTGCCCCGACAAAACCACCCAAGTCTCCGCCAAAGGCAACTATGAGCGCATTATTGAAAGGCATTTACCGGGCGGAGAGGTCGGGAAGTACTGCTGCTGATCAAAGGATGAAAGAACGACGAATCGGAAACAAATTGCCAAGCTCGCATAACAAGTGAAGTAATCGTGCCCCCCTCGCCAAGGTGCTCGCTAGCTTACATCGCCGATCCGAGGATGGTGCCCTGTTATAGCAATCCCGAGATAACTTGCCCGATGATGTACATTATGATTTCTTGGAGGTGCGATACAAAGATACGAGTATGGGAAGCCTCTCAAAGATGAAAGATCTCTATCAACGATGATGCTAAGATTGCATGATTGGTACATGAAAACCTGCAGAGAGTCTCGAGGGAGGAGTACTTTGTATGAGAGTTAAAAGGAGCATGACCTCGCTGGAATTGAACTGTTGCTTCATTCCATTTGAGGAGTTCTATCAGTTTTTCAATCAATTGGCCTCGATAAAGCAACGGTCACCTGCCATCGTCTGTAAGTAGTACTACTTCTCGGCCATTAAGTCTCTATATAACTCAGCTCTTTCATTGTATGTATTTATAATTATCCGCACTATATTATGCAGATTGAAGATCGCCAATTGAAGAAAAGACAAGTGGGTGATATTGTTCATTAACACCTATCTCATAGATGAATCGAGGTTAAATTTCATGCCAAAGATACCAGGCCAACTTGCTACAATCGTTGGTAATAAATGAACACAAAGATATAATACTCTTTCCTCATAAACTTCAAAGCGTAGTTATCGCCTTTGTGGCATATTCGGTTTCCTTTATTAGTCCGGGTTATAGTAATGTAATATTGATGAGTTATGCATGCAAGTAGCTACCACTATATTCTCCTAGAGATTAAGCTTGAGCAGGAGTAGTAATCGCCTTAGACTCCAAACCAAAAATCCTGGAGGAGTATGCGGACATGACCAAATGCTCGAGAAGTAAGTTAAATCGATCATTATCCACCATATAGCAACTTTGTTCATTTCGATATCAAGTAATTGTTTTCTTTTGTATGGCAGGGTTTGGAGAAAATTCACCAAAAAAGCTCCTGGACTGGCCAAGAAGCTGCAATTTAGACACCAAAGTAAGTACTATAGTAGCATATTCCACGCGATCTCCTAGTGATTCAAGCGCTAGTTTCATCAATACCATTTAGCATGCTTGCTAATTATCAGCTTTGATTAACCCCTATTTCTTGTAAAGTGGTTGTGGCAGGAACAAGGGAATGATTGGCCGATTCTACATTTGCGCAGTCCATCCGCCACACGACCTGGCCGGATTTCGGGTTTCGGCACCCTCTAGGTTCAACACTGCGCGCTGGAGATTTCTCCTCTACCTTCCTCGCTACCGCCACCGCTAAGATCTAAGCTTATGAAAGGAACAACACAAGAGACATGTGGTTTATACTTAGTTCGGGCCACCATTGTGGTGTAATACTCTACTCTAGTTTGTGGTGTGGTGGATTGCCTCTGGGCTGACGATGATGAATACAAAGAAGAACAGCCTCGGAGGGTCTGTTCTGGCTGGTGATATGAACTGCTAGGAGGAGTTCAATCGCTTCTCTCTCTCGCCGATCCCTGCATGTGGATCCTCTCTCTAGATTTCTTGATGCCCCTACCTTGTGGGTGGCTAGTCCTATTTATAGGCAAAGGCCCCGGCCTCCCCCAAATATTGAGCGGGAAGGGCCTAACAATTGGCCATTTTGAAGGGGAACATCTAGCACACTTATCCCGACTAAAGTTGGTCCCCGCTCA
>CM038676.1:337551072-337771362 GCA_021605205.1 Aegilops longissima
TATATATATATATATATTTATATATATATATATATATATATATATATATATATATATATATATATATAATTTTTTTATAGAATATGATGTTTTTCATAGATTCACATATATGATGTATGCACGAATGTGGATGAAATATAATGTTTTTTGTTCATAGAACATGATGTTTTTTAATTCACATATTTCTTTTTGTTCATGAGAGAGGGGAGGCTGAGGGATCATAGATGTATTTTTTCAGAATTTTCTATCATGAATGAGGCCGGATTTTAGACCAGGGAGCTTACTCCTATATTAGTAAAATTTGCTAAGTGATATTAAGAAAGGAAGGAAAAGAAGGATAGGAAAGAAGAAAATAAGAAGAGGAAAGAAAGAACAAGAGGAGAGGAAGAAAGGAGAAATAAATAAGAAGAAGAAAAAAGAAGAAAAGAAGAGGAGAAGAAGAAAGGAATAGTGGAGAAGAAAATAATGTTTCTATATTCTATCTTCTTCTCTTTCTTCTTTCTTCTCTTCTCCTCTATTTCTTTCTTCTTCTCCTCTTTTTATTTTCTTCTTTGTTTTCTTATGTTTTATCAGTTACGTAAACCGTCGATATACCCTCCGATGCTTCAACACGAGGGTGTAGATACCTCCCCGATATCTTATTTTCCCATGTGCGTTATGTCGTGTGATATAAACTCCCGATAACTTCAATACATTGAAATTGAGTTGATATACCCTCTCCGATAACTTCAACAGTGGAAATTCGATATACCTCCCTCGATAATATATTATTTTCCCATGCATATGTGTATGTCGTTATCGATATAAACTCTGATAACTTCAACACATGGGGAGAAGTACGATATACCCCTCGATACTTCAACTGAGGGAATCGATATACCTCAATAATTCAACTGCGTGGGGTGCGATGCCCCTCGATAACTTCAACACGTGGGAGAAGTTGATATCCCCTCCCGATAACTTCAACACGTTGGGGATCGATATCCCCTCCCGATAACATTATTTTCCGTGTATATATATCTCGTCGTTATCGATGTACCCCCTCCTTGAGAGCGTTCTCGAGGCCACCTAACCCTTGAAGCGTTATCGAGGCCACGGAACCCTAGAAGAAGCGTCGAGGCCACTAATTAATATGATTCCTTATTGTAATTACCTAGCTAGTTCTCGTTTGCCACTAATATATCCATATTTGTCATGTTTGAATAATAATTGCCATGTTGTAAATATTTGTAGAAACTATGGACACCCCCGAGGCCAGAAGCACAAGAAGCTTTGTTGAGGGACATAATCTGAAGGAAGTGATGCCGTGCGCTCGTTGATGTTTCTCAACGACACCGATGATGCTGAAGGAGAGGGTGAGGCAGCTGGCTATGATGGTGATGGCTCGATGACCCAATGCGGTGCAAGAAGAAGTAGACCATGAGGGCCAGCTCCGGTGACCGAACCGAGTCCGGCTAGGTATATATATTAGTTAAGCATGTGGTGACTAGCTAATTGATGCATTCATTGTTTTGGTATGTACACATATTAATTAACTCTCTTCTTTGTTTTTTTCTAGCCCTCGGATCGAGCACAACCCGGTAAAGAGGCGAGGCCGAAGAAAAAAGTTGAGCTCGGATGAAAAGTTTGAGATCATAGAAATGTCGGACGGCAACGATTGAACCCATCCGGACAAAGAAGGCATTTGTTACTCGGTCGCGGGGTTATGGTTAGGGACAAGATCCGATTAGCATCCAGCAATGGTATAAGCCTAAGAACAAAGACCACGAGTGTCTTATGTCAATGATATCAGAAAATGATCTTTGGACTGACTGAAGTCAAATTTCACCCTACCATGAGGAGGATGATCCGGAGAAGCCAGGTGGAGCAATTAATCAAGTCTTTGCTCTTAAGAAGATGGCGAGACCCTATTGAGGAATTGGAAGAAAGACCTGAATAAGTTTGTCGATAAAAAAGACCCCAGAATTCAAGGGGAAATATAGAAGATCGAGAGATGGTGGCCCGCATTTGTGGCCCTAAGACATCGAAAAAGAGTAAAAAGATGTCAGCGACAAACAAGAAAAATGCTGCGAAGAAAGAAGCTTCACCATCGAGCGAGGGTCGGTGGCTACCTCATAGCCCGACTAGAAGTGGGCCAAAAGCTGAGAATGATCCCTTGATAAAGGGACGAACGAGAGACAATGAACTGGCAGACCGTTGCGGACTTGGTTCTTGAGGGCTGGCGGAACCTTGGACCCTATATCGGGGAAGTGCATTTGGGCAGACGATCAATTGGACATACCGGTCAAGAGGCTTGACAATATACGAGCAGTGCAGCAAGGGGCGTTCTTTCGAGGACGAGAAGAATGGCAAGCTCACAATGGCCCTCGAGAATCTGAGCACCCTCGGCGGACCACGAGCCGCCGGAGCTCCGTTCATGGAAGGCTGGGTTTCGAGACTATGACGATTACAAATGCGAGGAGAGGAGGAAAGTGCAGCAGACCGAGCTGCGGCGCTGCATGCAAGGAGTACAAGCGATAGAAGGCGAGTAGATCGCAGCAAACGACACCGAAGCTTCCTGAAGCTACCCGCCATCTCAGCGGAGAAGCGGCGTGGCTTCCACGAGCTGCTTCAGTAGGACATGCCTGTGGCGGCTCCTGCGGCTATCCATGGATGCTATCACGGAGGCTGAAAATTGCCACCTGGCACAATGGATGAATTTGAAGGTCGGCTGTTGGCTCTGTTTATCCTCTGAATCCGGTGCAACTTTTCACTGCCGGCCCGATTCGAGAAGGATATGCTAGGGTGATGGTGGATGAAATCACGGAGAGAGTTTGAGGACCTCGACAGCCACCCTACGGTGAAGGGGAGACTCGGCTGGGTTACTGCTCTGAAGAGACTCCATGCCTATGGCGGAAGGATCTCATCAACCTTCAAGACTAGGCGCCTCCGCCTCCTCCTCCTCCTCCGGCCGGTCAGGCGCTCCCTCCTCCACCGCCTCCTCCTCCGGCAGTGGCGATCAGGCACTCGGCTGGCTCCTTCTCCGGCATGTGGCGGCCTCCGCCTCCTTCTCCGTGCCTGCCGTGGCGCCCGAGGCAGCCAGCCTCCTCCTTCTCCGCCTCGTCGGCAAGGCGGAAGAGACCCGCCGCCGCTCGCGGCGTCGTAATCCTTCTCCTCCGCCTCGTAAGCAGGAAAGAAGACATCCGCTCAAATGCCTTTCTGCCGGCGTCTGCGATTACTGACCAAAGGCGGGAGGACATCTGATTCGGTCCTTCTCAGAGACTCGGAGAAGTTACCATCTGAATGACCACCTCGGAGGAGAGCGAAGATCGCGAACGAAGTGAAGGACTGGTTTCAAGGGTTGAAAGCAGAGACATCCACCTCCGGAGAAGGTGAATCCGGTGAAAGCGAGCGCACTCTGGCTGCCACGACAAAACCACCCAAGTCTCCGCGAAAGGCAACTATGCTAAAGCGCATTATTGGAAGGGCATTTACCCGAAGGCGGAGGAATTGGAAATCTTGTCGATGATCAAAGGATGAAAGAGCGGCGAGTGGAAACAAATTGCCAAGCTCGGCGAACAAATGATAACAATCGTGCCCCCCCCTACGCTCAAGGTGCTGCTAGCGACATCGTCGATCCGAGGATGGTGCCGGTTATAGCAATCCTGGAGATAACTTGCCCGATGATGTACATTATGATTTCTTGGAGGTGCAGATACAAAGATACAGTATGGGAAGCCTCTCGTCAAAGATGAAAGATCTCTATCAGCGATGATCGCGAAGATTGCATGATTGGTACATGAAAACCTGCGAGAGAGTCACGAGGGAGGAGTACTTTGTATGTGAGAGTTAAAAGGAGCATGACCTCGTTGGAATTGAAGCTGTTGCCTATTCCATTTGAGGAGTTCTATCGATTTTTCAATCAATTGGCCCTCGATAAAGCAGCGGTCACACTTTCATGCGTAAGTAGTACTACTTCATCATTAAGTCTCTCTATATAACTCAGCTCTTTCATTGTATGTATTTATAATTATCCGCACTATATTATGCAGATTGAAGATCGCGAATTGAAGAAAAGACAAGTGGGTGATATTGGGTTCATTAACACCTATCTCATAGAGCATAGCGAGGTTAAATTTCATCTTTGAAAGTACGAGGCCAACTTGCTACAATCGTTGGTAATAAATGAACACAAAGATATAATACTCTTTCCTTACAACTTGGTCGCGATGTTCTTGTCTTGTGGCATATTAGGTTTCCCTTATTAGTCGGGTTATAGTAATGTAATATTGATGAGTTATGCATAAATGCGCCTTCTACTATATTCTCCTAGAATTAAGCTTGGCGGGGAGTAATGCTATCTTAGACTCCAAACCAAAAATCCGGAGGTATCTGCGGACATGACTGAAATGCTAAAGTAAGTTAAATCGATCATTATCCACCATATAAGCAACTTTGTTCATTTCGATATCAAGTAATTGTTTTCTTTGTATGGCGGGGTTTGGAGAAATTCACCAAAAAGCTCGGGACTGCTTGAAGCTCTCAATTGAACACCCAGTAAGTACTATAGTAGCATATTCACGCATCTCCTAGTGATTCAGCGCTAGTTTCATCAATACCATTTAGCATTTGCTAATTATCGATTTGATTAACCTCTATTTCTTGTAAAGTGGTTGTGGCAGGAACAAGGGAATGATTTACATCGATTCTACATTTCTGAGTCCATCCGCCACCACGACACTGTCAGTTCGGGTTTGATGAGACCCTCTAGGGTTCGAACAGCTGGGCGTAGCGGAGATTTCTCCCTCTACCTTCTGCGCCTCGCCCGCCTCGCTAAGATCTAAGCTATGAAGGAACAACACAAGAGACACGAGGGTTTATACTAGTTCGGGCCACCATTGTGGTGTAATACCCTACTCTAGTTTGTGGTGTGGTGGATTGCCTCTTGGGTTGTGATGATGAACAACACAAAGAAGAAACAGCCTCGTGAGGTGCATTTCTTGGCTGGTGATATGAACTGCTAGGAGGAGTTCAATCGCTCTCTCTCTGCTGATCCCAGATCTGGATCCTCTCTCTAGATTTCTTGATGCCCCTACCTTGTGGGTGGCTAGTCCTATTATAAGCAAAAGGCCTGGGCCTCTCCCCAAATATTGAGCGGGAAGAGCGCCCAACAATTGGCCATTTGAAGGAACATCTAGTACACTTATCACGACTAAAGTTGGTCCTCGCTTTGTCAAAGGCTCTGAGTGGTGGCCTTGGCTTGGGCTCCTAATGACTTCCTTCTTGCTGTTGTGATGGCCTAGGTCTTGTTGCAAAGCGGATGCCTTTGCTTGATACTCTTACTGCGCTTGCTCCTTTGCACCAAAGAGGAAAGGAGGACAACTGTGAGCGTGGCGCCCTTGGCGCCCTTAGTCGTCATGGCTTGCGTCATGGGAACCTCGTGAGGTACCCTGCCTTGATCTCTCCGCCTCCTCGCGAGCCAACTTTGTGAGGCCGTGCTGAAAGCTCCCTGTCTTCCGCCCGTAATCTGGCCCCTCGCGAGTCTTGAGCTTGTCTTGATGAAGATGGGCCTTGATGGGCCACCCCTTGAAACCACGTCGCGAGGCCAGGTAGGCAGGTCTGGGACCCCGTTCCCAGAACACAGGCAGTAGCCCGGGCCCAAAGCGTAGCGGACTTGGCTGACGAGAAGCGAAGGGCAAGTGTGAGCGCCCTTGAGCCCTAACAACCTCGGCCTTGGGCGCAGCGTGGCATTGATTGATGTGTGGCTTAGCGCAAGAATCTTCAAGAAGGCGGCGTCTTTCTGAGGCTTTGCTTCCTCCGGTCATTACTCGAGATCCCTTTCTTGCCTTCCTTCCTGCCTCTGAAATCTCGAGATCTACTTGACCGTGTGCCCCTAGCAAGACATGGCGCCTCGCCCAGACCCAGCGGAGCTTGGTACTCAACCGCCTTGGACTGCGCGAATGTGTCGGAGGAGGGCCTGCCTTGGATCTGCTGGATGGTGGCGGCACAAGGCATCAGCAGGGCAGAGGTGTTCAAGGCTGGCTCCGCCCCTTCCGAGGCCAAGGCATCTTCTATCCGCTCTTCGTGGCGCCATTCTTTGTCGATCTGGTGCCTCCCTTCTTTGAGTTCTTCTTCTACTGTCCTCCGCCACTACAAGCGCAAGCTCTCACCTCCACCCCAACTCTGTTCTTCTTGCAATCTTAGCCTATTATTGTGAGGCTCACGTCGGGGTGCAGCCCTCGGTGGCCTTCTGCGCCACTACTTCCTCCGGGACCTCTCGTGGTCCCGTTTCAGCGTCTTGTGAGCTTTTATCGCGTATGGCAGCTCAACGCCATCTCGAAGCCGGGAAGAGGATCGAGGGCTTAAGGAGCAAGTGGGTCATGGTAGATCTTGGGCGCATCCACCTCGGCTGATTCTGCCTGGGCAGCCCACCCCTATCGGCAACTTGGTCTCGCCTTGGAACTCGTGGATCCTTGTGGCTTGTCTTGGAGAAAGATGGGCCAGGGATCTGCGGCCGAGAAACATGTGGCCCGAAGCTGGTAGTGCGTCGCTCTGAGGGAGTTCTGGAGCATCAGGTGGCCCCGCTTGGCAGTACTCGCTTCCATTGTGGAGGCCCTTGAGCCCCGCTTTGCAAGCGAAGTCGGCGCGGTCCTCAAATCTTTGGTCGGGAGGCGTGGCGAGGTGGAGGGCTCCTGTGCCTTGTTCCTTCAAGGCGATTGGGAGCAGGTGGTGGAAGCCATGCCCGCTTTGTAGGGCCGGGCCCGTGCCGCGGAGCTCCACGAGACCGTGGCCCGGGCGGCAGTGGCGTGTCCTCCGGCGACTCCAGCGAAGAGGAGGAAGAGGAGGCGGAAGGCGGGGCACGACTCGGGGCAACCCGGCCAGGAGTCAGGCGCCCCTCCTCGGTGCAGGTCCCGCTCTCGCCTCTTGCGGAGTGATGTGCAGCGAGGATGGCGGCAGCCCAGGCGGCGAAGCTGCCCCGATCTGAAAAAGGATAGGGCCAGGCTGGTCCCAGCAGTGCCCGGCTCAGGCGATCTGCAGGACGTGCCTCCTGCTCGGGCCTCTTGGGCTGATCCACTGCCCGGCTCGGGCTTCAAGTATGGCGGAGGAGTTGCTCGAGCTGCGAGTTGAGCGATAAGTCTTGATTCTTGTTTTATTCCTGCTTTGCGCTGAGGAACGATATCTGTATCCTTGGCTGAGCTGGCGCTGCAGCCTGAAAAGCTGAAGGAGCTCTGAGGCTCTGTTTGGGGCAGCGCCTCTGCCCGTGAAGGAAGCGCCTTGCAATACGGGCCTCTCCTGCCGGTCATCCTCGCGAGGCTGGTGGGCTGGCTAGGCGAGCTCCTCATTATGGCCCCAGCGACTCTGAGGTGTCCTTGCACGATGCCACCGCCCACGGCTGTTAGGCGCGGCAGGAGTTCCGCCTCGGGATCTTGTGGATTCTGCTGCCGTCCTCTCCTCCTACTCCACCAGCTGTCTCTCGGACTCCTCCCAGCATCTGGATCATGCTCTGCTGCTGAATTGGACCAAGCTGCTGGCAAGATCTTGGCGCCACCCTACGCCTAGTGGCCGGCGCTTGGGCTGGCCTCTGGCTGGATTCGCTCGATGCTTCGATTCGGCGGTGCTGGTTCGAGCCTCGGCGGCTTGTGACGAGAAAGCATGCAAATCCTTAGACGAAGGCTGCTCATGACGCCGCCTTGGGAAATGGTGATGTCAAAGGTCGCTGCAAAGCGCTAGAGAAGCGAGCTGCGGGCCTGGGACCAGCTTGCCAGGAGGCCGCGATGCGCCAAGAAGGAAGGAGGAAGACATGAAGGCTCGCGGTGACCGTCAAGGACCGGGGCGTAAGCTTAACAAGCAGCTGTGACCCCACTGGTCTTGCTGAAGCGGAGTTGGGCCGAAGGAGAATTAAGCTGGGCGGCAAAGGCGGGTTCTTCCGAGGGACATGAGCCTTCACGGAGATGGAGGTGAAGGCTCGCACCTTCTTGAGGGCAGCTTCTGACAGCGGCACAGAAAGCCCGGCGGCCGGTGCCGAGGCGGCCCTTAAAGCTGCTTCCCTTCTGATCTGCGCTCTTAAAGATGTCACTTGGCCTTGGCCTGGTGAGCCAAAGGCGTGTCATCTGTCTTACGTGACGAGGGTCCTTACCCGTCTACCTTCGCGATCAACGTCGACCTCGGCGACTACTTTGGAGCCAATGGCAGCGAGCTTACCGCTACCGCTTCTTTGAGGCCGTGAAGGGTCGGCGGAGGCTATCTTTGTCAGTTCGGGCCTTGACACCAAGCGAGCGGCGCTTTGCGGTCAGCGACTTCCGGCCGAACCCTGCCGGCGTGGCTCCGTCGCCGACCAGTGACTCCGTTATGTCTCTGTTACATTTCACTGCAACATGTATCATGCCTCGAGGCGTTTAAACTTTCGTTTGGTGTCGTGATAACAGTTATGGACTATAATATTTGCTTTTGAATTCCTTGAGATTTGCACTTTTCCTTCCTACTTGCTTATGTTCTCGTCGTGAAATCATTGCGCATACCTCGATCATTTATTGCTGCCCAGGAAACCGGGCGAGGCCAAGGGTGAGGGCTACGTGACAAGTTAGGCTCTGAGTCGCGATGCTCGAGGAGTCCCCTTAGCGCCTGAACAGCAAGTAGGGAGGTGAGATGTGGGGAATCTACCATTCGTCTGAGAGCCCGGCCCGGCATACCTCAACCGCCGTTAGCCTTCCGGAACTAAGGGTGAGGGCTCACGTGACCGATTAGGCTCTGAGTCGCGATGCTCGGGAGTCCCCCTTGGCAGCTCAAGCGGCTTTCGTGCCTTGGCTCGCTCGGGGAGACATCACGACGAACCAGGCCGAGGGCTGGCTGGAGTGGCGTCGTGCAGGCGTGACCAGGCGTAGCCCGTGCCCAACCCTCGCGTGGCACTCAGGGGGCGTTGCGATGGTCGGACAAGCTGGGCTCCGAGGTTGATCTTGCCGGGGCCACCCTCGATTGTTTATCACCGGTAGCAGACATAAGCGCTTTTCGTATGTGTCATGGGCATAGCCGCTCCTCGGCGGTGTCGTCGACCAGCTCGAGCATGGTGCTTCCAGCAGTGCGTGGGAGGGGCCCGCCGGGAGGAGCCCGGGCGTGTCTTGCCCATACGATCGTGGTGACACGCAGTAGGGCTGACGAGTGTATCTGGGCACCCGTGAGCGGTAGCGGGACTCACGGGGCCCCTACCTCAAGCGGGTTCTTGCTGGCACTGGGCCTTAACTTGTGATGTGTTCTGCAGATTTGGTTAGATCTGGCGCTCTCGTCCTCGGGTCGGCTCGGCGGGTCTCGGCCGTCGGTGGTATGCGGTCGCGATGTCGTGGACAAGGCGGAGGGTGAGGAATTGGAGGCGATGAAGACCATGAGTCGCGATGTATATGCCCCCTTTAGCGTGCAAGCGGCCGACATGAAGGAAGAAGGGTTGGCGTGGGCGGGCATCAAATAACAATCATGATGGGTGAATGCGCATGACTGAAATAAACACGAGAGGGTACATGTCGCGGGCTGGCCGGCGACACAGGGAATGATCACACCCTAAGGCGCCTCCAACAAAATAAGCTAAGAACATGAAGTAAAGGGATACGCGCGCGAGGGCGGACCCACGTGACACAGGAATGATGCAGCCACAGGGCGCTCCCAGGTAGAAATGAAACTTGGAGGATGTCACTGATAACGTTGGGGATGAAGGGATGTTGAAGTAGCCAGACGTCGTGGGCTGCGGAGGCCGATCTTCCACGAGCCCCAGGCCCGGGAGCCTCGGGAGGCTCTGGGCCAGTGGTGGCTCCTCGTGGACCATCTCCATCTCCGCCCGAGAGTCTGAGCGCCTTGGCCTCTTGAGCCTCGGGTGCTCCTCATGAGGCGTGCATGCGTCAGCGACTGCGTTCGGCGAGCCGTGGGGCATCTGAGCGTAGGCGTGGGTGAGCCATCACTTGGCGCCCAGCGTGAGGGCAGGAGTGCTCTGAGGCGGCTCGGTTGAGCCTGGTATGTCGATCTGGCGGCGCAGCCCACCATCCTCGCTGGATGGGGCTCTACGGCGGAGTAGTGGCGGTGCCCTCATGACTCTTGGCTGCTGCAACCTGCGTGATCGGTAGCGAACTCCACGAGGGTTTGGCCCTCCTTGCCTTGCTCCTTCACGAGGGAAGCGTGTATTGAAACCGCCTCAAGTGGTGCCCAAGTGCCTCCCTCGTGACCTTGGCGAGTCGGTGGCCCTCGAGGAGAGCCCTCGAGCCTTGCTTGAGGGCCAGCCAGGCGCCTTCCTATCTGACAGAGCGGTGCCCCCGGCGGTAGCGGACCACAGGGGCCTGCCTCCTGAGGAGTCGGGCTGGCGATGTCTTCTTCTTCTTGGGAGGCGGTCTCGGGGAGCCTCACGCTCCTGCGTCTGGGTCTTCAAGTGATCTGGCGAAGGCTCGCTCCGGGGAGCCTGTGTCTCTCTCTTCACAAGGCACGTGATGACTCCAGCTTCACGGCATCTTGAGGGCGTTGTAGTCGTGACGAGTCCACGACCATGAACAGCCCGAGCTGGGTACCGAGGATGGCATTGTATGGCGGGCGAATGTGGGCGACATGTCGAAGTCGATGAGCTCGGTCTTGATGAGTTGTCGCGCGCCAAGAAGGTGTGAGAGTCGGACACCTTAATCGGGCTGTGGAGCCATCGGTGACTCGGACAAAAGCTTGGTTGGCTGAAGTTGATTGTAAAGGCACTTGGAGATTGTTGAATGTCTCCACGGACGGGACATTGAGCCACGATCCGCCGTCGATGAGGTCTGGTGACTTGCGTTCTTGATGATTGGGAACAAAGCATCGGGAGGACTCCGGTGTGGCTGCGCGCTTGAGATGATCCATGGCTGAACATGATGGCGCATCTTGACCACGAGGAGCGCGTTGCTTGAGCTTAGGGAGAATGTATTCACTTCTGGTGGCTTGCTTGAAGATCGTTGAGAGGCTGAGGCTTGAGCTCTGCCGGGATGCAAGCGATCGTGCGTGGCTCCTAAAGCCCCAGCCCCTCGTAAATGATGATGGTCCTCGTTTCTCCTTGGCTGCGGCGGCCGAGAGGAGAGGCCTGCGTTTCCTTGCAGGCGATCCTCGCGAGTGATCCCTCCGATCTCCCTCGCGAGCTGCTCTGCAGCGATCCTCGCCCGAGTCGGTCGCGCCACCCTTGGCGAGGACCACGGTCTTCAGCGTCCTATGTTTCTTCCTCCTCCTCGGCCGTAGCCCGATCGTTGCGCGGTCGGGCGTCGGCCGATCCTCCTCTCACCACGGCCGGAGCTCTTGACATTCATTGGTGTTGTGGGTGCGGAGGTCATAGTACACACGATACCGGCTGCCCTTGGAAGACTTCGGGCTGATCTACTGCCCGCTTGTGTCTGGTTCTTCGCGAGCACGGCAGCCCCTTGCGCTTCCGTCCTTGGCCTTGGATTTCTTCTCTTACGTATGCGGTGGCAGCTCGAGGAGAAAGCGCCCTTCCTCAACCTGGCGCGCCTTGGTTGCCAAGTTGAACAGCTCAAGGAAGTGCACAGACCTTCATGCATCATGACTCCTCCTTCATCTTGGCGTCTACTTTTACCGTCGGAGAAAGGCGGAGATGATAGCCTCCTCGATCACCTTAGGAATCTTGAGGCGTGCGTTGTTGAAGCCATTGGATGTACCTGCGGGTCTCCCCGCTGCTACTTGATCGGCGCATAGCGCTCCGCGACGCGAGGCGGTTCGCGAGTACCTTGGAAGTTGGCGATGAAGCGGGTGCGCATCTCCTCGAGGAGGAGATCGTGCGAGGGCAAGGTTCGAGGCAGTGCGGGCTCCGTCGCTTGAGTGCCATGGGAAACCAGTTCGCCATGACCTTCTAGTCCCGTTGGCGGCTTCGATGCCCAGCTTCGTGAAAGTGAAGAACTCCGCGAGGGTCGGCCGTGTGTAAATGTCGTGGCGAGGCAGGTCGGCTTGAACTTGCAGACCCGCGTGGCTGCGCAGCTTCGGTGGTGAAAGCGGCGGCAGCCTCTTTGTGGACAGGGGGCCTTTGGTGGCGGAGCCTGGTCTTGCGGGTCCCCATGCGCTGCCGGTTTGGGAACAGCCAGGGTCTTAAGCGTCTTTGGGCGAGGGCGTGGTCGAGACGAGCGGTGCGGGGAGCACTCGGGCAGCTTCTTGAGGCGAGGACTTCTTGGCAGCTCTGCTCTTGCTGTTGCTGGCGCCAGACGGGCGGGTTCCGCCCGGGGGCCCGTGCCTTGGGGCCAAAGCGCCTTCTTGAGGGGCGGCTGGCGCCCCGGGCTTCATCGCCAGCGCGGGCGGTCTGATGAAGCGGAAGGGCGATGAGGAGCCCCCTGCGGTAGCGAACGAGCTTCGGCGGCGGTCGAGCCACTCTTCGTGAGCGTCGTCGGCAAGCGGTAGTGCAGGAGCTTGTTTGCGCGATGGCGCCTTCGAGCCTCCATAAGCGGCGGGCGTGCGGAATGAAAAACCAGCGAGGCGGCGAAGGAGTAGCGATGCGGCCGTCTCGCCTCACGGACGGAGTCTTTGGGGCGATGCTTGCTGCTCGTTCTGCCGGGCGATGGCGGCGTTGGCGTCAGCGGCGAAACGGCGGGAAACGACGCCGGCAAGAAACGTTTAGGCGACACGGGAAGCGAGGCGGCTCGGCGCTTCAGCGGGCCAACGACAGCGTCGACATGGATCGGTGGTCGGCGAAGAAACGGCGACAAAAGACAAGTTCGGTGCACCCTACAGCGCGCCAAATGTCGGTTCGGGTTCAGCAGGACCCTCTAGGATTGAACAACTTTGGAGTGCGGCGGAGATTTCTCCCTCTACCTTCCTGCGCGCTAAGATCTAAGCTATGAAAGGAACAACACAAAGAGACACAGGGTTTATACTAGTTCGGGCCACCATTTGGTGTAATACCCTACTCTAGTTTGTGGTGTGGTGGATTGCCTCTTGGGGTGGCGATGATGAACAACACAAAGAAGAAAAAGCCTCGCAGTGCATTCTTGGCTGGTGCGATGAACTGCTAGGAGGAGTTGATCGCTCTCTCTCTTGATGCGGATCTGGATCCTCTCTCTAGATTTATCGATGCCCCTACCTTGTGGGTGGCTAGTCCTATTATATAGCAAGGCCACAGGCCTCTCCCAAATATTAGGCGGGAAGGGCCAACAATTGGCCATTTGAAGGGAACATCTAGTACACTTATCTGACTAAAGTTAGTCCTACTTTGTCAAATGCTACGGTGGTGATGCGTCTTGGGCTCCACAATGACTTCCTTCCTGCCGTTCGGCGGTCTTGGTCTTGTTGCACCAAAGCGGATGCCTTTGCTTGATACTCTTGCTGCGCTTGCTCCCTTTGCACCAAAGAGGAAAGGAGGACACTGCTTGGCGGGCTGGCGCCCTTGGCGCCCTTAATGTAAATCATGGCTTGCGTTATGGGCACCTAGTGAGGTACCCTACCTTGATCTCTCCGCCTCCTCGCGAGCCAACTTTGGCGAGGCCGTGCACGAGAAGCTCCTGTCGTCACTGCCCATGAGTCTTGAGCTTGTGCTGATGAAGATGGGCCTTGATGGGCCACCCTTGAAACCACGCCACTTGAGGCATGAGCGAGCAAGTCTAGGGACCCCGTTCCCCGAGCGCCGACCACGACACATGTGGGGCTACTCGACAAACAATATGAAGTGCGTAAATAACAATATTCACAATTTTATTTTATTACCATCATTTGTGTTGAGTTTCATTCATTCACACACACACACACACACATATATATATATATATATATATATATATATATATATATATATATATATATATATATATATATATATATATATATATATATATATATATATGTATGTATGTATGTATTGACCCCTTCTTAAAATTAGATGTTTGGATGCGGGATGAACTCCTAGCACCGGATCGCATCAGCAATTCAAGAGGAATTGGCGACATTCTTTCTTGACCACGTGATCGCTGAAGGCGGAGATTACTATATGGACCACGCGTCCATATGTTAGGAGATTATATTTGTAAAAGATAATTATTGTATATATGTAGCTGGTAGTGTCGGATAGATATACGAGAACTTGTTGTTCGACCAATCTCTCGGAGAAGGAGAGGTGGTCGATATCACTTCTCTCTGTATGCATATATGTTCATGTGTAAGTGCATCTAGTGCCCCTTAGTGATTTTGGTGTATTGAAGACTTATAGGTTAAGAAACTAATGTGTTTATGAGTGTACACAAGTCTATAAGTCTGTGAGGAGTTTGATATTCTGAGAGAAAGTCGACCCTAAAATGAAGTTCTTATTTGAAGACTTTGATATTCGAAGACTTTACGAAGACTTTGAAAGTGAAGAAATTGGTGTGACCTTGAAGACTTGGTATTCATTTGAGGAACATGAAGCGTGAAGACTTTTTTTTTGTAGTTTCGTTTTCTCTTTCTTGAGTCATAGGAAACACCGTCTTTGTTAAAAGAATTAGAAATACTAAGGAAAAATTTCCATGTGATGCTCAACTCAAAATCCTACACCTACCAATCCCTTGAGTGAAGCCTTTGGAAATCTCATACAGTTCAGTCAATTTCTTGATGTGAGAGATGAAGTTCTTCAGTCATTGAGAATTTGTTACGGCGAGGAGTTAGGAATTCGCCAGGTCTTGGATTGCCTACGATGAGGAACATGATAGCCCGAGGAATTTGAGATTCAAATTTCCGACCGTTCTTTGTGATCTTGGCCAACTGTCCCAAAATATCTTATCCACCTAACGGTCATATCATTGAAGGGCATTTATGTCTTATCATGTCGGGCTGCTCCCTAGGCTATAAATAGCCGCCCCTACAACCACTAGCTGGTTGGCTGCTCAGAAGAAACTTGACACTTGTCATTTGAGAGCAACCCATCCTCAGGGACTTTGGCGAAAATCATCAGTGAGGAAAAACCCAAAACCAAACCCTACAAACCCAAAGTGATTGAGCATCACTGAAGAGATTGATCTGCATGGATCCGGCGCTTATTACCTTTGAAGACATGCTTCTTCCAGACGGTTAGGCGTCATGGTCTAGAACATCAAGAGGAATTGTGGATCGCCGAGTGACCAAGTCTTTGAAGGTTTGGAAATCGCTGAAGACTTACCACAGTGATTGGGCGAGTGCATGTGACCTTAGTTCAAGGAGAATCTGGTGAGGACTTGGTGTCTGAGCTGCGTGCTTTCGTGGCCGACTGGGTGTCCGGAACTGTGTGTCCTCGAGTTTAAATACTCAGCCGCTCAACCAGACGTACAAGCTGAGACAGCAGTTGGAACTGGTCTACCAAATCATTGTCTTCACCAACCTAACTGGTTCTATTTCCTCAACCCTTTCATTTCCTCATTCTTGTGTTGAGTGTTCGTTCATATCTGTGTTTGAAGACTTTGGTGAAGACTTTCTCAATTTCCTCAGTTCAATTTCTTGATCTGTTTGTCTTCATCTTGTGCTATCCTGTGTTTACGCTTTACGTACTCTTTGATTGTCTTCATTTCATCATGATGACCATGCCGCATTCTCTTATGCTTACTTCGAGTACTTATTCCGCTGCAAGTAGTTCTTCGCTAAGGAATTTCCTCACGGCAAATTCCTCGATGAAGAATTCATAAAATCGCCTATTCACCCCCCTCTAGTCGATATAGCATAATTGGTATCGAGCAAGGTACTCCTTGTTACGTGTGATTTTAGTTTAACCACAGAGTTTTAGTTATATGGGCCATGGTATGAAGAAAGTGACATGCCCTATCTTTGTGGTCATGATTATCCCAAGTGGAAGGCCATGATGAGAAGCGCCTCATGGCAATGGACAGCGAGTTGTGGACCGTCACTGAAATTGGTCTTCTTGATCTATGCAAGGCGGCGACGCGAGATGATATTCGCAAGTACACTCGACTTGACATCATGGCGAAGGATATCATCTGTTCCTGCCTATCTAGAGATGAATTCAAGCGCATTATGCATCTTTGCAATCTGAAGCTTATCTGGACCGAATCTCGGCGTCTATGAAGGTCATCGAATCCGTCATGATCCTTGGTTTGAGGACTTCAAGGAATCTCTCAAAGCGATGACTTTGAACCAGAATCATCATCTTACGCATCATGTCTCATGGCAAAGGGTGTCGAGGTAACGAATGTTCCTCATCTGAATTTAGTATTTGTGAATCGATGATGATGGATCGATGATGATATTGAACCTAGCTATACCAAACTTGTTTGCATTGCCACAAACAACAACATGCCTTGGAAAGGTTCAAAACATGCTAGATAAGAGTGATGATATGTTAGGTGAAGAAATGGATCGCACTAAAGCCACATTGAAAATCTTGAAGACTTGATCTAGGTTTGACAACCTTCAAGGTCATCATAACACTCTCTTGTCGATCATGAGAAACTTTCTTATGAATTTCTTCAAAAGCAAGATCTTGAGAAGCTAAGAGTGAGTTATGAAGATCTTGAAAGAGCGCGATTCATTACTTGCTCAACAAATCAGCGCTTCTCGGGAAGAATTTGTTCCTCCATGCTTAAAGTGCATTGAGCGTGAATCGCTAATTCTTCACTGAATGTTCAAATGCTTCAAGCTGTTACAAATTCTTCACCTGCCTCTGCTATCACTAATTCCTCATCGAGGACATTGCTAGTATCCTTGACGATGCATGGCTGAAGGAATTGTACATGACGAGGCATGTACAAAAGCCTCAAAGGGCATCAGACTCTTTGTGATGTGCTTAAAAGCAGATCCTCAACAGGAACCCTAGGAAAGAGGTATTGCCTTTGAGAGGAAACTCAATCTTGATGGAACATATTGGAAGCTGAGCGGTATCCCAAAACCTCATGGGTTGCTGCAAAGGGACCTCCATTTGATCCATCTAACTTATCTGGCTTTACATGTGAATCTCCTCATTCTTACGATGAGTCATTTGACTCAACTATAAACTGTTCAAAAATCAGAATGGTGAAGTATTTGCTAGATATGTTGGCACTAAGCTGCAGGAGCGGTTCCCCTATGAAGAAAATCTGGGTTCCCAAGAAGTGCCTTGAAAGTCTTGGTGAATGTCCTCATGACACCACACAGTGAAGAATAGGAACCCCAGATCAAACTCTTCATATGGACCAAATTCTTCATATGGATCCAAGTCCTCATCGGACCAAATTCCTCCGTGGATCAAATTCCTCAAAAGGATCAAAGTCCTCATATGATTATCATCGTGCTAACAACTCATTTTCAGGAGGTAGAGCTAAGGGCTATGAATATGTGCATTATTCTTCAAACCAATATGTTCATAAGTCCTCGAAGAATTTCTCTGCTTATTCATATGCTTAACCTAACCCCTCTTATGTGAAGCGAAATGGATTGGCCTCTATGCCACCATTCTCATATGGTGCTTTCATGAGTGATGAACTCTTTGCCACCCCTTGAGATGTGGGTGGTGAAGAAAAGAACTAACCTCTTCTGCGGGGTCAGGTCTCGGGCGTGCTTTAAGCGTCTAAAGAATTTCTTGGGGGCACGACAAAATGCTGAAAGGGCGCAGAGCTAATCATGATGAAATGAACTTTCATTTCACACGTCCTCATCTTGCTTATCTGTTATCTTGCTGATGAAATTCATCGATGAACTTGATATCATATTCTTCACTAATGAAGTATATGAGATCGTAAGTTACACTAATTCATCTGCGGGATGATCAACCCAAAACCAGAGTGGGTTCTCGATAGTGGATGTACAAATCACATGATTGGTGACAAGAATCTATTGATGGATGCTCCCTTATCACCGTCACATCTGAAGCATATCATCTTTCTTGACAAAGGCAAAAGTCGGTATTGGGTCTTGGTAAGGTTGCGATCTCTAAGGACATACACATGGACAAAGTCATGCTTGTTGAGTCCTTAGGATACAACCTCATGTCGATCTCAATGCTTTGTGATCTTGATATGGTTGTTATCTTTGGCAAATATCGTTGTGTTGTGATTATGGAAGCTGACAATTCCAAAGTCTTGAAGGCTTTAGGAGGAGACTTGTATATTGTTGATTTCTCTCTGGGACCACAACCAGCCGTGTGTCTACTTGCAAAAGCTTGAGAAGGCTGGCTATGGCATCGGCGACTTAGTCACGCAGAGCATGAGGAATTTGCATCACGCTTGCAAAGAAGAAGCATGTCATTGGCATTGAGAATGTCAAATTCCTCAAGGATCACTTGTGTGGAGCTTGTGAAGCTGGAAAAATGACCAAGGCCAAGCATCCAGCAAAGACTATCATGACCACTACTCGTCCTTGAATTGCTTCACATGGACCTCTTTGGTCCTAATCATTACTCAGCATTACTAATGATGCATCTCTATATGGCTTTGTTATTGTTGATGATTACTCTCGTTACACATGGGTACACATTGTTACTTACAAAATGAAGTGCAAGAAGTCTTCAAATGATTTTCCTCGAGGGCTTCAACTAACTTTGGTGTGAAGATCAGACACATCAGGAGTGACAATGGAACTGAGTTCAAAAATTCCGGTCTTGATGCCTATCTTGATGAACTTGGTATTACTCATGAGTTATCTGCTCCCTATACTCCTCAACAAAATGGCATCGTGGGCGCAAGAACAGAACTCTTGTTGAGATGGCTCGCACTATGCTTGATGAATACAAAACGCCTAGTCGTTTTGGATTGATGCAATTGATACTGCGTGCCACATCATCAACAGTATATCTTCACAAATTCTTCAAGAAGACTGCCTATGAACTCCTCAACGACAAGAAACCCAATGTGAGTTATTTCAAAGTCTTGATGCTAAATGCTGGATTAGAGATCCTCATCACAATTCTAAATTTGCACGAAAGCACATGAAGGTTTTATGCTTGGTTACGGAAAGGACTACGCACACCTCTGAGTCTTCAACATCGCTCTTCACAAGATTGTTGATCTTGTAGATGTGCGGTTCGATGAAACTAATGGCTGCAAAGAGAGCACCTACCTACATGTTAGATGAACCAGCACTGAGGAATCTATCAAGTTCAAGGCAACTGAGGATGTCATTCCTCTTGAAGAATCTGCTGAAGAATTCATTCTGTCTGCGAAGAACGTCGAGTGATGCACAGAAGATAATCTTGAAGACAATGGTGCTAAGGAAAATGATCAAATTCCTCGGCGACAACCAGCTCATCCTCGCGTTGCAAAAGAAGTGCAAGTTGACAAGATCATCGATGACATTGAAGCGCGGGTCCTCTCACACGCTCAAAAGCTTCACATTTATCTAACTTTTGTGGGCACTATGCTTTTGTCTCTATCACAGAGCCCACTAAGGTAGATGAAGCATTTACTGAACTGAGTGGATTCAGGCCATGCAAGAAGAATTACATCGATTCGAGCTCAACAATGTAAGGGCGGTCAAGCGTCCGGATCCTGCAAGCATAATATCATTGGCACAAAGTGGATCTACCGCAACAAGCAAGATGAAAATGGCCTTGTGGTGAGGAATAAGGCACGACTTGTAGCTCAAGGCTACACACGAGTTGAAGGAATTGATTTGATGAAACTTTTGCACTGTTGCTAGACTTGAGTCTATTACATATTACTTGCCTATGCTAACCATCACAATATCACTTTATATCAAATGGATGTGAAAAGTGCATTCCTCAATGGTAAGCTTGAGGAAGAAGTATATGTTGCTCAACCCCAAGTTTTGAAGATCCAAGAATCGACAAAGTCTTGAGACTCAACAAGGCCCTCTATGGTCTCAAACAAGCCCCCAGGCGTGGTATGATACATTGAAGGAATTCTTCGTGAAGAATGGCTTCACACCGATTCACTCGACCCTACTCTCTTTACTAAATCATATGATGGTGAACTGTTTGTGTGCCAAATATATGTTGATGATATTATCTTTGGCTGTCTTGACCAACGTTATAGTGATGAATTTGCCTATATGATGAGTGAAGAATATCAAATGTCTATGATGGGAGAGTTGAAATTCTTCTTAGGTCTTCAAATTAAATCAACAACACAATGGCATATTCATATCTCGGAGAAATATCTCAAAGATGTCTGAAGAAATTGGCATGCAAGATTGCAAAGGCGTCAAAATTCCTATGCCCACAAATGGCCATCTATGCCTTGATGAAAATGGTATTGACTTGATCACAAGGTATACCGCTCCATGATTGGTTCTCTATTGTACTTATGTGCATCTAGGCAGATATAATGCTTAGTGTTTGCATGTGTGCCCGATTTCAAGCTACAGAAGGAATCACACCATAAGGCTGTGAAGCATATTCTTGATATCTAGCTCACACACCAACACTAGGATTATGGTACCCCAAGGGCTCTACTTTTGATCTCATTGGATATTCGACTCGACTATCTGGTGATCGTGTGGACCGCAAGTCAACATCTGGTACTTGTCATTTCCTCGGACGATCTTTGGTGCATTGGTCCTCGAAGAAAGCAGAACTGCGTATCACTTTCTCTCTGCGGAAGCTGAATACATTGCTGCTTGGCTCTTGTTGTGCTCAATTGCTATGGATGAAGCAAACTCTCAAGGACTATGGCATCAACGTGAAGAATGTGCCTCTCTCTTTGGGACAATGAGAGTGCCATCAAGATTGCTCACAACCCAGTTCAGCACTTTCGAAGACAAAGCACATTCAAATTCGTCATCATTTTCTTCGTGATCATGTGTTGAAGGCGACATCTCCATCGAGCATGTGAAGACGAAGAACAGTTAGCCGATATCTTCACTAAGCCCTTGGATGAGAAGAGATTTAGCAAGTTGCGGTGTGAGCTAAATATCTTAGAATCTTGAATGTTCTTTGAAAAGGACACACATCCCGACACTTATGCAAAATTGATGACTTAGATGTGCAACACATGAAGAAGCGTTTTATTCAATCATGAAGAATAACTCTCTAAGTGTGAAGAAATTAATGAAGAATTTGATTCTCAGAACCCTCGACAATTATGCAGCGGTGTCTGAAATCATCATTCTTATCTGATGGAGTCACGCCACCACCAAAGTTGAAAATCTTCAATTTGAGTTTTTCCTCGGTTTTGAAATTCTTGAGTTTTCAAATTCTTCAACTTTTCAAAATCTTCACTGTTTCGTCGTTTCTCTTCATTAGCTATATATATATATATATATATATATATATATATATATATATATATATATATATATATATATATATATATATATATATATATATATAGTTTATGTCCTCTGAGCATTCACTTATGGCTATTTCTTCAAGTTGCTTTTTACGCTAAGTGAATGTGATCGGACCCTTCCCCTCTATGCTATACTCAACTCAATCTATTCACAAATTCTTCATATGCGTTCTATTTGAAACTTCGTTCAAAATCTTCACTTTGTGTCCTTGTCATTTGAAGAAATTGTGAGCGGAACTTTAAACTGATCTTATCCAAAATTTTCGGTTTTGCCGCTCAAACCGTTCCGCATCCCACGATGCATTATTTTATTCACCCACGATCGTACGATCTCCACTACCTGATGCGTGGGTGACGCATGTCATGAGAAGGAGAATGGTCAGGGGCACGTTCGTCCCAAATCTTCGGGCGAACAGTTTTTCACGGTGTCTATAAATACCCCTCTCCCCATCCTCACTTCCTTTACTCCGCTCGACCTCTCTCTCTCGCTCGAGCTTCTCAAACCCTAGCGCCGCCGCTACTCCATCGACGCCGGTGAGGAAGAGCTTCGTTGCCTCGACCTCGTCGCCGTGGTACTCGCGCCGGTTGCGGAAATCCTCACTCCGCCGCCACCGTAGCCATCTTCCTCCGCCGAGTTAGGGCGTGGAAGATCTGAACAGACGAGCTTCACATCTACACCACCCAGTTCGACGTGTTCTTCACTTTGGTTAATTAAAAGTTACTTTTATTACTCGCTTTGATTCTCAAACCTTCCTGAAAATCTTCAGAGGTGTTTATTCTTCAAAATCTTCACACATATGAACACCTCAAACAAAATATGCTCTTGATTCATTTCTCTAAGCAATGATTTTCTTCAAGATTCCTCAATTGTGTGGATCCTCGATCTATACAACTCGGAACCTAAGACAAAGATAAGCTTAGTGAAATTCTTCAAAACTCATCTGGTCAAATTCCTCAAAACTTGCTCTTTTGAAAAACCTTACGAGAGCATATGACCTCTCCAAATTCCTTGCAACTATACTCTGTTCACGGTACTCATGTCCGCTGCTGAATCACTAGGTTCTCATCAACTTAACTCATTTGCAGCGTTCCTCGAAGAAAAGTTGCATACTTCTTCAGAGAATTCTTTTGTTCAAATTCCTCACCTGAAGAATATGGCAGAAGGAAAGAAGCCACAGAAAGGAGGAAAGAGGCTTGAGGTCATGACTGCGTTAAAATCCACGAGATATATATGCTGACTATTGCACACTGATGAAGCCGAGTTGGCAAAGAAAACAAAAATCAGCGCAAGGTGCGCATTCAAAGATTGAGCGGAGATGGGCAAGGAATGGAGAATACAGATATGTAACTCCAAAGTACATGAAGAAATTAGCACTCAATCCTCCATGCCCAAGAGCTCCATTGGCACTGGTCAAGAAGTGACCCCACCAAAGATCAAGCGTGGTGAGGACTTTCTGAAGAATGGGCCAGCGCCAAGCCAAATTGGCAAGACAAGCCAGCGAGGCGGTGAGGAAATTCAATGAGGACTCTGCAATCGCTGCAGCTCACGAGGCCTCTGTCAAGCTAAGAAAATCAATGGAAAAAAGCCCTTTACACAAGCCAAGTGCTTCTCCAGCAGTGCCCTCACGGCCAAGTTCCTCATTTGTGCCCTCACGGCCAATTCCTCATCTTGCTCCTGCTCCTTCAAAGTCCTCGGCAGCTCCTCCCAAGTCCTCGGCAGATTCAGACAAAGTCCTCACTTTTGTGCATCGGCCATGTGCCAAAGGACTGCAGAGCTTCTCCATTGCCTCTGGTGTTTGACAAGTTCCTCAATTGCACCAAAGTCTTCATCTGGCCCGACTCTGCTTTGAAGACTAAGGCCACAGTTGGGCGAGGTCCTCGGCCAAGTCCTAAGAAAAACAGGTTGCCTTCAAGTGCCACCGAAGATGATGAGGCTGATGATGATGAACTTGCGGAAATCATCGAGACCGCCAAGAAAAGGGCCGCTAGAGCCAAAGGCACATCTGTGCCCTTCTTTGTTGGATCCGAGGAAAATCCTCGATTACATTGATCTACGGCACAAGGATCCAAACACCCTATGCCTGATTTTCATCGACCCTGGACAAAGTCACATCTTGACCCATTTCATCCTTTGAAGAGAAATGGAAGTTTGAAAAGGCAAGAGAGATCAAGAAAGCTCAATACGAGAAGGAGAAGTTCACGAAGAAAAGCGTTGTCGAGAATGACACGAGGAACTTCTCAAGGTCGAAATGAAATCAAGCCCTCGGCAAAAACTTTGATGCTTATTATGCTGATTGGCAAGGAGCCAAAGTCAGATTAAATCAACTTTGACGAAGAAATTCACCAATGTTGCTGCCCAACGCAACAAGAAATTCCTCGGTGGAGCCTCAGCTCAGCCGATGAAGAACATGCCACCGACACCGGCGATGAGTTCGAGGTCTTTGAAGAAAATGCTAGTTCGGGCTGATGATCCCATTCCGACCGAAGAAATTGCGGGGCATCCACTAGTGGTGCGCCTGAAGAAACTGAACAAGACAGGGCAACTGCATCAGTTGCACTTGAGGAAAATCAACCAGATTCCTCAGCTACTCATGCGTCAACACCAACTCCAATTCTTCCATCTGCCTCTGATGTGAAGAAGACCAAGGCTGCAGAATGAGCTGCAGTGAAGAAACAGAAAGCATCTGCTGCGTCAAATTCTTCGGCTGCGAAGAAAATGAAGCCCATGACCAGCTCCTTTGAAAATCCTATTGATGCTGTTCCAATCTCCTCAATTCCATCAAAGGACCTTGTTCCTTTTGATGAAGATTATGAGATCCCAAGCGGATCTGATGAAGCAAATCATTCTGCTTGCTTCGTCGGAGCAGATTGATGAAGAAATTGAAGTGGAAGCAATCCTTCAACCCCAATCATTTCCTCGCCATGCCTCGGTTCACGGTGAAGAGGCTGGTGTTGAGAAATTGAAGAAGATGTGGATATTGGAAGCACAACGCCCGGTGATGAGCGATGACTTTTGGGAAAGTCGACATCCAAATTCTCCACTCTTCACCCCAATCCAACAGATTCCTCGGTCCCTGCTCCAACAGTTCAAATGGGCTCTGAAGAAACTCATCCCACTTCATCATCCATGAAGAAATTCCAGCCACTAGCGATGATGAACTTCTTCTTCTTGATCCTCGAGCTGCACTGTTGAGGAACAAGAAATTCCTCGGCTGAAGAACCTGAGATTGTGATTCGAGAGGTCGTGATGCAACTCATCGACACTCCTTTGCCAAAGCCAAAGAATCCCTTCTCAACAAAGCAAAAGTTCAAGGCTGAAGGTTTCTTGGCGAGCGTATTCTTCACGATTATAATCCATATGATTACTGCTCGCATAAGGAAGAGGCGTTTACGGACTGCCGGTCAAGCCAATTTCTATTCATCGGTGCTCTTTAACAAAGACAAAGTCTTGATCATGCACATATTCCTCATGTGGACATGGAGTCTCTGCCAGGCTTGAGCCGGTCCTCGGTGTTCTTCACGGCGCAGACTTCGAATTTCTGCTGACATCGTGATTGGAATGAAGAACTCATTCTTCAATTCTATGCAACGCTGGACATCACGGAGGCGCTGAAGGCGTGAACTCATGGGTGTTAGGCTGGATGTCTGAAAATACTCACTACAAGGCACCGACAACTGAATTGCTTCGTGCTCTACCACTCGATCCTCCCTTGATGGTGCTTGTTGTATCTACAACGAACTGAGCTTTCAAATCACTATATGCAAGTCTTGATGAAGCCATTGAAGCCGGGCAGGCCCCAAGAACCAAATTCCTCGTCAAGGAATTATTGTATGTGCCTCGGATGTCTATCGGATTACAGCGAAGACAATGAGTCCTATCAAAGGCCACGACTCAAATGATGAAGAAGTCGTTGGCATCATGAAGAATATGCTTTTCAATGTCATTCATGGCGTTCCGTCAACTTCCATGATTTCTTCATGGGGACTCGGCAAACATTGCTATGTCACCATTTGAATTTGAAGCCTTATGCGCCTTGGATAATGAGATTCATCGGGACAAGGTCTTCACTCAATTACAAAGGCGATACTACGAACCACTGCAGCTACTTGCCCCGATTGAAGTCCTCAAGCGGACATTTACCTCGGTGATGACAAGGGCAAGGCTCTTGCTGTGATCGATGAAGGCATTCGTCCATTGGATGGACAGTTTAGCAAAGCTGCATCCTACTCCACCAATGATGACTCGCCACACATGACTCTGCCGCAAATACCTCGGTCAAGCAAAGTCCTCAAGCCCACGGCACCGGGTGATGGTGATCGTGAGTTATTCCTCGGTCTTCATCGGAAGGTTGATCGCAATCATAAATGGGTCAAGCGTCGGTTTGGTTCAATTCTTCACAACATGACCTCTACACACAATGCGGTGAAGAAAAACCACTACTACCTCCATGAAACCTTCAAGCGCACAGGCTGTTCTTTCTAATGTCTCTGTTGTGGAAGAATCGGCGACAATGGGTCTCAAGGAAGAATTTGGTGATGCGCACCTCCTCCGAACAAATACAAGAAGGTCAAAGTTCCTTCCTTGGTGGCCAGCTCCTATTCTTCATCACGAGACACCGATGAAAATGAAGATTTGGGCGACAACTGCGGCAGGCCCCACTACAACAAATGACCCCAACAACGCGGCGCTCCTTCTTCAACTTGAAATTCTTCAGGGGCGTTAGTCCTCAGTTTCGATCCTTTTGGTCATTCGATGACAAAGGGGGAGAAATTTGAGTTAGTCTTCAAGCGGGTCTATTATATGGGCAACTTTTTGTTAAGTTACAACTCTCGTTCTTCTGAAACTTTTTATTGGATCGAGTTGTAATCTTAAACCCGATGGTGCTCTGATACTTTTGATGCACTGAGCTCTGATTCTTTTGAGCTTTGATACTCTTGATGCGTTATTTTGCATGCCTGTTCCTCATTAATGTTATCGCACGCATGCTGAATTTCATCAAGCACCATATTTCATCATGCATTTCAAATTCTTCATATTATATGTCAAATGCGTGTATGAATTACAAGATATAGGAGGAGATCTCCATGATTCAACTCTTCAAATGTGCATTGCCTCAAAAGCAAATTCCTCACTATTCACATCTTCAGGGGGAGTTCCTCTATATCTTGCAATCAAATTCCTCAATATCAGTAGTTACACTTCATATGTTTATCCCCGTTGAAAACTTAACCTATATTGTCATCAATCACCAAAAAGGGGGAGATTGTAAGTGCATCTAGTGCCCCTTAGTGATTTTGGTGTATTGAAGACTTATAGGTTAAGAAACTAATGTGTTTATGAGTGTACACAGGTCTATAAGTCTGTGAGGAGTTTGATATTCTGATGAAAGTCGTCCCTAAAATGAAGTTCTTCAATGAAGACTTTGATATTCGAAGACTTTACGAAGACTTTGAAAATGAAGAAATTGGTGTGACCTTGAAGACTTGGTATTCATTTGAGGAACATGAAGCGTGAAGACTTTTGTTTTCGTAGTTTCGTTTTCTCTTTCTTGAGTCATAAAACACCGTCTTTGTTAAAGGGGTTAGAAAATACTAAGGAAAAATTTTCCATGTGATGCTCAACTCAAAATCCTACACCTACCAATCCTTGAGTGAAGCCTTTGGAAATCTCATACAGCTCGGTCAATTTCTTGATGTGAGAGGCGAAGTTCTTCAGTCATTGAGAATTTATTCGGCCGAGGAGTTAAGAATTCGCCAGTCTGGATTGCCTACGATGAGAACATGATAGCCACGAGAATTTGAGATTCAAATTTCCGACCGTTCTTTGTCTTCTTGCATGACTGTCCCAAAATATTTTATCCACCTAACGGTCATATCATTGAAGGGCATTTATGTCTTATCATGTCGGGCTGCTCCCTAGGCTACAAATAGCCGCCCCTACAACCACTAGCTGGTTGGCTGCTCAAGAGAAACTTGACACTTGTCATTTGAGAGCAACCCATCCTCAGGGACTTTGGCGAAAATCATCAGTGAGGAAAACCCAAAAACCAAACCCCTACAAACCCAAAGTGATTGAGCATCATTGAAGAGATTGATCCTGCGTGGATCCGGCGCTTGTTACCTTTCAAGACTGTGCTTCTTCAGACGGTTAGGCGTCATGGTCTAGAGCATCAAGAGGTTGTGGATCACCGAGTGACCAAGTCTGTGAAGGTTTGGAAGTCGCTGAAGACTTACCACGAGTGATTGGGCCAGTGCATGTGACCTTAGTTCAAGGATAATCTGGTGAGGACTTGGTGTCTGAGCTGCGTGCTCGATGTTGGGTGTCCGTGTTGTGTGTCCTCGAGTTTAAATACTCAGCCGCTCCAACAGACGTACAAGCCGAGACAGCAGTTGGAACTGGTCTACAAATCATTGTCTTCACCAACCTAACTGGTTCTATTTCCTCAACCTTCCATTTCTTCATTCTTGTGTTGAGTGTTTGTTCATATCTGTGTATGAAGACTTTGGTGAAGACTTTCTCAATTTCCTCGATTCAGTTTCTTGATCTGTTTGTCTTCATCTTGTGCTATCCTGTGTTTACGCTTTCTGTACTCTTTGATTGTCTTCATTTCATTATGATGACCATGCCCGCATTCTCTTATGCATACTTCTGAGTACTTATTTGTTCTTATTTGTTCTTATCCTCCTACAACGTCTTACTCGTGGTGGGGTTCCAGATCCACAAACCTCCAAGATTGCCCCGTTCTTATTTGTTGAATGACAAGGGCTTCACTTTTGACGAGCCACTTTGGAGGTTTGTAAAGCTGCATTTCAGCGATGGAGCCGTGTTGAGCTCGGATGAGAAGATGATCCGTCATTATTTTCTTCGATGGCTGCTATGGTGGTGCCGAAGACAGATAACGGGCGTTGGTGTCAAGCTCAAAAATGTTCTGCTATCTTTTTAATTTTGTCATGTCGATCTTTGCGTGACTTGTATTTTGATCTTTACAGTATGAATAAGAGACGTATTATCATGAAAAGACACTCTATCCCTAAGTACGTTTTTCGAAAACATATTGGCGGACGATTTTCAGCAGAGTGCTCCACGCAATGGTAATATATGCTAATTGCAATTTTTCTAGACGATTACCGGACAATTTGATTTAATTCGGTGGTGTACACTTATAGGGTGACTTTAGAAAAGAGAAACCTTGGGCCGCGGAGTTTCTGCTCCTGGGTTCAGCTGCATCCGCGCTGATGAAAAAATTTAAAACAAATACTAGAAAAATTCAAATATATCCAATTGTTTTTTGTGTGGTAGATAATTTGATATGTGAGGTCTGCTTCAAATTTCAACTCATTTGGACATTTGAGTAGCTCTCAGAAAAAAAAGACAAAATCAAGATCTATAAAAAAGTTTACTGTTCACGTACTTTCTGACCTGATTTGTCTTCTTTACCGAGAGCTGCTCAGATGTCTAAATGAGTTGAAATTTGAAGCTGACTTCATGCATCAAATTATCAACCACACACACAAAAAAATTGATTTTTTTTTAATTTTTCTAGCATTTGTTTTGATTTTTTTCTGACCAGGAACAGATGAGCCTGGGCACCAAGTTAAATTTCCGAAAACCTTGGCTCTTTTATAAGTAGTAGTGATTATACTTGCTCCTAGGAATTGGAGTTATTTGGCCCGACCCATTTATCTTGTCCAATGGCCATATGGCTCGTTCATGTATGACAACGTGATGTGGAAGATGTTCTGCACTGCTAGTTCCCAAAGCGGACACGACCTCTCACTGTCAGCATTGAAGCGGTCAGTGGCGGAGCCAGGAAAACTTAATAAGAGGGGTCAACTAATGTTAAATCATGTTTGGGAGGGCCAAAGCCAACAAAGTCATCATAATACACAATATTAACAGCAGGTAATCACTCATGTAGTGGCAAAATCTGCATATTGACCTCGCCGGGGCCCCTGCTGGCACCCCCTGCCTCCGCCAATGGAAGCGGCAAGCCGGCCGAGAGAGCATCACCCGCTACACGCCCGACTGAACACGTTCCCTTGCCGCATTCAAACGACTTCAGACTGTCCACCTTCCTAAATTAAACCCGCGCGTGTGCTGAGAAATCTACTCCGGCCACACGTCTGCCCACGAGCCGTCCAACATTAAACAAAATATCGGTTGGCTCCTCAAGTCCGTGTGTTGTTTACCTTCCTAAATTAAACCCGCGCGTGTACCGAGAAATCTACTCCGGCCACACGTCTGCCCACGAGCCGGCCAGCATTAAACAAAATATCGGTTGGCTCCTCAAGTCCGTGTGTTGTTTAAACGAGGCCAGACGTCGGGCAAGAACTGAAGCACATATCTGTTCCCCGTCTCCTCTTTGCACCATACTCTCCACACTCTCCATGTCATCCAGCGAGTAGGAAGAGGAGTTCTCCGGCATAAAAGCCGGTTGGGTGACCTGTTGAGCCCGCTGGATACAAGCCAGGCAACTTGTTGCTCCACCTTCCTCACCGCTCCAGGACGTCAGTACCATGGGTGAGGATCCAGGCTGACTCGCGGACGAGCAAAGTCGCCGCTCCAAGCCAGCTTGCGGAGTGGTGAGTTGCTCCAGGCAGGCACGCAGGGAAGCATAACGACACGAGCACCATGTTTGCCTTGTACGAGGCCGTGTCATACCGCTCCTTCCGCATCTCCGGTTGCGCCATCCGTCGTCAATGTTGGTGGAACCATGCCCTACCGACTGAGAAAAAAGTCGGCTTTGCAGAGACCGACGAGGCGGCCAACATGTCTGCGGCCACTGCCGCTTGGGTCCCATGAAGGCCACCGTCACCGCATCGTCGGTGTGCACAACCTGTGTCTTGCCCTCTCCTCAGGCGACTGCCGGCCCCCGCCGCAAAAGCCAACCCTGATCTGTGCCTCACGGAAGCGGAAGCCACCCTTCCCCTCCGGCTGAAGCATATCCCTCTAGGGCCACTCTGACGGCGCAACCGGACATAGGGAAGATATGGGAGAAGCGGAGGCTACTCTTGCCCTCCCGCTGAAGCATATTCTTCGGGTCTCACGTCACTCTGATGAGCAACGTTGTTGAACATAGGGAAGACATGTCGTGAGAATGGGGCTCCGCCGCGGCTACAATAGACTAGGTTAGAATAGAGTAGCCTAGTCCGCTATAATTTAGTTGAAATATGTCCAAAATGTAAATGTTTTGTCCGGTTTATACAAAAACAGGTTTGTATGAATTTCATCCGGTCTGTTGAAATGCGGCTTGAATTACATGTGGATAGCATTGGATGACCGGGCCCCGCATTCGTGTCCACGGACTGGTCCCTCAGTTCGCCCGATCCACGGACGGACTATATAGAGAGGCGCCGGTGTTGCCACACCAGTGTTTTAGCCAAGTTTAACTTTCTCTAACTGCTGTTTGATTAGTGATATGACAAACTTTTCTAGCAGCAAGCCTAAATCAAGCTCAACAATTTGGAAACCACAAAAAGTTTAGCAGAAAACATTTGCAAGGAAAGTTCGGCAATGTGTGGCAAGCCAAAAGATCGATGTCTTATCCCCTAGACCATCCCCCCTCCACAAGTATCATAAACGAGTGGTTCAAATGGAAGGTTCCACAACAAATGCCACTAGTGTCCCTTTCAGCATCTCGCAAAAGTAAAATTACTCATTCAGTTTCGTTCCACATCAGGTTCTTCTATCTCAGCAACTTCTACCAAAATGGCAATTCCCGAACGACAGGTCAATCCGGCAACTTTTGCATTGGACTACGACTAGTTCATCTCGGCAACAAATAAAACATCAAACTTCGCTCAAAAGTTCGCATCATTTGGAAATGTCCGGCTAGTAACTCAAAAGCGTGTTCGACGAGATGCAGATGGCGGCTGGCGGCTGTGAAGGTTGATGCTGCAGCGGCGGCTCCAGCGCTCCATGTATCTGGCGGAAGCATGACTTGGGATAACTAGGGCGGCACCATGGGCGCTTGTGACGCAGTCATCTTTGTCGACAGGACCACTGGAGCATGCACATCTGTTGCTCCTCTGCGTCTTGTGCTGTGACTTCCTCCGATGCATCCAACCTGAGAGCACATCCATGCTAGGGCCGTTGCTCCATGGGTGCATCTTTGGCGTTGGTGCGTAGTGCTCATGGTGGTTGTTCCCTCAGGTCCAGCGGTGAATCTGGTCCGCAGGCTGCTGTGTGGTTGTGGGCTAGACTGGTTACCTGAAAAGCTCCAAACCTGGATGATCTGCATCCACTGGCGAGGACGGCGGAGGTAGTGGTAGCTCATGGAGCTGTCGTCTGATATAGATCAGTCAACAGCTGCTATTTGTGAGGATGGTGTAGGCCTTCAGAGTGTCCCCATCCCGGGATTTTGGTGGTGCCGACAGTTCTCCTTCCCCGTCAAAGTCTTCGTCGGATGGTGGCAAGAGAAGATCTTGTTTCGTCTTGTCGGCTTGCTCATACGGGCGTGGACATCCCCCGCCACAAGGACCGTGCGCATATGCAACTACTGGGATCGAGGAAAGTGGAGGGCATATGCAACTACTGGGATCGAGGAAAGTGAAGGAGACGACACATGACTACTTCGATTGGGTGGTACTTCTGTAGTACCTAGTCTCGAGCTCCGTGATGAAAACCATAGATTTGACCCTAGTTGGTCATATCTGGCAATGGCAGTGTTCTTTTGGGTCGTTACCCTAATGAGGGCAGTGCTCAGAATTGGCTCACACAACATCTTCAAGGTGAAAACCCATGATCTAACCTTGGTGGTTGGATTCGGCGACGTCGGCGCTTGAACGTCGTTCCCTTCCTGGAGGCATCGCTTTTGAAGAGCTTTTCTCGTAGTCCTTGTGTTGTGAAGAGATGGTTGACGCCGATGGTCACTGATGTATATTGTTTATCGTTGCTTTCAATTCTTCGGGTTTTCTTTTCTCCACCTAGGCATAGCTTTGGTATTTCATGACTTTGCTTTTTGCCAAAGTGATCGTGTGGGTGCGTGTGTTGTGTTAGCTGTGTGCACCATAATTGTGCAGAGGCCGGGTATATACTCATTATGATTGTATCCCTCGATGCTACACTACGAGTCAATAAAAACACCCTTTATCGAAAAAAAAGTAACTCAAAAGCGACAGACGCGAACACACGACATCATCAGGTGTCCAAAATGCAGAGGGAGAAACAAAATTTAGCCTGCTTGAGCATTCATACCACTTTCTTTCTTTTTTCAACTAACCAACTGGTTGACAACGATTAGCATGAAACCATCTCCTAGTCAGTAAGATGCTGCGGACTGATGCTGGCCGATCCCAGATATGAATCCCACTGGCTGCAATACGTACATTCTATGCTTCTACGAGACCCTAGTTTTCTAGAACTCCGCTATAAAAAAAAGGCTCCATGCAATTCCTTTCCCAAATTGTTAAGCTCGATAAAACAAACAAAATTGTCTAGAATTTGATATTGCCAATCGTTCACTAGTAGAAATAAAAGCATGACTTCAGGGCCCAGAGCAGTTTGCACAAGTACCACTAACGGCATTAAAAATACAAAATAGCTCTGAATATATATATATATATATATATATATATATATATATATATATATATATATATATATATATATATATATATATATGACAAATGTTTCCTACAAGCAGTGGTAGTTACCACCACTTGCGCTTTTGTATGTTGTATGTAGTATCTGCTGAAACCGAGAGTATGTACGTGTAATATGTAGTATATAATAATGATTAGGTAGTATATATACTAATTTTTAGGTAGTATGTACCATTTTTAAGTATGCTCATTTTTACGTACAAATATGTACGTATTTTACAAATATAACGAAAACTATGGGCTCATATGCAATTTTTTCATGTAACTTGCTTTGAAATATCTTAGATATAATATATGAACATATTTAAAATAATAAAATAGTATATATAATACAACATGGTAGTATATGAGTATATACCGGCTCTGCAAGCTGGAATATCCTAATTGATCGACCAGATCAATCAATGGTCATTTTTGAAGGGCGTGGGTAAGAAATTCGAAACTGGATTGAAGCACTCATAGCAAACCGTTTTCTTTTCAGACAGTTAGTAATCAGGCTTCATAACGCGGACATCGAAGCCACATGCTAGCCTACTTCAAGACAAAACTCCAATAATCATGTAATCTAGGTAATTATTCTTATATCCAAAATAGATGCACTGTGTTTTATTTCGTGTTTTCAACATCCATGCCAACATATCCCTCTTTTTTTTGCGGGCAGCCAACATATCCCTCTAAATTCATTGTGCAAGAAAAAAAGCAACAGTTCGACTAAGCACCAAAGTTTAAAGAAACATTTAAATCTTATGCTCCAAAGAAAAGGATGATGCAGTTTACACACAAAAAACATCTTGTTTTACACAAAATAGCAGAAGTTATCATTGGCAAAAAAGATACTCCCTCAGTCCCATAATGTAAGACGTTTTTTGACACCGGTGTCAAAAAACGTCTTATATCATTGGCAAAAAAGATACTCCCTCAGTCCCATATACATTATGGGATGGAGGGAGTAAAATATTACCAAGGATTGATTTATCTTGCTCATATTAGTTGTGAACTCTTGGTCAAAGATAATTGTTATAGCGATTGTTTGGAATAAACATCCTGCTATACAAGTAGTAAAAATGACAGAAATCACAGCCCCTATTTTTTTAGATATAATATTTCAAAATATCTTATTCATTATGGTCAAGCAACTTGTCCACTATAACTGATAACACTGACCGTTTGATAATCGACACAGATGTCTATCTGTATTAGCCAACCAACTGTGAATAAGTGAACATGAAGCCATTCCTGTTGTATCGACATGAACAGAAAAAAAGGATGCAACTGTCTGAGTGCAATTGTCAGAGTGTCGCATGCAGCACAGAGCATTAAGAATTCCATGATAAAAATGTAGTGCACATAAAGTTAGTCGTATTAATTAGACTGCAGGTAAGCACGAGGCTGTTTTCATGTAATAAAGCATAAGTTGTACTAGTACTCCCTCCGATCCATATTAATTGTCGCTGATTTAGTACAACTTTGTATTAAATCAGCAACAATTAATACGGATCAGAGGGAGTATATTTTTTGGGAATGGTCATAGTGGGGAGTAACTTAGACTAGTGTCATACATATGACACTAGTCTAAGTTACTACCTTCATAATGCAAAGTAACATAATAGTAGTATCATAGATAGCTTCATTTATTAGCTCGTAGACTCATTTTCTCTTGGAAAGCGCTATGTTACAGTAACATATTATGTTACCACCTCTCATTAATTACTTGCCACATAAGCAGGATTTTCTCGAAGTGCGCTATGTTACTAGCTAAGTTACTCCCACTATGACTAGCCTAAGTTGAACATTTAAAGGTGTTACAAGTACCAGGACATGCATCATGATGGTTCAGTTTATCTATTTATTGCACTTGACAAAATGTAGGCAACAAATGGTCAAGAAACATTAAAAAGCCTGCATTGCATACATGACAGATCAACCATGGCCGAGCAAGGCGTAATACTAGCCTGAAAAACAAATCCCAATTTTACCCTTAAGTGTCTTATGATTTAGCAAAAATGAGACTTGCCACAATTAACACTAAGAATCTATTTCCCGTTGTACTTACTCGGAGAAGATACAGAAACTACCTTCAACAACTATCAAGTATAACAAGCCTCCAATTACTGCCAAGTGCTTGAGGCAGAAAAAGAGCCCTCAGAACACTTGATCCAAAGAATGTAGGATGGTAACTACACCTTGCAGGTATCATCTGGACAGAAAATATACATCTCTGTTCTCCATCAATCAAGAGAATCAGAAGCGGAGCCGAATGCTCTGCGTCCACATTGCCGAACAAACATAAACAGAGTACCATTAATAGATTCTTTCACAGCACTGCATAACCTTCTTGGTGCCTATATCAGCAGAATGATAGTTAGCAACTGTAAAAGTTGAAAGAGTAGAGGAGATTTTTCTAGGAATGTTAGAACGAACCAGATGCCATCTTTTGCTTAATGGGGACGCAGAAACTTGAATCTCATCTATGCCAGATAAAGGAGGTGACCTGAAGCAAAACACCTTCCTTTTGAGGTCATCCCGTTCACTTGACCTTATGTAAGAGCCTCTAGTTATGTTCCCGTCCTTCCAAACATCCTTCAAGAAAAATAAGACTGGCCTCTTGCACATAGACTTCTGAATTTCCTTAGTGTCAAAATCAAATTCAGTTCTCTGGCTCATCCTATTAAAAGCGATGTAAGTCCGCTCGGATCGCTCCAATTCAGGAGGAAGAAGAACACTGGGGTACACTTGAACAACATAACCCAAAGAGATGGCAAGTGTAAGCTTCTGCTTTTTATCATAACAAACTGAGCGCTGCAAGAAGCTCATGGGTTCTGTTTTCATAGCCTTCGTAAAAAGCTCCAAGCTCTCAAGAGAGTTCAATCCAGGATATATAGGATCCACAAACTCCACATGGTGGATACTGATGAAAGGAGCGATTGGATGAGCAGCCAATATACCATGGGCATTGCCTCTGATATCCCACTGATTATAACATCAGAGGGAAAGTACATACATTAGGAGAGCAGGGAGGTTAGACGTTAGAGGGATGTATTCAAAATTGCAAATCCATAATACATTAATGAACTGGAAAATCAATCCATGCAGTTAAAGGTCGATGCTCACACCAAACAGAACAGCTTGATCAGCAACTGTCCATTTTTTCTAATGATGTGCTTATCCGACAGAGAGAGTACCGTAAAACAAGTAAACAAGCAAGCAAATCTTATCATAAACAGAGGAAATCAACAGTCAAGGCCAACCAAACTTGCTTTCACTATCATAAAACACTCTGGCAAGGCCCTACTTTTGTACATGCATTACAACCAGCCAGAAAACAACACAGGACACAGCTAGGGTGGTACCACAGAGAAAGGATCAACTTTCTTTCTGTCATAACGAATCAAGCATGATACCCATAGTAAAGTTCAAAACAGCGCATCAGCATCTAAACTTCCAAAGCAAGCTCTACAGTGGGGCTAATACCTCAGCAATCCCCATATTCGTTCAGTCCACATCAAGAGCATGATACATTGCACTAATTCAAGCATGGAATGGGGGGAACTAGTTTACTCACAGAATCTACATAGCACGACAAGCTAAGCGACCCAATTGCTTTGCTCGGGGTGAGATTTATAACCATTTGATAAGATCTCTAAACAAGATAAACGCTGTAAATAGCCAAAAAATAGTTGAATGCCGACCAAAGGTTGACGGATAAGCTCCATACCTGATGGAAGCCATATTCGCGGGAAAGGGGCACGCCAAGCTCCGTGATGCAAGCATGGAGGCGGTCGTCGCTCCCATACAGCCTGGGGTACCTCTCGATGCACACGTCGAGTGTCCGCGCGAGCGCAGCGGCGAGGGGGAAGCTGAGCGCAACGCCTCCGCCTCCGAACGCCATGCCGTGGCTGAAGTAGGTGTTGGCCGAGTGGCTCTCCGACGGGGCCCCGACGTACACCATCTCCCTCCAGTCGTACTTCCCGAGCACCGCCACCAGGTTGTCCGGGGACAGCACGGTGTCGTCGTCCACAAGCACCACCCACCGCGCGCCCCCACCCCCCACGAGCCGCACGGCCTCGGCAGCGATGCGCGCGATCCGGAGCCCGGAAGGGTGGCCCGTCGGGTTGGTGTACCGGAAGCGCGAGGTGTCCTCGGACACCCGGATCGGCGGGAGCGAGTCCTCCCCGGCAGCGCTGGGCCCCGGCGCGCCGGGAGCGCTGGCGTCGAGCCAGACGTTGCCGCGCATAGAGGCGGGATCCCACCACAGGCGGATGTACTCGCGGCGGCGCGGCCAGAGGTGCGCCGAGCCCGCGATCCCGAAGACGATGTGGGCGAGCGAGAGCGGGGAGGCCGCGTCGCCGGCGGAGAGCGCCTCATCCGCCGCCGCCGCGTAGGACAGCGCGGAGGAGGAGGACGCCACTGGGGCCTGGGCCGGGGACAGCACGAGCACGAGCCACAGCGCGGTGGCGAGGAGCAGCGAGAGCAGCGCCAGCAGCGCGGTGGCGAGCGGACAGCTCCGCGGCGGGAGGATGGAGAGCGGGAGCGGGAGCGGCGTCGGCGGCGCTGGCGAGGCTTGGTGGGGCTTGGGCATTGGACACGGGGGTCGACGCCGCCGCCGATGGCCACGGACATTTGGGGGCGTGGCGGGACGTGGCGATGTTTCAGGGATGGACGGTGCGTGCGACACACACCCGGTGGGTGGTGGGTGGTTGTAATAGCACACGTCCATCACACTAGTATACATTCGAACTGTGCATTTCCCTTATATTTGAAAAAGAACATCTGAATTTTTATAAACATTACGAATCTTTGCACGATTGCGTTACTTAAATAATCCGATTTTTTTTAATTTGAATGGGCGGTGTCATTATTTATCTGAGTCTAGCCCGAGGACGGGCTAAGGTTTGAAACGTGCACGTGGGGTAGCGTGATTAGTGGTGGACTGCTAGCTACGATGCCACGAATTCTTTTGACTTGCAGTGTAGGCGACATGTATGCTTTAGAGCAGAATAGAATATATCTCCGCGCAGTGAGCCACAAGCTATGACGTTGAAAGGGTGACATGTGTCTAGCGAATGTGCTTATATAGAGATAATGTATATATTTTCTTACTCGGCAAAACAAAATGTACCTATTTTTCAGGGGACCTGTGGAACATATTCGCTGATCTATCCCGTCAATGATTGTGCTACCAATATTTGTGGGGATGGGTTATTGCAATGTGGTATGGCGGTACTATCCTAGTGATCTACAGGTGTGTGGCTGGCTTGAGTTTGCAGCAAGTAGTTGGAATCAGCGAGAGTTACCTGTCAAGCAACCTTATTAGGCTACATCAAATATCAGTTTCCAGAATAGTGGGCTAATGATGAGCAGTTGCCAGTTGGAAGGTGAACTAATTACTGCCTGTTTATGTATGTTGTATTTGATGTGATGGAGCTAGTAGCCTTTTTTTTTCTTTTGAGAATCCGATGGAGCTAGTAACTGTGTTGTGTGATAGTGATATGAGGCTGAGGGTTTCCCGCAAAAAAAATGAGGCTGAGAGTTAATATTGTATCTGTGCTTCCTCACGAAAAAAAAAATATACGTGGATGCTGGAGTGATCTCATGTGCTGCGCGGCATCCATGTATTTTTCTCTTGTTCGGATTTAATATCATCCGTCCGTAGCTATTTCCCGTTGTCTTTCTCGTGAGGATCCTCCTATCTTTGGTTTAAGGTTATAAGTATCCATATCCTGATATACTCCCTCCGTTCGGAATTACTTATCTCGGAAATAGATGTATCTAGAACTAAAATATGTCTTGATCATCCATTTCTGCGACAAATAATTACGAATCTGGAGTGAATATTTCACAACACTTGTCAGTATACCATAAATCCAAGTGTATGTTAAGCCACTGGAAAGCAAAATATCCAAACCAAAAATAGTGCTAGATACGTTGTCTCTCCACTACTCCATCTTCACAATAGTTTTAACCAATAGTTATATATATATATATATATATATATATATATATATATATATATATATATATATATATATATATATATATATATATATATATATATATATATATATATATATAACACTAAACTAAGCGTGAGTGTAGAATAGCTTATTCTACACCCCAGTAACGGCACATACAAAATACAGTAACACATTATGTAAAATATTGTAATTTTCGTAAAATGTAGTAAATTACAAACTTAGATGATAAAAATATTTTTGAATTACTACATTTTGTACACGTTTTACTAGATTTTGTACATAGCGTTACTATGGGTGTAGAATAAGATATTTTACACTCACGCTTAGAATAAGTATCATATATATATATATATATATATATATATATATATATATATATATATATATATATATATATATATATATATATATATATATATTGGGCTACTGGTGCTATTCGCTTGTATTTTTATTTTCTCGCCAATACGCTTGAGAGCATATCTTCGCATTGATAGGGAGAAGGAAAAAAGCAGGTCCACGCCATGGTCACGTGCACAACTTGGCGTATCCGTGGCGATCGTATGAGCAGAGAGCAATGGAGTAATGGGAATGCTCAGCCCCTCTCATAGAAATCTAGGTTACATGGGTAAAAGAACTAAGTCCTTGGCTCTAGCAATGGCCCAGAAGCGAGCATCGTCCTTGATTGTGGCGACAACGGCCGAGGTAGAGGGAGCGATCTTGTCAAAGGTGGCTGCATTGTGGTGATGCCACAGTGCCCATGCCATGAGGCCGGCCATGGTAGTAAGGCCTCGACGAGCGGTCACCGCCGGCGTGAGAAGGGTCGTGGATAACCAGTCGAAGAAGCCAGATGAGCCATCCGACGGAGCGATCGAGGCGCAGCACCAGGAAAGCACCTCGTGCTAGGTGACGCCTGCAAAGACACAGCCCACCAGGATGTGATGCAAGGTCTCGGGCTCCTGTAAGCATAGGACACATGATGGCTCGTGCAGCAGGCCACGACGGGCGAGTATATCTGCCGACCAATAGCGATTCATGGAGGACGGGTACATGAAGAACTTCACCAACAAGGGTGCTCCGTACTTGGCATGGATCTCAGAGAACAAGGCGCTATAGCAAGAGGATGCCGAGTACATGCTATTCTCGATCCATCTCCATCTGATGATATCCGGCTGCGAGGTAAGGACCACGCGCTACACCTTGCGCCCAACCTCCACGTATTTGAGGATGGTGGCCGGCCCGAGCGATTCCTAGATGTCAAGGATCCACGTGAGCGATCCCTGAATGTCAAGGATCCACGTGAGCGATCCCTGAATGTCAAGGATCCAGGTGCGGTCGAAAAGAGCCGCGACGACCGTGCGAGTGCGACGTCTTCTGGCGGGAACTAGAGCCACCAAGGGGGAAGCAATGACCGAGATAGACCTTCCCTCCAGCCATGGGTCAACCCAAAAGCGGCAGGAAGTACCACTACCAACTGTCCAAATCGTGGACGCTTAAAAAAAATGTAAAACCTTAGGGTCGGGAGGCAGTTTGAGATGGGACCAAGGTCGAGCACTACCCTTGGCCTGCATCCACAGCCACCTGACCTAGAGAGAGATACCGACGTGGTGCAAGTCTCGGATGCCAAGGCCTCCGAGCTCAGGTGGGCTGCAGACACGCGCCCAACTGACGAGGCAGGAGTCGACGCGTGCATCTTTCCAGCCATGCCAGATGTGACGCCCCGGATAATTAAGCTATAGTAATCCCCGTTAATGGTGCCATGTCATCACAGTACTGTTGCTAATCCTCACTTGATCCAAATCATTCAGATTCAACTTCAAATTAAAGTCAAAATTGAAATTTCTCAAACATGCAAAATAAAATGTTCAAAGTGTGGCAAATATTACATAACTAATTATGGTGGTGACTCAACACATTTGAAAGTATTTAAATGCCCTTTTGTGAATATCACAGTGGCTATAAACAATTATTAAATGCTTTTAAATAATAAGCGAATATAAACCTATTTTATTAAAGTGCCAAATCATTTAGGACAGTAGGCTAATTATGAATACTAATTTAGGGTTAGTGTTGTATTTTATAAAACTAAAGTAAAATAAAACTAAATAGAAAACTGAAACTATAAAAGGATAAGAAAATGCCAATAGGAAAGTAAAAACAAAACAAAACCCCCCGCCCCCTGGGCCAAGTGGCCCAGCTGCCACCTGGCAGCCCACCTCGCCTTGCCCCCCTCCTCTGTTCACCCAGCCATCGATCGTGGGCCTTGGCGATGGCCGCCACGGCATGCATGAGGCGTGCGTGGCGCCCATCCACCGCGCTACCCCTATTATATCTACCCGACCCCTCCCCTCGGCCGAACCCTAGCTTCCCCGTTCCCCCTCCTCCCTCGCACCCCCGTCCGCTCTCCCTCGTCGACGTCGTCATGCCCGTGGACGCCCGACCACCGCGCTCGTCCTCGTCGCCGTTCGCCGTTGCCTCGCCTCTCCGACCACCGCCTCGACCTGACTCCACCGAGCCTCAACGCCCCCTGTCGGTGTCAAAACCGGCGGATCTCGGGTAGGGGGTCCCGAACTGTGCGTCTAAGGCGGATGGTAACAGGAGGCAAGGGACACGATGTTTACCCAGGTTCGGGCCCTCTCTATGGAGGTAATACCCTACTTCTGCTTGATTGATCTTGATGATATGAGTAGTACAAGAGTTGATCTACCACGAGATCATAGAGGCTAGACCCTAGAAGCTAGCCTATCGTATGATTGTTGTTGTCCTACGGACTAAACCCTTCGGTTTATATAGACACCGAGGGGGCTAAGGTTACACGTAGTCGGTTACAATGGGAGGAGATCTAGATATCCGACGCCAAGCTTGCCTTCCACGCCAAGGAGAGTCCCATCCGGACACGAGACGAAGTCTTCAATCTTGTATCTTCATAGTCCAACAACCGCCAAAGGATATAGTCCGCTGTCCGGATACCCCTAATCCAGACTCCTCAAGAGTCTCCCGAACCAGGCTTCAATGACAATGAGTCCGGCAGGCAGATTGTCTTCGCATTGCAAGCGGGTTCTTCTCCAAATTCGAATACTGTTAAATAGTGTCCGCTTCTCATAAATGTTGCGCTTCTCGCTTCGCGTCCAATAACGGCCATCTCCCACGTGTCGAACGAATGCGAGCGGCGGGGCATTTTACATTTATCACCCTAGCTGCATGAACAAACTGTCTATTTAAAGAGACGGGATTCTCGATCCAAATCACACCATCTTCTCTCGTGACAGCATTCATTGGAGCGCCGCTCAAAAAATCCATTCCAACATGGCCGCCAACAGCTCCTCATCTCGCCTCCGTAGCCCTAAGCCCGGAGATTGGAAGAAGTGTTCCGTCCCGCATCCAACTAGTGGAGCTACTGACTGTGGATTTCTCCTCCAAAGATACATGGTCCCTGTTCGAGCCGGGCTTGCCACCTATAATGGCGGGGAGCAGGCGGAGAGCTTTCCTAACCCCTCCAAGGGGGAGCGGGTATGCCTCGTTCCTTATTTATTAAGGGCGGTCGGAGTTCCCATCCATCCGTTCCTCCGAGGGCTCCTGGAGTTTTATGGCCTCCAGTTGCATAATCTCACCCCTGCCTCCATATTACACATTGCTGGTTATGTAGCCCTTTGCGAGCTATTTCTGGGTTGCGAAGCGCACTTCGCGTTGTGGAAGAAGCTATTCTGCCTCGTGCCCCATACCCAGGGGGATCAATATATCAAGTGGGCGGGGCCGAAATATGGCGCATCGCGGAGACCGGATACCTATCCGGTACCCCGAAGAAGACGTACGAAGACTGGCCTTCAGAGTGGTTTTATATGGAGGACGTCCCCCTCCCGGATCCTATTCGGATCGGCCTTCCTGAGTTTGACAACGCCCCTTTAAAGAAGCGCCTAAGCTGGCGACCACGGAGCCCTTAGGAGGAAGATGACAGAGACGTTTTTACCTGATGGGCCGGATAAAGGTGTTGGCTCAATCAGGACTGACCATAACCGAGGTTATGTCAATATGCATTATGCGAGGGGTGCAACCACTTCAATATCAAGGCCACCCTATGTACGATTTCAATGGGGAAGATGATGCCACCCGGTGTGGTCGTAAGGGGCCGGACTCCATTGCCGCTCTAGCAAAGATAATGTCCGGCTTGTACAAGGGAGAAGAAGAGGAGTTCCTCCGCATCAAGCCGCAGGACGGATTCTCCATGTACAACCCTCCGAGCTGGGTAAGACGACGCTTTTTATACCCTTCCTTTCCGCATTTTTGCAACAAATATCTTACTTTGCCCGTTCACGCAGAGCTGCGCAGCGATAAGGAGATCAACAACTGCCTCCACAACGGAGGATCCCGAACGGTCCCTCGACCCGGCCTCCAAGAGGATCCAGACATATTCGTGGAGCTGATTGACATGATATTTTATCAATTAAGCCGCGATGAGGCCATGGTGGCTATTATAGCCGACTATCTGGGGCTACTCCCTGCCTCGCAGGTAAGTGAGACTAGAGTCCCAACCTTTGAGAAGTATCCCTTTTCACGCACTTCACCTACCGTATCTGTACGGTGTTCTACAGGGAAGGTCCTCGGGACACCATGCTGAGCCCATGGTGAATCGCCAACGAGGGGTGCCGAAGCTGGGCAGGCTGAAACGGAAGGAGGTCCGGACAAAGACACCGGCACAGAGGTACTTTACAAAACCTCACTCCGTGATCATCATATTTTAAAACGCAGTAATGCCCATGTTTTGATGAAGGAAAAGCGCTCGCCGGACTATATACGGGGAGATCGCCGATCACGCCTCTACTAGCCGGGCTCCAAGGCCGGACACAGAGGCAGAAGCTAACACGGGGCACCCGCCAGATGCTCCTCCGACAGAGGATGCAGATAAAATATCTGCCACAAATTCCGGAGTGGAGAGCGCCATGAATCACAGGCGTCGCCGGGCCGTACTCTGCGACGCGTGCTTCTCCCAAGAGGCTTTTGATGCCTTCAACTCAGGAGACGCGTACATCCGTGCTGCTCGAAATGGACTTTCCCGAGCCACGGATCAGTATGTAAAGGCTATACGGGTAAGAAAATTTGATGATTATGTATAGCAGTAGCCACTGAGACTTGAAACAGTTGGCACAACTGATTTAAGGATCATTACTTGTGCAGGTTCTTTCAGAGAAGAATACCCAATTGTCTCATGAGCTTGAAGAGTGTAGGGCCCAGCTATGGGCTGCAGTTGCCGCATTGAAGGAGTCCGAGAAGGCCTCCTCTGGTAACACTTGTTTCAAAGAATGATAGGTACCATATAGAGTGCGGCATGCCTGCAAATCTGACAATGAAATTGCAGATGACGCTGGAGTGAATCCGGATGAGCAACATGCCATACGGTAGCGAAAGGCTGGCGAGCGCGTACATACGCGCGTCATTCAGGAGAAAAACAATCTCCAAGATGCCAATACCCAGTTGAGTGTGGAACTAAAGGATGTTTGCGCCCAGCTGTCGGACTCTGTTAAGGAGAATAAGCGGCTTCGACGCGGCATTTTCAGTAAGTGCTTGAACGAACTTTAAAAAGAGTTCGGCGAAGAAGTCGGCTAACAGAGTTATGTCTGCAGCGTCTTGACGGGTCGCCCCAGCTGGAGGAGATGCCCGGTCTCGCGGGTGATCTTCTACGGAGTTTCACAACCGCACGAACAAGTTCGGCAGGTGATGCAAGGTATTGCCTGTGCCTTGTGGCCATCCGTCTCCCTCGCTGAAGGCATTGGAGAGCTTGCGGAGAAGCTCAAGGGGCCGCGGCGCGCTTCGATTATGGAAGATATCGGCCTGCCGTCAAGGTGCCGAGGAAGCTCGGGCCATGGTGAAGACGCGGTATATCAAGGTTGACCCAAACCACATGGCCGAGGTCGGACTGTGGGGCCTGATGGGAAAGAAATCCCGCCGCTTTGGTGTATCACCGTAGAATTAGCCGCCAAGTATTCCTAACAGATTTTAGGCTAGACAGCTGTTGGATGGTATAGAAGAAGAATTTAGTCATCAAGTGACTATGTTATTTAAATGACATGTAGAATGTCTCTAGCCGGATTATAAATCATTTTCATGGCGGACCTTTTAAATTCTCCGGACCCGATAGTCCGTGTGTATCGAATACCCGCTCGCTTATATAAAAACCGGGTATGCGTGGAGACCAGCGTAGGGGTCATAAGTGCTTGAATGCACAAGTACCCCACTAGTTATGTTATATTACATGGGTAGTAAGAAACATCTTCCAGGAGAATAGTTCCGTCAAGGGTTCCTTTCTCGATACGCATGCCCTAATGTGCATGTCCGAATCATGAGAAGAGAGCGCAGCAAAAACATCATCGGGGCAAGTGGAAAAAAATAAAAAGTCATCTTTTATTCACCGAATCAATATTCCCTTAAGAACGCTAGCTTTCGGCTTCACCCACCGAGGTACACATCCGGCTGACCAGCGATAATAATCGCAGAGGTGCTCCCCTTATGCCCTAGCCAAATTAACGGGAACGTAGGGCATAAATACAAGAGCCAGGCAATCCAGCTTGGCCAAAACTTAAGTCATATCGATGCATATCATGGCGAAAAAAGGTGCATGCGGAAGAATAACACATGTTCGGGGCATGAAGCCCATAAAATAATTAAGCTTCTGTACAAGAAGCCCCCAGGTATAATGAGCGCGGCTAGCGCATCAAGATTGTGTAGATGAGACACAAATTAGCCTTTTGAGGCCTTGAAGAGAAAGAAGAAAAAAGAGAGAGAAGACAGATAACGTATATGCAAAAAATGGACAGGGGATGGAGACGAACATAGAGTCCGGCGCTAGGCGTAGAATCTTCGGAGTCTGGCAGCGTTCCATGGGTTTGGCTCGAGTCGGTTATCCGATGCATCCCGCAGACGGTACGCTCCGCCGGTCAGAACTTGGTCGATAATGAAGGGACCCTCCCATTTGGGCTTGAGCTTGTCCTTTTTCTTCTCCGGCAGCCGTAGAACTAGCTCGCCAACATTATAAGTTTTGGCCCGTACTTCTCTGCTTTGGTATCTTCGAGCCTGTTGCTGATAGAATGCGGAATGCGCTTTTGCCACGTCACGCTCCTCCTCGAGGGCGTCCAAACTGTCCCGCCGATCGAGCTCGGCCTCTCTTTCTTCATATATGCGCACTCAAGGTGAGTCATGTGTTATGTCACAGGGCAGAACCGCCTCTGCACCGTACACCATGAAGAATGGTGTGTGTCGTGGAATTAACACGTCAGATGTCCTTAGTGTCAGGACTTAGTCGCGAGGCCAACGCATCTATGTGGTAGCTTGAGAGGGGTTGAGCGGAATCGAGAGACACAACACAAGACAGGGATTTAGACAGCTTCGGGCCCCGGGAAACATCATCCGGTAAAAACCCTACATGTTGTTTGAGGCTAGGTCTCATTATCATCACGAGGGAGTCGCCGTAAATCGGCTCTCCTCTTTGTGTCTAGCCCTAAGATTGTTTCTTCTTGCTTGTAGCTTGTCTCTCTTTGGGGAGTCCTGCCCCTCCTTATATATGTTGAAGGGGCGGTTTACATGTGGAGTCCTATTAGGATTAGGACTAGTCTATCTCTAATGCAAACCGGATACAAGTCCTGGTCTTAACTCCTTGTAAGGTAAATATTCCTCATGCCTTTCCTCTTAAACCGGCCCACAATAGTTCAACCGGCCTTCATGAACCGCCAGACGGGCCACCGGTCTTGTCGCTCCTCGACCCGTCCGCTGGTCACCAGTGAGTTACAACGTCTGGCGGGTTCTTTGGTAAATTGCCGTGTCAGGTGGGTCACCGATGAATATCGCCAAGTGCCGCTGACCTCAAATAAATCGCCAAGTCCGCCGGGTTAACTTCCGCCGGTTTACACCAAGGGTATATCCTCGACATTAGCCCCCAAGTTTAGCTTGGATTTATCCATGGTAAACTTATGCTGCAAAATAAACACCGTAACAAATTTGGCAGGTTGTGCTCCGGTTAAGAATTCTTGTAGACCGCACCTAATCGTCCTTAAGTCCTTTGTCATTTCCTCCTTCTAGAAAATCCGGGTCAATAACCAGCTTCATACTCAAATTGCTGATGTTGGCTTCTTATAGAAAAAATATTGTGAAGAATAATCCACTTGAATCGGCTTCCAAAGCGCCGGTTTAAGAAATATTGGTCTTGAAATACTCATATGATATTCAACCGGTTTGAAGATGCAGAACTTGCTAGTTTTATCATTGCCAAAGACTATCGGGTTATAAAAACTTGATAATTTCGAGTCATGATTGTTGCAGACACCGGTTCATGATTGTTGCCAATGCCGGTTCATGATTATTAATGACGCCGGGTTGCAGCCACGTGGTCATAATGATTGGTGACGCCGGTCAACCTAGTTTGCTCAATCGAGAATTTGAAAATATTTCTTCGATAATAATATAATACCTGTAGCCCCCAAGTCTTTGAGCGTAACAAAGTGGTGGCTTAAGACTTTGCTTCAATATAAATACTGCCACTTTTAAAGAAATCCATGTTGTTCATCCCAAAGGACTAGTAAAACTGAATACTCCATACTATGTAGCCCCCAAGTGCGGTTGTCATGCTTGCAAAGAACCCGGGACTTGTAATTGTCTTATACTCATAAAAACTTCAACCAGTGTAGCCCCCAAAGGCGGGTCATTATGCAATAATGAGCAGGACTTTGTAGGTATAATCATGTAGATTTGAGCAATGATGTAGCCCCAAGGGCCGCTCAAGAAGATAATATTGAGCTGGGACTTAATATATACTTCAATGAAAATAACATCATATGATGTAACCCCATCATGGGACTTGAATCCACGCCCACAAGGTTAAGAGCCTTGTGCTTTACCAACTAAGCAAAGGACCCTTCAATATAATGAATAAAAAGCTTTGTACCTTCAACTGCTGACATGAGCAATTGGTAGCCCCAAGGGCCGACTCATTATAATGTGATGAGTCGGGTCTTCAATAATATGAGCAAAAAATTACTTTGCATTAGCCCCAAGTGTCATGGTGCATGCTTGCAGCGACATGAGACTTGCATATTTGATATAATCTCAACTTAAATAATGTAGCCCCCAAGTGTCGGTCGTAAGCCTCGCAGCGACTCGACTATTCCTCCATTGTAGAATAAATCATACCCATTGATGAAATAATAGCCATTATACCGGAAGCGACTTTGAAAACCTCGATCATAATATTGGTTATTGATAACCATAATAAAAATCTAGCCATGTTGGCTATTCAAGATAATATAATCTGGTATGAAAAACCTTATTCATTCAATATCATAATGAAAATTCAGCCAACTTTGGCTATTTGAATAATATAACCCAATGATTTATAAGCGCATGATTCCAATGGCGCAATCCAAATATGTACTGGCGACTTATAGTCCAAAGCCAGGCCGGGTTAACAAACACCGGATAATTTCTCATCATATACTCGCGACTTATCGTCTTAAAGCCAGGCCGGTTTAATAAACACCGGATAATTTATCATCATGCTTTATTCAACCTGTCTCTGCATACAAGTTTAAAGTGTCCTGGCGGTTTACACGGACGAGTCATAATGCCCAACATATAACCCAGTTTATAACCAAGGCTGCACTTAAGAATAATCAATGAAATATATCATACCGTGACATTGAATCACATCATTGGTTTACCAACTTTTTGTAGTAAGGGTGATAACCCCAATCTTGAGTAATGATAACTCCTTTCATACTTGTGTTGGTTTATGATAAAACAGACGGGTTGTGATAAACACCGTTTAACCATATATAATATCATGACTCGTAGTCAAACCGCATCGGCGGATAGTGTCCGGATTATGATTTGATCATGTAATCGACAACTTGTAATCGAAAGTCAAGCGGGTTAATGAACACCGGTTTACTCCATAATAAGATGGTAACATAAAATCAAACCGCAGATAGTCTCCGGATTAGATTTGACCGTGTTCCGCCAATTTGTAATTGACAGCTTGAACCGGATTAACAATGTCGGTTCAAAAACGCAATAGAAGTAAAAGTTCTTTAGCAAAAAAGAACAGAATTCAAGCAAAGGCAAAATAAAACCATTGCAAATGAGGCTTTGAGCCGATCAAGAGGCATTACCATGGTCGGACACCACCAAGCCCCCAAAAGGCGTAGCTATGGTTCGAGTCAGCCAGTCCCCAATGATGCTTTGGCATTACGCCGATCAAGAGGTGTAGCTATGGTTCGCTTCACCAAGCCCCAAGTGATGCTTGTGGCACTAGGCCGATCAAGAGGCGTGACTATGGTTCGAGACGTGACCACAAGTCCCTAAGTGATGCTTTGGCATTACGCCGATCAAGAGGTGTAGCTATGGTTCGGGTTCGACCAAGCCCCCAAGTGATGTTGTGGCACTAGGCCGATCAAGAGGCGTGGCTATGGTTCGGATACGACCAAGCCCCCAAGCGATGTTGTGGCATTGAGCCGATCAAGAGGTGTGACTATGGTTCGTATACGACCAAGCCCCAAGTGATCAATAATATGATAAGCCAATAAGGCATGATACCCATGTTTGAACCGCAGATCATGGCAGCAGTCCTCTTGGCACCTTTTAACTTATTGTAAGAGATAAATCCTTCTTGAACCGGATTTTGAACCGATATAGAGAGCTTCAAAGCTTTGTGGAGACATCTTTCCCTTGAACCGGATTTTAAACCGAATCTTCATTTTCAGCCGGAAATTTTCTCGACGGCCTTTAAACTCGAACTTGCGAGAAGCTAATTCCTTTTGAACCGGACATTTTTAAGCTGGATTTTTAGAACTTCGAGCTTTGCAGAGAACAGATTTCCTTGAACCGGATTGTAACCCGGATATTTGAGAGCTTCAGTGAGACCGACTTCCTTGAGCCGGATTTTAAACCGAATCCTTTTCGATGACCCGGACCTCTTCATTGAGTCCGGATTTTGTAATCGCATATACTTTCTAAGCCGGAAATTTTCTCGACGGCCTTTAAGTTTTTATCAATATAACAGAGCCTCCAGACCGGGTTATCTTTCCTCCATCGCCCTAGGGTTCTTAATTTTGCTTTGGCCGCAAGATTTGCTTTGAGTCATGTCATCAGAGCCCCGAGTCTCAAAGGTGACTCGAGGAGTTGGCTTGAGACTCTCCATATATGACCGTAATGTAAACCAAAGATAAGTTGTATATCATTGGTGTTGATAGTCCGATGAATCCACGTAAGATCGAGGTGATCGCGGCGGGTTATAAATGATCCCAGTATGAGCCGTGTCAAGAATCGCCAATGGTTCCTTCCAACCGGTGATTTGAAGTTAACCAAACTGTAGTGGTGGCGACTTGTGCGCCTGCCCATTAAGCCATCCAAGCGCGCGGTTGATAGTATATGATAATTTGCCTCCATCTTGTTGAAATAAAATCGCTACCCAAGCTGTGACTTGCTCATACTCAATAAACAGCTCATGCGGACAAAAGCGGCCCGGTTCGCAAAATGGCGGTTTGCATATATATTCATCGAGCTTGATGGCATGGTAAGATACTAGCGCATTCATAATGGTGGCGCGAGTTTATATATCCATGACACATCCATAGCTTTTGTAAAGGAACAATTGTTCTCGCATAAACAATATTGCGTACCAAGGCAAAGGTAAACTGTTCTTTGACAAAAATAATATGTGTTAATAAAATATATTTTTAGATGGATATCACCGATGTGCTAGGCCGTAAATTATCGCCATGGAGTTGATGATCACCACGTTGATGCTAAGATTAATCACGACCAAGTTAATCTGAGGAGCAGACAGATGAGTCGGCCCGACGTTGTAAGCCGGTGCGGCCGAGCAATTTGTCCTCGACGTCAGAAGTCGGGCGCGTGAACTGCCACGGGCGACGGGCGAAGTCGTCTGTGGCGTTGTAAGGTGGTGCGGATGGGCGAAGTCACCGTACGGTGACGCAAAACCGACCGCGACACCGTCTGTGAAGCCGCGCGATACACCGAACGCATCCGTGGTATAACACCACCCCTTTTTTCTTTTAATAGTTGCCCTGCGCAAAGATATTACAGGCCAGAGTAATTGTTGTCGGATGAATTAACATGTACTGGTAAAATACATAGAAAGGATAGTGCGATTCGGCGTGGTCCGCAACCCCCAGAGTACGGAGTCGAGCTCCTCTACCCAGTGCGTGTTTGATTCCTTTAAGGACCGCACTAATCTTGGTTTAATGCCACTCATGATAAGACCATTTGCTCGCTCGACTTGACCGTTGATTTGTGGGTGATATACGGAAGCGTAATCGAGCTTGATGCCCATGTTGCTGCACCATAGTTTTACATCGTCGGCAGTGAAGTTCGTGCCGTTGTCAGTGATGATGCTGTGGGGACGCCATAACGGTGTACAACCCCGATATGAAGTCTATCACCGTCCGGATTCGCCGCCTTATCGTGTTTGGCTTTATCCATTTGGTGAATTTATCCACCATGACCAGTAAGTATTTTTTCTTATGGGTTCCCTTTAAGGGGTCCAACCATGTCTAGCCCCTGCATCGCGAAAGGCCGTGTGATGGGGATTGTTTGTAGGGCAACCAAGGCATATGGATTTGGTTTGCAAAAAGCTGGCAACCAACGCAAGATTGGACCAAGTCCTCGAGCATCCGCCTCGGCCGCCACCAATAGAACTCAGACGGAATGCCTTACTTACGAGGGCCCGGCTCTTGTGGTGGTGGCCACCAAGTCCAAAGATGGATTGCCAAGCTTCCGCCCTTCCTCTTCTGGAGATGCACCTTTGAAGGACCCCGTGGTACTTTTCTTATAAAGCTCTCCCTCGTGGACTTTGTAAGCTTTAGATCGCCGCACAATGCAGCGTGCCTCATTTTGGTCCTCGGGGAGTTCCTACCTGGTTAGGTAGGCCAGGAATGGTTCACTCCATGGGGCGATGACGGCCATTATTACGTGGGCTGAAGGTGTTATTTCGGTGGAGGAGCCACCGATTATGTAAGAGTGTTCGGTATCTGGCGTTGTAGCCGGGTCCGGACTGTTGTTGACGGTGTCCCCTTCCCATACCACGGATGGCTTAAACAGCCTTTCCAAGAATATGTTGGGTGGGAACGTATCGCGCTTAGCGCCGATACGGGTGAGGATATCCGCCGCCTGATTGTTTTCCCGAGCCACATGGTGGAATTCGAGCCCCTCGAACCGAGCTGACATCTTGAGGACGGCATTGCGATAAGCCACCATTTTCGGATCTTTAGCGTCGAAGTCTCCATTTATCTGGGATATTGCAAGGTTTGAGTTCCCACGCACCTCCAGCGCCGAATGCCCATGGAGATCGCCATCCGAGACCATGTAGCAGGCCTCAGATTCGGCTGCATTGTTGGAGTCTGGTACGATTTGGAGTACATATTGACTGTATCTCCGTTGGGGACATCAGACGACGCCACTTCCCGCACCGCCAGCATTTTAGAGCCGCTGGCGCATAATCCAATTAGAGTATGCGACGACTTTTTAGGGAGTTCGCCTCGCCCATTCGGGCGATAAAATCGCCAATACCGCGACTTAATGGCTCGCCGAGGTTTATATGTTATGTCGAATCGAGGAGCTCAATGACCCATTTGGCAATCCGCCCGTGGCGTCGCGCGTTGTTTATTATGTCATTCAAGGCACTTCCGAGGCCATCGTAATTGAACACTCTTGAAAGTAGTGTCGTAGCTTCCGGATGCCATGAATACCGCATATGCTATATTCTGATAATGCGGGTACCATGATTAGCACGGAGTGAGGATGGTGGATACATAATATACCGGTTTTTGAAGGGGGAACTTGTGTCCGTCCGTTTCTCGTTCGACGACGAGCACTGCGCTTACAACTTAATGAGTTGCTGTTATGTACAGCAGCATTGGTTCGCCGACGCTTGGCGCTTCCAGGATTGGGTTGGTGGCCAAAATGGCCTTTATTTCTTCCAGTCCGGCCGTGGCCGTGTCCGTCCACTCGAAGTGTTCGGTGCGCCGAAGGAGGTGATAAAGCGGTAACGCCTTCTCTCCTAAGCGGGAGATAAAGTGGCTTAGGGCCGCCACGCATCCAGTTAATTTCTGGATTTGCTTGAGGTCAGTTGGGATGGCCAATTGTGACAAGGCTCGTATTTTAGCCGGATTTGCTTCAATTCCTCTACTGGAGACGATGAAACCCAGGAGCTTTCCGGCGGGTACGTCGAAGACGCATTTTTCCGGGTTGAGCTTGATATCGTATGTTCGGAGATTGTCGAACGTGAGCCTTAAGTCGTCTATTAAAGAGTCGACGTGTTTGGTTTTAACGACCACATAGTCTACATATGCCTCCACCGCTTTTGCTGGTCCGCTTCTGTGCATGTCCGAATCATGCGCCGATACGCCAGACCGGCGCTTTAAGCCCAAAAGGCATTGTGTTGAAATAGAAGGGCCGATGGCGTGATAAATGCCATTGCGGGTTTGGTCGGACTCCGCCATCTTAATTTGGTGGTAGCCGAGTATGCGCCGAGGAAGCACAATGAATCGTGTCCAATGATAGCATCGATAATTTGATCATTATGGGAGGGGAAGGATCCTTGGGCAAGCCTTGTTGAGGTCTCTTGAAATCGACGATAGGCGCCAGATTTGTCCTTCTTGGTACCATCACCAGTTTGCTAGCCACCGGGTGTTTTATTTCTCCGATGAGTCCGCCTCCAATAACTTGGCTAGCTCCTCTCCCATAGCTTGTCGCTAGGTTCGAGAAACGCCAAGAGTCTCGCTTGACCGCTTGAACTTTTAGAATGTTAAGGCTGTGTTCGCCACTGCAAGGGATTCCTGGCATATCTGATGGGTGCCAGAAAATATATCCCAGCTTCTCGCAAGCAGAACTCCCGTGAGGGCGGCGCCCACGGCGGGTTTAACTGCGCCTCGATGGAGGCTGTTTTGTAGGGTCCGCTGGGTGGACCTGGAATTTGACTATTTCATCCGCTGGTTTGAAAGAGGTGGATTTGGATCTCTTGTCGAGTATCATGTCATCCCTGTTCACGGTCGAGCATAGCGCAGCTTAACTCGCTCCGCCACGAGGGCTTTGATAGTGCCTCGAGGGCCAAAGGTTGTTTTGTTTTCGGCATGAGCGCTATGTCCGGATCACTAGCTAGAGTGATAATTCCATTGGGCCTGTGCATTTTGAGCTTCATGTACCCATAATGGGGTATAGCTTGAAGATCGTGAATGCCTCCCGCCTCTAAAAGGGCGTGGTATCCGCTACTGAACGGGGCCACTTGGAATGTGATTTCTTCGGACCTGTAATTTTTCGGTGTGCCGAATACCACATCTAGTGTGATTTTCCCAGCACAACGTGCTTCCCGACTGGGGATGATTCCTCTAAAGGTTGTGTTGCTTTGCTCAATATGGTTCCAGTCGATTTCCATTTTTTGGAGAGTTTCTTCATAAATGAGGTTTAATCCGCCGCCGCCGTCCATGAGCACTTTAGTAAGCCAAAAGCCGGCCACAATTGGACTAATGACCATTGCGGCTGGTGCCCGGGCTGTTCAGAATTTAGGTTCGTCACTGGCATTGAAAGTGATAGCCGTGCCGCTCCATGGATTTGTTGCTGCCACCTGGCAGATCTCGGCGAGGCTGCGGAGTGCTCGCTTCCGCCTATTATTTGAGGCGAATGTCTCAAAGACTGTAAAAACTGTATTGTAGTCCACGTGATGTTGCTCTGCGGTATTTTGAATGAAGAGATTCTCACCGCTTTTGGCGACCTGCCGGAGTACCCAACACGCTCTAAGGCTATGTGTTGGTATGGTATCCACCGTGATCGTGAATTTTGCAGGTCCGCGTTTCCATCCCTCCAATACGGTTCCATGCCCTATAGTGGGCTTTTTGCTTTTTGCAATCTGAATCAGTGACTTACGAGGATGCACCCTTTAGTTCGGATCGGTGTTTAGTCAAAGCCGGATTGTCCCAAAATTTTGTTTTGGTTTTCTGTGCACTTTCCATCGCGACAAGATCGCATGATTTCCGATTATGGCCGCCAAGTCAACGGCGTGCTATGTTGCGCGGCTTATGGCGTAAGGATTCCTTGTCCGCAATTATTGCAGAAGAATGAGATTGCATCTTCCTCACGATACCCTTAACCTTGTTCATTACAAGGAGGAATCGCCCAATAGTGATGTACTGCTTCCTGGGGCTCCTGTCTAATGTGGGAGAGATCGCTTGTATCTGGGTGGGTGGGTGGATTTAAGTCCTGAACCTGACCCGATCTAAGACCCAGGGGCATGGGAGTTTCCGATCTTGGAAGTTCGGCCCAGTGATGTCGCCTAATAGGTCTCGCCCACCGCCTCGATTCTAGGCTCGAGGCTTGGGCGGTGTCCTTCCAGACGAGTATCCGCTCGAGAGCTCGAATCCGGACATAGTTTGTCCTCAAGATAGAGGAAGAATTGCCGATCGCTCCTCCACCAACGCTACTCTAATGGGTGACCGCGGAGAGTTAATCTCCCTTGGTCGGGTTTAAGCCAATCCGATCATAGTCCGTAGTGACTTAAAGCGGCGGCGCGATCCAAGAGCTTGTTTAGGAGGAGAGCTCTATTGATCCATCTCGCTCGGCAAGTTCCGAGGACGTGGAGGCTGCTGATGACTCGAGAATTCGCCATCGGCGAAAGAAATTAACGGCGGTCATGACGAAACCGCCTAGCCGGAGAGTTTGGCTGACAGCCAGGGTTCCCCCAGAGGTGACGCTGTCCTTGACAACGAGACAAGGCATTCTTCCTTACGGTGACGGCATAGTGGAACTCTCAATGAAAGCACCAATGTCGGTGTCAAAACCGGCGGATCTCGGGTAGGGGGTCCCAAACTGTGCGTCTAAGGCGGATGGTAACAGGAGGCAAGGGACACGATGTTTACCCAGGTTCGGGCCCTCTCTATGGAGGTAACCCTACTTCCTGCTTGATTGATCTTGATGGTATGAGTAGTACAAGAGTTGATCTACCACGAGATCGTAGAGGCTAGACCCTAGAAGCTATCCTATGGTATGATTGTTGTTGTCCTACGGACTAAACCCTCCGGTTTATATAGACACCGGAGGGGGCTAGGGTTACACAGAGTCGGTTACAATGGGAGGAGATCTACATATCCGTATCACCAAGCCTGCCTTCCACGCCGAGGAGAGTCCCATCCGGACACGAGACGAAGTCTTCAATCCTCAGATCTTCATAGTCCAACAAATCCGCCAAAGGATATAGTCCGCTGTCCGGATACCCCTAATCCAGACTCCTCACCCCCTTCCCGCAACGGCAAGTGAGCCCTCCGCTGTTCCTCTTCCCCACTCCGATTCATCGTCAGAGACCATCAAGGCCGAAATCGCTGGGGCTCCCGCCTCCCGCATACTCACGCGACTGCGTGACCAGCGCGCCACGCCCATGCTAGCGAAGTCGGGCTCGACGCGACGCCTCGCTTGTTCTCGCTGTTTTGTCGCTGCTCGCACCTCCGCAGCGGCCCATGCAGACCCACGCGCCACTCCCTCACTCGGTCTCGCCGCCAGTGCGTGCCTTGTAGCCACTCGCGACGCCTGCGTTTCGCTGGCCGCCGCCACCACCGCCTCCTTCCACTTCTGGCTTGGCGATCGTCACGCTTTGCAGCGCAGCCTCCCGTGCCCTCACTCCACCACAGGCACCACGACGCTGCGCCTACCGCAGCTTCGCCTCCGCCGCTGCTGCCGACCCGCCGCCTCTCCCCGCTCTTCCTACACGCGCTCAAGCTTCACTGCCGCTTGCCGGCTATGCTCGATGCCGCCTCCGGCCGCTGGCCCCGCCTCGAGCAGCTCCCGCCGCCTCATTGCCCCCCGCCATGGCCGCCACTCCTAGCGCCACAAGACCGCAGCCCTTGCTTCCTCCGTCCCACCGCAAGCCCGGCGGCGCCAAGGCCACTGCCTCGCCTCGCCACGGCCAGCAGTTGCAGTGCCAGATGCAAGCATCAAGGCGAGCAAAGACTCAGCGGGCGCCTGAGCAGCCCGTTGTTGGATTCAGGACTCCATAGACCCAAGGAAGGTTCGAACTCTGGGTTGTGTGTGAACAACTCAACCTATCCAACCAACCGACCTGGTCAGTCCCATGGCCTAGCTCAATGAACAAGGAAGAAGATGGACTCGGTAGCTTTACTCCAGTTCGCCACCTTATGTGTAAGACCCTACCTCGCTTTGTGGTGGATTGGCCTCACGAGGGGCTGAGGGTGAACAAGTACAAGGGACGAACAACCTTACGAGGTCTGCTCTGGTGAGGGAATGGGTAGAGAGGTTTCGGATCGGGGATCCCCCTCCTATGGTGTAGGTAGCCTTGGTCCTGTTTGAGGGAGTCCTGAATTAGGGGGTCCTCGGGTGTCTGGGCTGTGTGATATGGGCCGGACTGATGGGTCGTGAAGATACAAGGCAGAAGACCTCCCCCTGTGTCCGGATAGAACTCTCCTATGCGTGGATGGCAAGATTGGTGTCCGGATATGTAATTTCCTTCCTTTGTGAACCGACTCTATACAACCCTAGGCCCCTCCGGTGTGTATAAAAACCGGAGGGTTTGGTCCGTAGAGGCTATCAGAATTCATATAGGCTAGACAGCTAGGGTTTAGCCATTACGATCTCGAGGTACATCAACTCTTGTAACCCCTATACTCATCAAAGACAATCAAGCAGGACGTAGGGTTTTACCTCCGTTAAGAGGGCCCGAACCTGGGTAAACATCATGCCCCCTTTGTCCCTTGTTACCTTTGATCCCTAGACACACAGTTCGGGACCCCCTACCCGAGATCGGCCAGTTTTGACACCGACATTGGTGCTTTCATTGAGAGTTCCACTGTGTCGTCGACACAAGGTTTGATGGCTCGTTCGATCATCAACAACGATGCTGTTTCCGGGGAAACTTCCCTCCCCGGTCAACTTTTTGTGTTTGGCGGCTTCGTTCTGCATGCCAATTCAACTGGTCACCTTGAACAGATCGACAGCTACGCCCCTGGTTGTCAGATCAGGTTCGGAAGCCCGAACTATGTCGCTGATATCCGAGGAGATTTGATCTTTGAAGGGTTCATGGCCTCGACCGCTATTCCTCATCTGCTAGAAGGAAACCCGTCGGATCCACCATCAGGCACCATTCAAGGATCAACTATCATTCCTGCCCTAGCCTTAGATCCAGAGCAGACCACCTTGTCCGAAGACGGGAGTTTTAACCCCACCGGACCCTCCCCCACTATGGAGCTCCTTGCCGGAGACCCAGAGGCGGCCATATTATCGGCGGACCTGAACACAAACATGGTTCTCCCTGCCATCGTAGTCAACTCACCTCGATGTTAACTCCGAACTCTTGAGGTCTGCATCCATTGGGCATGGCCAAGCTGCATTCATCAGGCCCAGCTCCGCAGATCCTCAGCCCCCCGTCCAGTTTTCACTTCTAAGCGAAGCTCTAGACTTAATGCGATCTCTCGCCATCACCGAAGCGTCGCTTCCGAACTACGCCCAGCCTGAACTAGGGGCTGAGTGCGGGGAATTTTGCGTCCCACCCACCACCCACTTGGTAGCCACTGTCGAGGACTTAACCGACATGCTAGATTATGCCTTCGAAGACATCGACGGTATGGATGACGATGCCGGAGCCGACCCAGGCCAAAATCTGCCTATCACCGGGCATTGGACGGCCACCTCCACATACGATGTGTATATGGTAGATACACCTAAAAAGGATGACGACAACGGCAGGCAAGACCCGATTGAGGTCAAACCCGTTGAAGCACCACCAAAGCGCCGACGTCAGCGGCGCCGCCAACGATCGCGTTGGGAAAAGGACAGTAATACCAGCACCGGAGACAATAACACTCCGGATGATGCCGAACACCCCAAAGACACCACCGAGCCTGCATCCGAGCAGGATGAATGGGAGGAGGGACAAGTTAACCCCGACGAACCAGTCGAGAATGAGGATTCGGAAGATAGTAACTATATACCGGTCTCCGAGGAGGATGTCAACCTCGACAACGAAGATTTCATCGTGCCAGAGGAACCCCTCGAGCAGGAGCGCTTCAAGCGAAAGCTAATCACCACTACGAGGAGCCTTAAAAAGAAACAGCAACAGCTTCAAGCCGGATAGGATACGCTCAATGATAGATGGACCAAGGTCCTGGCTGCCGAAGAATTGATAACCCACAAGTATAGGGGATCGCAACAGTTTTCGAGGGTAGAGTATTCAACCCAAATTTATTGATTCGACACAAGGGAGCCAAAGAATATTCTCAAGTATTAGCAGTTGAGTTGTCAATTCAACCACACCTGGATAACTTAGTATCTGCAGCAAAGTGTTTAGTAGCAATGTAATATGATAGTAGTGGTAACGGTAACAAAAGTAACGGAAGCAAAAGTAATATTTTGGTGTTTTGTAGTGACCGTAATAAAGAATAACGAAAAGTAAATAAGCGAAGAACAATATGTGAAAAGCTCGTAAGCATTGGATCGGTGATGGAGAATTATGCCGGATGCGGTTCATCATGTAGCAGTCATAACATAGGGTGACACAGAACTAGCTCCAATTCATCAATATGATGTAGGCATGTATACCGAATATAGTCATACGTGCTTATGGAAAAGAACTTGCATGACATCTTTTGTCCTACCCTCCCGTGGCAGCGGGGTCCTAGCGGAAACTAAGGGACATTAAGGCCTCCTTTAATAGAGAACCGTAACAAAGCATTAGCACATAGTGAATACATGAACTCCTCAAACTATGGTCATCACCGAGTGGTCCCGATTATTGTCACTGGGTTGCCGGATCATAACACATAGTAGGTGACTATAGACTTGCAAGATAGGATCAAGAACTCACATATATTCATGAAAACATAATAGGTTCAGATCTGAAATCATGGCACTCGGGCCCTAGTGACAAGCATTAAGCATAGCAAGAGTCGAGCAACATCAATCTCGTAACATAGTGGATACTAGGATCAAACCCTAACAAAACTAACTCGATTACATGATAGATCTCATCCAACCCATCACCGCCCAGAAGCTTCACGATGGAATTACTCACGCATGGCGGTGAGCATCATGAAATTGGTGATGGAGGATGGTTGATGATGATGACGACGACGAATCCCTCTCCGGAGCCCCGAATGCACCTGCACCAGCCTCCCGAGAGGTTTTAGGGCTTGGCGGCGGCTCGGTATCGTAAAACGCGATGAATCCTTCTCTCCTATTTTTTTCTCCCCAAAAGCAAATATATAGAGTTGGAGTTGAGGTTGGAGGAGCTCCAGGGGGCCCACGAGGTAGGGGCGCGCTTTAGGGGGCGCGCCTCACCCTCGTGGCTAGGTGTGGCCCCTGGTCTTCATCTTTTGCAATGATTTTTATTATTTCCAAATAGACGCTCCGTGAAGTTTCAGTGTCATTCCGAGAACTTTTGTTTCTACACATAAATAACACCATGGAAAGTCTCACTGAAAACAGCGCCATCCGGGTTAGTTCCATTCAAATCATGCAAGTTAGAGTCCAAAACAAGGGCAAAAGTGTTTGGAAAAGTAGATACGACGGAGACGATCAACTCCCCTAAGCTTAAACCTTTGCTTGTCCTCAAGCAATTCAGTTGATAAACCTGAAAGTGATAAAGAAAAACTTTTACAAACTCTGTTTTCTTGTTGTTTTAAATATGTAAAGCCAAAGATTCAAGTTTTCAAAGAAAGATTATGACTAACCACATTCACAATAACTCTTAGGTCTCATGTTTACATATCAATAGCATAATCAACTAGCGAGCCATAATAATAAATCTCGGATGACAACACTTTCTCTAAACAATCATAATATGATATAACAAGATGGTATCTCGCTAGCCCTTTCCGAGACCGCAAAACATAAATGCAGAGCACCTTTAAAGATCAAGGACTGACTAGACATTGTAACTGATGGTAAAAGAGATCCAGTCATAGTCATACCCAATATTAATTAATAGTAATGGATGCAAATGACAACAAGGCCTCCAAATAGTGCTTTTTAATAAGAGGGTGATGACTCAACATAAAAGTAAATAGATAGGCCCTTCGCAGAGGGAAGCAGGATTTGTAGAGGTGCCGAGCTCGCTTTTGAAATAGAGATAAATAATATTTTGAGCGCATACTTTCATGGTCAACATAACAACCAAGATATGGCGATATCTTCCATGCTACACACATTATAGGCGGTTCCCAAACAGAATGGTAAAGTTTATACTCCCTCCACCAACAAGCATCAATCCATGGCTTGCTCGAAACAACGAAAGTGCCTCCAACAAGCAACAAATCCTAGGGGAGTTTTGTTTGCAATTATTTTAATTTAGTTTGCATAAAGCATGGGACTGTATAAGTGCATCTAGTGCCACCCCTAGTTGGTTTTGGAGTATTGACGACAAATGTGGTTGAGGGACTAATGCGCTTGTGAGAATTGCAGGATAACGCAGTAGTGTCCCTCATTGATTCGGGTTTGCCTACCGGAGACGAATTCCTAAAATGTATGAAGACATTGAAGACAATGGTAGTATGTGAAGATATTCGCATTGAAGACTATGACATGAGAAGAGATTGAGTGAAGACTATGGAGCCAAGACCGTGTTTGTTTCGTTGTTTCCTTTCTTCTTTGTTGAGTCGTGGAACCACCATACTGTTAAGTGGAGTCCAAGTGATCATAGTCGAATGATCAAGTGATGCTCAACCTGAAATCCTATGTCTTCGAGCCAAGACAATGAGAGCAAAACTTATCCAGAGTGGATGAGTCAGCTTTGCTTGTAGCCCAAGTAAAGTTGCTATGAGTGTTTGAAATCGACCGCTGAACACTTGTCGGCCTTAGTGACCTGTGGTCATTTCGACATAACAGGTCGGGTTGCCTAGTGGCTATAAATAGCCCACCCCTACACCATAAATTGGTGGCTGCTAAGAGTTAGTGCACGACTTTTGTCGCTTGAGAGAAACCCACCTCAAGCCTTTGAGAGAGAGAAATCTTTGCAGGACAAAGCCCAAAACACCCAGAGCCAAAGATTGTTAGGCATCACTCAAGTTTTCCGTCTGGTGACTCAAGACTTATTACACTTGAGGACTGTGAATCCTCCACCTGTTAGGGCGTCCGCTCAGGCATCCAAGAGTCATTGTGGATTGCCGTGAACGCTGCTCTGAAGGTTCGGAAGTCTACCTTGAAGACTTACCAGAGTGATTACGCGAGGACTGTGTGTCCTTAGCTCAAGGGGAATAAGGTGAAGACGCGGTCTTCGAGTTGAATCTCAGCCTCCCTAACTTAGATGTACAGCTTGTCACAAAGAATCGAACTGGTCCAACAAACTCGTGTCTTCAACTATTGACGGTTCTATCCCTTCCTCCTTTACCCTAAGTTTGTCTTCGTGAAGTCATTGCTTATATGTCTTATCCGCTTGACTTCACCGCTTGACTTCTATTGTTGTTTGGCTTCATACTATCTTCCATCCCGATCCTTACTACATAGCTGCTATTAGTCTTGTCCGTTCACATTATTGCATACTTGACTATGGCTTGCTTGTTGTAGTTATGTTCCGCTGCATATCAACTAGGGGTGGAAAGTGGCAGCGGATAATCTGAAATATCCGATATTCGTATTCGAGAAAATGCCTATTCGTATCCGAAACATCCGCATCCGAACCAAAATGGAAATGGAAATTATCCGTATCCGCATTTATTAAACAAATAAAAATAAAATATGGTAGGAAATTTTGACACAAATATGGATATGGAAGTGGATATATCCGTATCCGAATAAGATTATGGGAGGTAATTTTCAAAATTCTATACCCAACAATTATCCAAGATAAAAGCCAAATAAGGGGTCAAATTTTACTCTTTATATGATTAAACTTATAAATTATTATGCATTAGAATAGTATTTATTCATAAACCTATGTGTCATTGACTTATTATATGTCACAAGTTGATTATTTCAGGTCACATAGCTAGCGACTAATTTACTTAAGCAATATGTTGATATTATTTGTATCCGTTCCGAATCAAGAAAATATCCGATACGTATCCGTATTCGAATAATATCCAAGCCGCATCCGTATCCGATAACATCCGTATTCGGATTCGTATTCATTTTGAAAATATGAAAATGGAAGTGGTAAGAGCACTATCCGATCCGCATCCGATCCGTTTCCACCCCTAATATCAACTAGGTCATTTCTGTTGTTTGTCTTCGAAACATCCGTGTTTTGAAGACTTCCATAAAAATCGCCTATTCACCCCCCCTCTAGTCGATAACTAGCACTTTCAATTGGTATCGAGCAAGGTACTCCTTGTTCTCGGTGATTCGTTTAACCACCGAGTTTTAGCTATGTCGATCGCAGGATAATCAAGGTCTCCGCTGCTTGCCCCGTGTTCGATGGAACCGACTATCCCTATCGGAAGAATAAGATGCGATGCATCTTGAAGCCATTGATGTCGACTCGTATGTCGTCAAGAACGGCGCTCCAAACTGGTGAAGGTGTCACCCCACCGATGTCAAGAAGTTCATTCAACCGACTCCACCGCAAAGAACATCATCTGTGGTCATCCGACCAAAGGACAAGATGGTCGTGTGAGTGCTCTCAAACGTCGGGCTAGTCTAGGACCGCTATCCAAGGTCAACAAAGGCGCCTCAACCCAGAGAGATCAAAGAATCGTTGTTCTTCACAACCTCTTCAACCGCTTCAAGAGAAACGACAATGAAAATGTCCAGCTCACGCTTGATCGCCTCACCGACATCACAAATGAGCTTCATGCTCTCGGCGCCACCGAGGTCACCAAGCATGAAATCGCCAAGACACTACTAAGATCACTTGACAGCTCTTTTGACACCCTTGCCCTCATGATACAAGAACGCCCCGATTTCAAGACACTCGATCCGTCTGATATACTTGAGAGGCTCAACACACATGAGTTCCAAATATCCGAGAAAAGAGATATCTATGGTCCAAACTATGGCCGAACTCGCTTTGAAGGCAAAAGTTGTTTCCTCATCTCAAGAAGAATCTGATCATGTTCCGATGATCCCAAGACATTGGAAAGGAACTTGCTATGCTTGTGAAGAAGTTCCAAGTTCACTAGGAAGAAAGGCTTCGTAAAGTCTTCACGATCCAACTCAAGAAATGATGAAGCTTCCACTCAAGACTACAAGAAGAGAACCTGTCACAAGTGCAAGAAAACCGACACTATATCTCCGAGTGTCCACAAGGGGACAATGAGAAGAAGAAGAAGAAGAGCAAGGAATATGATTCGATGACAAGAAAAGAAGAAATCTTCAAAGTCTTCTTCCAAGTCTTCATCAAAGTCTTCATCGCATAAGAAGAGCTCATCCGCAAGGCTCGTGCTTTTGTTGGCAAGGAAATGGATTCAGAGGAGGAGTCCGCTTCGAGGAAGTGGAGGTGGAATCAAGAGGAGTCCGACCCGCTGTAAGTCCGCTTTAGCCACAGCCTATGTTGCCAAGTCCATCTTCAACATCAAGACAATGACTTCTACACCAACGCTCAAGCCGATGACAAGGACGACCCTGCCCCACCTATCGCTTCATGGCACGCGTGCCAAGGTAAAATCACGGATGCCTACTTTCAAACATCAAGTGAAGATGACTCGATTGTGAATCCAAACCCAGCTACAAAACACTTGCTAAAATTGCAACTGAACAACAAAGAGCTATGGAACATACTCAAAATCTGTTAGACAAAAGCGATGACCTGTTGGACGCGGAAATGACACATTCACAGTCCTTAGTTGAAGACATTAAAATCTTCATGCTAAGTACCAAGAACTTGAAAGTCGCCATGAAACGCTATCAACTACTCATGAAAGGCTCTCCTATGATTATCTTCAAAGGAAGCAAGAGCTTGAGAAATTGAGAGCGCTCATGAAGATCTTCAAAAGAGAATGAGTCACTTCGCTACCAATAGATCAGTTCCGCCAGATGGATTTGAACCACCATGTCTAAAATGTCTTGAGCGTGATATCACTACCTCTGCTGTTGAATGTTCAACTGCTGCTATCGTTGCATTGTCTTCAACTACCAATGTGGTTACTAACCCTCTCATGGAGGATACCACCGCCATTGCCGATGAAAATGCTAGGTTGAAGACATTGCTTGAAACAGGATGTATAAAAGTCCGAAAGGGCATCGACACTTTATGATGTCCTCAAAAGCGATTCTCAACCAAACCCTAGGAAAGAGGGTGTTGGGTTCGAGAGGAAGATGAATGTTGATGGTTCCTACCGAAGCCCGAGCAAGATCCCAAAACCACATGGGTTGTCAGAAGGGACCTTCAAGGATCCATCCACCTTATCCGGCTTTACCTCGCTAACCCTATTATCATTGATGAATCCTTTGATGCAAACTATAAGCTATTCAAGAATCGAATGGTGAAGTGTTTGCCAAGTATATTGGTACTAATCGCAGGAATGGACCGCCTATGAAGAAGATCCGGTTCCCAAAAGTTGTCTTGAGAATCTTCCAAAGGAATGTCATCATGACACCACCGAAGAAGACAAACCCTGCACTCAAAGGCATCATATGGTCCAAAGGCTTCATACGCATGAGGACTCACCGAGTCACCCTAACGCCAATGTTTTGCAGGAAACCGTACTCAAATTTATGAATATGAGCGTGTCTTCAAACCGCTATGTTCATAGAACTAAGAACTTTTCCGCTTATTCATATGAGTATCATTCATCTCCGCAAGGCTATTTGCTAGGGCTCCAAAGCCAAATTCTCGATGCTGCACTTAGACTCATTGTTTCTAAGCCACCCTCAAGATGTGGGTGGTTAAGAAGAATTAACTCTCTTTGCAGAAAGGGTCTCCACCAAAATCAAAGGCGCCTCGATGCTATTGTCGGGACCTAAAACATCTTGTAGGGCACAAGATCAAATGCCCAAATGGTCTCACTATGTATTTTGTTCCCAATCGCTTGCCATTCATCCCATCACCCTAATCTTGATTTAAGCTTCAATAATCCACTTGCTCGTCAAATGTTTATGCTTCACAATGCTCTTGGTGAAGCCTATCCCCTAACTGCATCAGAGGGTATGACACCTCATGCTCCGTAATGGATTATGGACAAAGGATGCACTAATCATATGATCGGTGATCAAGTCTTCTCATGGACTCAACCTTACGCCCATCGACAAGAGTCACATCACATTTGGTTTATTAATCGGTAAAAGCAAGGTATTGGGTCTAGGTAGAGTTGCAATATCAAAGGATCAACACATGGACAAAGTGATGCTTGTTGAGTCCCTTGGTTTCAACTTAATGTCCTGCCTCAATGCTTTGTGACTTGAACATGATTGTGATATTCGAAAATATCGCTGCCTTGTACTAATGGAATCGACAAGTCTCTAGTCTTTGAAGGGTATAGGAAAGATGATCTATACATGGTAGATTTCTCAAGAGTCCACAGCTTTTGCCGATGTCTTCTTGCAAAAGCTTCGTAATGCGGCTCGCATCGGAGGTCAGGGCATGTTGAATGAGGAACTTACACACACTCGCCAAGAAGAAGCATGTCATAGGCATCAAGGTGTCAAGTTCAAGAAGGATCATTTGTGTGGTGCTCGCGAAGTCGAAAGATGACTAGGCAAAGCACCCTCTAAGACAATCATGACGACATCTCAACCCTTCGAGCTGCTTCACATGGATTTGTTTGGCCCTACCATTACTCTACCTCACAACAACTCGCTTGTCTCTATGGTTTCGCCATTGTTGATGACTACTCAAGATACACATGGGTGCACATAATTTCTACAAGATCAAGTGCAAGATGTCTTCGCATTTATTCGCCAATCGAGCAATGAACAATTATGGCGCAAGATCAAGCATATCGAAGTGATAACGGCATCAATTCAAGAACACCGACTTGATCTTTATCTCGATACCATGGAATCACTCATGAGTTCTCTCGCCCATACACACCTCAAAGAAATGGCATCGTGGAGCGCAAGAACAGTAACCTCATTGAGATGGCTCAACAATGCTCGACGAGTACAAGACACCAAGAAAGTTCTGGCCTGAAGCCATTGATACAGCTTGTCACATCATCAACCGTGTTTATATCCATAAGCTTCTGAACAAAACATCCTATGAGCTCCTTACTGGCAAGAAGCCAAATGTCAGCTACTTCAGAGTATTTGGGGCTAAGTGCTGGATCAAGGATCCCCATCACAAGTCAAAATTTGAACCCAAAGCTCACGAAGGCTTCATGCTCGGTTATGGAAAGGACTCACACTCCTACAGAGTCTTCAATCTTTATCTTTACAAAATCGTCGAAACTGTAGATGTGCGATTTAATGAAACCAATGGTTCACAAAGAGAGTTCCTGCCAAGTACACTAGACGAAGCTCCACCCAAATAATCTATCAAGCTAATGGGAACTGTGAAATCATGCCTTCAAGCACAGCCTCAAGAGGAACTTATCATTTCGCACCTAACCAACTCAAGACAATGCTCACTCAAGACAATCCTTCCAATGATGACAACGATCAAGATGAGCAAGGTCTTCGCCCGCTCATCCTCGAAAGGTAAATGAAGTACAGATTGAGAAGATAATCGATAGCATCAACACACCGCCCGCTTACTCGCTCAAGAGCAACACAACTAGCAAATTTCTGAGGCACTTTTCCTTTGTATCAATATCGTAACCCAAGAAAGTTGTCAAGCTTTTATGGAACCGAATGGATTCAAGCTATGCAAGAAGAACTTCAATAGCTCAAGCTGAATAATGTTTGGGAACTTGTCAAGCGCCCCGACCTCGCAAGCATAACATTATTGGCACCAAATGGATATATCGAACAAGCAAGATGAGCATGGTCAAGTCGTCGTAAACAAAGCAAGGCTTGTGGCTCAAGGATATACTCAAGTTGAAGGAATTGACTTCGATGAAACATTTGCCCTCGTAGCTAGGCTTGAAGCTATTCGCATACTACTAGCCTATGCTAACCACCACAACATCTTGCTCTATCAAATGGATGTAAAGAGTGCATTTCAACGGCAAGATTGAAGAAGAAGTATATGTCGCCAACCACCGGCTTTGAAGATCCAAAACATCCCGATATGGTGTACAAGCTAAATAAAGCAATCAGATGGCCTCAAACAAGCTCCTCGCTACCGGTATGATACAATCAAAGACTTCAAGAGCAAAGGCTTCAAACCTCGATCCCTTGATCCCACACTCTTCACGAAGACATATGATGGTGAACTGTTTGTATGCCAAATATATGTGGATGACATTATCTTCTACCGCACCAACCGTAAGTATAGTGATGAGTTTGGATACATGATGCAAGAGCAATATCGATGTCCATGATGGAGAGCTCAAGTTCTTCCTTGGTCTTCAAATTCACAAGAAAGAAATGGCATCTTTATATCTCAAGAAAAATACCAAGATTGTCTCAAGAAGTTTGGAATGCAAGAATGCAAAGGATACACGACGCCAATGCCACCAAACACCACTTGGGTCCCGACGACAATGGTAAAGAGTTCGATCAAAAGGTATACCGCCCATGATTGGTTCCTTACTTTACCTATGTGCATCTAGGCCGATATTATGCTTAGTGTTTGCATGTGTGCTCGATTCCAAGCGGCACTAAAGGAATCGCATCACTTAGTCAGAAGCTTAATTCTTCGATATTTGGCTCACACCCCAACACTCGGATTATGGTATCCAAAGGGCTCAAAATTTGATTTAGTTGTATTTTCGATGCTGATTATGCTGGTGACAAGGTGGATCGCAAGTCTACATCGTGCACATGTCACTTTCTCGACGATCACTGCTCTATTGGTCTTCAAAGAAGCGTAACTGTGTCACTCTCAACCGCAGAATCTGAATACATTGTGCTGGATCTTGTTGTGCTCAACTTCTATGGATGAAGCAAACTCTCAAGGACTATGGCATCAATCTGACACAAGTACCTCTCTTTTGCACAACGAAAGCGCCATCAAGATTGCCAACAATCCAGTCCAAGACTCAAGACAAAGCACATTGAAATTCGCCATCATTTTCTCGTGGATCATGTCATGAAGAAAGATATTGACATCATTCACGCTAACATCAAGAGCAATCGCGATATCTTCACAAAGCCCTTGGATGAGAAAAGGTTTTGCAGGTTACGGTGTGAGCTAAATATCTTGGAATCCTCAAATGTCCTGTGATCAAGCACACATCCTAACACTTATGCTTGTTGATGACTTAGATGTGCAACACACGAAGTAACGTATATCTTCAATCAATGAAGACTTACATTCTATGTGTGAATACATTAACGTGGAATTTGACTTCGGAGCCTAATACTTCCTATACCGTGGGTAACGCCACCACCAAATTTCTTTGTTTGAAGTGTTTCACTCATGGCGTTATTTCTTGAAGCTATTCGCATTTGATTTGACTTCAACTTCAACCTATTTTCATGATTTTCTTCACTATGATGATTTGGTTGTCATTATATATATATATATATATATATATATATATATATATATATATATATATATATATATATATATATATATATATATATATATATATATATATATATATATATATATATATATATATATATATATATATATATTTCTGTCTCTCTACAACATTCACTTATAGCTATGTCTTCAAGTTGAATCTTTTGAACTAAGTGAATGTGATCGGACCCCAATCTCTATGCTTTCTATCTCAAACTCTATCTGTCCAAATCATATGCATTCTATTGAAACAATAATGTCTTCTCTGCATCCTTGTCGCGTAAGACACAGAGACAAACTTTAAGTCTGTTTTAAATGATTCATCATTGTCATTGAACTCCGGAGAAGCCGTAACGACCTCCGACAAACCGGGCGGGCCTGGGAACGGGACATCTCATTGTATGTTGCATGTGCCACGTGCTCTCGATGTGAACCGCCAGGCACTGAGTAATTGCGCCGCACCGCACACCTCGTTATAAATACCTGTCCCTCGCGGTAAAGAAAATCTTCTTCCACCTCTCCACCTCGTCAAAACCCTAGCGCCACCGCTTAGCTCGACGATGTCGGCGACGAAGCGCTTAGCTGTCATGACTTCTTCGACGCCGCCCTCACGCCGCCGCGAACATCTTCATCTCCGCCGCCAGAGGTGTCCTCCGTCGCCAAGTTAGGGAACAGTGGACTGAACTGCTCGGCCTCCTTTCCTTCCGCTCTAGCATTTCTTCAAGCGTAAATATATCTCTATTTTTACCGCCTTTTGATCTTCAAGATTCATCCTACTTGCCAAAAATGGTTTCTGCCCATACATAGTTAGATCTATTCTGCTCAAGATCTCGCATCGCTTAGTATGTTCACTTAAGCTTCACAACTAGTTAGATTCTCACTTGTACTTATTCACGGATTCGCATAAATCTGAACCAACTCTCAGCGATAAGTGAATGTCTTCGCATCATGAGGTCAATGTCTTCAAACCGATTTATCTTCAAATTCTTCCGAGAATGCATATGACCTCTTCCCTTCCTCGTGATTCTAATGTCACACAGTACATGTCCGTGGAGAATCCTTGGTTCTCATAGTCTGCATTCGCTTGCAGAATTCTACAAAGATCAAACCGACTCTCCCGAAGCCGCCTCGCTCACAAGCAAACGCAAGCCTTTGAAGCCTTTGATTGTGAAGCCATTCAGTTTGAAGCTCATGGCTACGATAAATCAGTCAGAAGGGCGGCAGACAGCCATGAGGGAACCTCAAAAGATCTCGCTCGATGACCTCGCAGAGCTGTACAAGACAGATCCTCAAGAGACTTATAATCAGCGCAAGACACGAATCCAATGGACTCGACGCTATTGGGCTGAACAGTGGTTCAAGTACAATTTCGTCACACAAGAATATGCCGAGAAGAATGCCATCGTAAGCCCTTGGGTGACATTCTGCTTTCGAGGCCTCCTCCCAAGAGCATGGTCAAGCTATTTGTCGGTGTCAAAACCAGCGGATCTCGGTAGGGGTCCCGAACTGCAAGGCCTAGGCGGATGGTAATAGGAGACAAGGGACACGATGTTTTACCTAGGTTCGGCCCTCTTGATGGAGGTAAAACCCACGCCCCGCTTGATTAATATTGATGATGTGTGTTACAAGAGTGGATCTACCACGAGATCAAAGAGGCTAAACCCTAGAAGCTAGCCTATGGTATGATTGTTGTTTGTCCTATGGACTAAAAACCTCCGGGTTTATATAGACACCGGATAGGTTAGGGTTACACGTAGTCGGTTACAATGGTAGGAGATCTACATATCCAGACGCCAAGCTTGCCTTCCACGCCAAGGGAAGTCCCATCCGGACACGGACTAAGTCTTCAATATTCTATCTTCATAGTCTTGGAGTCCGCCGATGATGATAGTTCGCTATCCGACACCCCTAGTCCGAACTCCTCAAGAGCTCCCCTAACCGGCTTCAGCGACGACGAGTCCGGGCGCAGATATTGTCTTCGCGCTGCAAGGCGGGTTCTCCTTCGCTTCATGTTCCCGCCGAATAGTGTCCGCTTTTTATAAATGTTACGCCCTTGGCTTCTACGCCCAATAATGGTCTTCTTCCACGTGTCGCATTTAATGCGAAAGGCTGATATTTTTACATTTTACCCCTAGTCAGCATGTAACGAGCCGCCTATAAGAGAGGCGAGGATCTAGATCCAGCTCACACCATCCTCCATCCGCAAGTTCTCATTGAAGCGCCTCGACAAAAATCCATTCTATCATGGATAGCCGACGGGCTCCTCCTCTCGCGGCCCCAGCCCTAAGCCAGAGATTGGGGAGATGCTCAGGCCCACACAATGAGCTAGTGGTACTTCAAACCGAGGGATATCTTCCCCAACTTTCATGGTTCCGGCTCGAGTCGGACTAGCCACCTACAAGGGTGGAAAGCAGCGAGAGCGCCCCCAACGCTTCCAAAGGGGAGCGGGTATGCTTTGTCCCCATCTAATAAGGGGACTCAATTTCCATACATCCGCTTTCTCCCGGCTCCTAGAGTTCTACGGACTCCAACTTCACCACCTCATGCCCGCCCATTTTGCACATCGCGGGCTTCATAGCTTTTTATGAAGTTGTTTGGGCATCGAGCCCCATTTTGCGCTGTGGAAGAGATTGTTTTGTCTCGCACTCATTCTCATGAGGGGTCGATATATCAAGTGGGCGGAGCCGAATATATGGCGATCGCCGACCGGATATCTATCCGCACCTCGAAGAAGGCGCCCAAGACCGCCTTCGAATGGTTCTACATGGAGGACGCCTCCGCCGGATCCAGCTCGATCGGCCTCCCGAGTTCAACAATGCTCCCTTGAAGAAACGCTCGAGTTGGCGCCATGAGCCCTCAACGGGAAGATGATAGGAGCGCCCATTATCCGATGGGCCGGATTAGGTTATCGCCCACTGGATTGACCATGATTGGAGTCATGGCCACATGCATTATGCGAGGGGTGCAACCACTCCAATATAGGGGCCACCCTATGTGGGATTTCAACGGGAAGATGACGCCACCCGCCATGGCCGCAGAAGGGCTGTGCTCGCAGCCGATCCGACAAAGATCCCGTCCGCTTGTACAAGGGAGAGGAGGAGGACTTCTCCGCAAGAATCCATTGAATGGATTTTCTATGAATAACCCTGAGCTGGGTGCGGATGTTCATCTACCCGATCCATACTTTTAAAGTCAAGTATCTTACTCGTGATTTCGACGCAGAGCTGCGCCGGACGTGAGGGCATACGGCCTAACTCCACAGCCCGAGGATCCGAACGATCCCTTGATCCGACCTCCAAGAGGATCCGACATAAAGGTGGAGCTGATTGACGGGTGTTCCACCAACGTAGCATAGATAATGCCCTAGTCGCCATTACGGCCGACTACCCCGGTTTGTTTCGCCTCCTGTAACTACGACCGAGGTCTTGACACCATCATTTGATCCGCGGCTCAATTCTCGACCATCCCATACTTATGGTGCATCGCAGAGGTGCCTTTAAGGCGGAAGTCAACTCGCGGGCGGCCGACCAACAAGGGTTAGTCCGTCCAGCAAAGGAAGAAGAGGAGCGACGCGAACCAAACATCGCCGCAACGGTACGGAGCATCGTTATTTTTAAGGGAAGGATCCCTGTGAGGTATATTAATGCTCATAACTTTTCCAGAAGAGCCACGGACAAAGGTCCGGAGAGGTTGCCAATCAAGCTTCCGCCAGCCATGCTCCAACGCATGGTCCGGGAGGGAGGAGAATACAAGGCATGAGCCGGACGCCTCCGACGGAGGATGCCGACAGTGTGTCCGCCACCCGGTCTCGAGGTGGAGAGCGCCATGAATCACAGTGCATCGCCGGACAGTTCTTCGTGACGCTGTGTTTCTCCCCGAGGCGCTAAATGCCTTTGAGGCGGGAACGCGCACTCCGTGCCGCCAAGATGGGTTAACCAGAGCCACTTGAGCAAAGATGTGAAAGACATACGGTAAGTAATTTTAATAGTTATATATGCCAAGAGTCTCGAGACTTAAAATAGTTGAAATAACTGATTTAAGGATCAATTATTATGCAGATCTTACGGAGAAGAATACCCATCTGTCCTGTGAGCTCCAAGAGTGCAAGGCCCAACTTGAGGTCAAGACTGCCGCCATGTGGGGAGCCACAGAGACCCCACCGTAAGACGACTTTGAAAAGATAATTATTTAGCAAAGTGCGCGTGAATCGACAATAATATTGCAGAGGGCACCGGACTAGATCCGACAAGCAACAGCTACAAGGCCAGCTAAAGGTCAAGCGAGAGGGTGCTTATGAAGGTGCAGCAGAGAGAAACAAGCTCCAAGATGCCCACACCCAAAGGAGGAGAAGAGCTGAAAGGTGTTCGCCCAGCTGTCTGCCCGTGAAGGAGAATCAGCGGCTTGCCGCTGCATTTATAGTAAGTGCTTGAACAAATTCCTTTGAAAAGAAGAATTTGGCGAGGAAGTCGATTGACATAAATATGTCTTTAGGTGTGCTCACAGTGTCGCCTCATGAGGAAATGCCCGAGTCAACGGGTGACCAACTTCCCGAAGCTGGTGCAATTGCTCGAACGTGTTCGGCAGCCGGCGAGTGGCGCTGCTCATGCTTTATGGCCATCCGCCTCCCTACCCGAGGGCCTTGGTGAGCTTGCTAAGAAGCTTCAGGAGCACGGCGACACCTTCGCTTAGGAAGATATCGGCTCGCCGTCAGGCGCCAGGAGGCTCGGGCCATGGTGAAGACATCGCATTCGGCTGACCCAAACCACATGGCCGAGGTCGGACTCAGGGGCCCGATGGGAAGGAGATCCTCGTGAGTTGATGTACGCCAAGTAGAACTCGGCCGCGAATATTCCCAACAGGATCTGTAAATTAGACACCTGTTAGATGGGATTGAAGAGGAGTACAATCACGGTTTGACGATGTAATTTGAAATGACATGTAAAATGCCTTCTAGCCGGATTGTAGATCGCTTGTCTTTGCGGACCATTTCGCTTCAACCTCGACCCAACAGTCCGAGTGTGTCCGAATACCTTACGGTTATAAAAGAACCGGGCATGCATGGAGACAAGGCGCCGGGTCATAATTGCTTTATCGCATAAGTGCCCAACTAGTTATGTTATATTACATGGTTAGTAAGAAACATCTTCCGTGAGAATAGTTCCGCTATGGGTTCTTTTCTAGGAGGCATGCCCTAAAGTGCAATGCCGGATCACGCAAAATAGCGTAAAAGCATCCGGGGCATATAAATAAGTAAGTAATAAATCATCTTTCAAGTCACCGATCAATATTCTCTTAAGAACGCTAGCTTTCGCTTCACCTACCGAGGTACACATCCGCCGAGCCGGCAAGAGTAATCGCAGAGGTGCTCCCTTTACCTCCTAGCCAACAATCGGGAACGAGGGTAAGCACAGAGCCGTGCAACCCAGCTTGGCCAAAACTTAAGTCATATCGATGCATATAATGGTGAATAAAAGGTACATGCGGAAGTATGACACATGTATTGGGCATGAAGTCAGTATGAATAAGCTTCGTTAAAGAAGCCCCAGTATAATGAGTGCTAGAGCACGCCAAGTGTATGCTAACAAAGCGCAAATCAGCCTATAAAAGGTATTGAAAAAGTGGAAGAAGGAGGGGACAAGAGACAAGAAAATATAAAAAGGTGGACGGGGAGTGAGACGAACTTGAGTCCGCGTTAGGGCGAGAATCTTCGGAGACGGGCTGCGCTCCATGGGTTCGCCTCGAGTCGGTTGTCGACAAGCGTTGTGAGACGGTATGTCTACCGTCAGACTTGGTCGATGATGAAGGGACCTTCCCACTTGGGCTTAAGTTTGTCCTTTTCTTGTCCGGCAGCGAGAACAAGTTCGCCAACATTGTAAGTTTTGGCCCGCATTTCTACTTTGATATCTTCGAGCTCGCTGCCGATAAAATGCGGAACGAGCCTTTGCCACGCCCCGCCTCCTCTAAGGCGCCCAAACTGTCCTCGCCGATCCAACTCGCTTCTTCTTTCTTCGCATATGCGCATACGAGGTGAGTCATGAATTATATCGCAGGCGTAACTACCTTCGCATCGTATACCATAAAAAATGGTGTGAATCCAGAGTTTGGTTTGGCGTGGTCCGCAGCCCCGTGAGTATGGAGTCGAGCTCCTCTACCCAAAGGCATGTTAGATTCCTTGAGGGACCGCACTAGTCCGGGTTTGATGCCGCCATGATTAGACCATTTGCTCGCCGACTTGACCGTTAGTTTGGGGGTGATAGACTGCGTAATCGAGCTTGATGCCCATGTTTTTGCACCAGAGTTTAACCTCGCCGGCCGTGAAGTTCGTGGTCGCTATCGCGATGATGTTGTGGGGACGCCAAACGTGTACTACCCCGATATGAAGTCTATCACCGTCCGGATTCTCGCTGCTTTAACCGCTTGGCCTCAATCCATTTGGTGAATTTGTCCACCATGACCAATAAGTATTTGTGCTTGTGGTTCCCTTTAAGGGGTCCAACCATGTCAAGCCCCTGCATCATGAACGCCGTGTAATGGGTATAGTTTTGAGGGCGGTGGGTGGCATGTGGCTCGATTAGCAAAGAGATGGCAACCGACGATCGTTGGACTAAGTCCCGAGCATCCGCCCGGCTGTCGGCCAATAAAATCCAAGACGGAAGGCCTTGCCTACAAGGGCCCGGCTGCAGCAGGTGCCCGCCGAGTCCGGGCGTGAATTTCAGCCAGAGATTTCGCCTTCCTCTTCGGAGATACACCTTTGAAGGACTCCGTTGTGCTTTTCTTATAAAGTTCTCCTCATGGACCTTGTAGGCTTTAGATCGCCGAACTATGCAGCGGGCCTCATTTTGGTCTTCGGAAGTTCCCGCCGCATTAAGTAGGCTAGGAATGGTTCTGCCCACGGGCAATTACTGCCATTATTTCGTGAGTCAAGGTGTTATTTCATTGGCTGAGCCACCGATTGTGTCGTAATGGTCTGAGTTAGGTGATGCAACGGGCCCGGATTGTTATTTCCGACCTCTTCCCATAATACGGATGGCTTAAAGAGCCGCTCTGTGAAGATTTTTGGGGATGGCGCCTCGCTTTCGCTACCGATGCGTGCTAACATGTCCGCTGCCCTGTTATTATCCCGGCTACATGGTGGAATTCGAGTCCTTCAACCGAGCTGACATTTTTAGGACGGCGCTATGTAAGCTGCCATTTTGGATCTTTGGCGCCAAAGTCTCCATTTACTTGGGATATTGCGAGGTTTGAATCCTCACAAGACCTCTAGGCGCTGAATGCCCATGGAGATTGCCATCCGGAGGCTATGTAGAAGGGCCTCAGATTCGCCGTGTTGTTGGAGTCCATGTACATTATTTGAAGTACGATTGATTGTGTTCCGGCTAGGGGACGCCAGACGACGCCAAATTTCAAGCCAGCCAACATTTTGGATCCGTTAAATGCATGATCCAGCTTGAGTACGCTACTGCATTTTTAGGGAGTTCGCCGTCCATTCGGGCACGAAGTCAGCCGTAACTCATGATTTTATAGCTCGCCATGGTTTGTAGGTTATGTCAAATGGTAAGAGCTCGATAGCCCATTTTGCAATCCTTCCTGCTATGCCGCGATTGTTTATAATATCGCTGAGAGGTACTTCGAGGCCACCGTTATTGAACACTCTTGAAAGTAGTGTCGCAGCTTCGGATGCTATGAACACCGTGACACGCTTATCTTTTGATAATGTGGGTACCGGATTTGCATGGAGTTAGAACAAAGGATACGTAGTACAATCGGTTTTTGAAGAGGGAATTGTGCTCTTCGCTTTCGCTCAACGACGAAAACCGCTACCGACAACTTGATGTGTTGCTGCGATATATAATAACATAGGTTCGCCCAGTTGGGCGCCGAACCGGATTTTTTGCCAAGATGGCCTTTATTTCTTCGAAGTCCGCAGGGCAGATCCGCCCATTCGAATGTTCGCAAGCGCCGGAGGAGGCGGTAGAGGGCAGAGCCTTTTCTCCCAAACGGGAGATGAAGCGACTTAAGGCCGCCACGCATCCGTTAGTTTTTGTATCCGCTTGAGGTATTTTGGAATATCCAATTGTGACAGAGCTCGATTTTGGCCGGTTTGCTTCAATTCCTCTACCGGATACGATGAAGCCTAAGAGCTTTCCCGCTGGTACCCAAGACGATTTTTCCGGATTGAGCTTAATGTCATATGCTCGGAGGTTGTCGAATGTCACCTCAAGTCTTCTACTAGAGTTCCGACGTGTTTGGTCTTGACGACCACATCGCCTCACGTATGCCTCTACTGTTTTGCCTATCCGGTAGCCGACATGTTTGAATCATGCGCCGATATGTTGCGCCGCGTTTTTGAGTCCGGCGGGCATTGTGTTGAAGCGTAATGGCCCATATGGAGTAATGAATGCCGCTGCAGCCCGATCTTTTTCTCGCCATCTTGATTTGATGGTATCCGAGTATGCGAGGAAGCACAATGAATCGTGTTTCGCGGTAGCATCGATGATTTGGTCGATGCGAGGGAGGGGAAAGGGTCCTTGGACAGGCCTTGTTAAGGTCTTTAAAATCGACCAGAGGCGCCAGGATTTGTCCTTTTTGGTACCATTACTAGATTGGCTAGCCAGTCCGGATGTTTTATATCTCCGATGAATCCGCTTCTAAGAGTTTGGCTAGCTCTCTCCCATTGCCTGTCTTTTTGATTCGTAAAATTCAAGAGCTTGTTTGACCGGCTTGAATCCTTTTAGGATATTTAGGCTGTGCTCGCCAAACATGGGATTCCCGGCATGTTCAAGGGTGCCGTGCAAAATGTCCCAATTTTCCTAGAGGAATTCTCGTAGTGCGGCTTCGACATCGACTTAATTGTGCCCCAATGGAGGCCGCTTTGTGGGGTCCGTTGGATGGACCTAAAATTTGACTATTTCTGCCTCGCTGGTTTAAAAGAGGTGGACTTGGACCTCTTATCGAGTATCACATCGTCCCTATCCACCGTGGAGCGCAGCGTAGTTAGTTCCTCCGCCGCTAGGGCTCGGACAATGCCTCTAGGGCCGCAGCGGCTGTCTTATTTTCAGCGCGAGTGCAGTATCCGATCATCGGGTGAGAGTGATTATCCCATTGGGTCCGGCATTTTGAGCTTCATGTACCCGTAGAGGGGTGTAGCTTGAAGATTGTGAATGCCTCTCGCCTCTAACAAAGCGTGATATCCGCTGTCAATGGGGCCACTTGGAACGTGACTCTCGGACCTGTAATTGTCCGGTGAGCCTAACACTACATCTAGTGTGATTTTTCCCGCAGCGATTTCTCGACTAGGGATTATCCTCCAAGGTTGTGCTGCTCGCCCAATGCGGCTCCAACCAATTTCCATTTTTTGAAGGGTTTCATAGATGAGGTTTAATCCACTGCCGCCATCCATGAGTACCTTAGTAAGACGGAAACCATCCACTATCGGACCGAGGACCAATGCGGCCGGTGCTCTAGCTATTCGAATTTAGGTTCGTCGCTGGCATTGAAGGTGATAGCCGTGTCGCCCATGGATTTGTTGTTGCTACTTGGTAGACTTCGCGAGGCTGCGGATTGTTCGCTTCGCATGTTATTTGATGCGAAAGTCTCAAGACTCGTTAATACCGCATTAGTACTCGCTGGGTTGGTTGCCGGGGCTAAAAGCCTATGCCACTTTTGGCCACTGCCGAGTATCCAACACGCCAAGGCCGTGTGTTGGAGTGGCGCCCGTGATCGTGGATTTTGCAGGTCCGCTGAGCCAACCTCCAAGACGGTTCCGCACTTTAGGGGTTTTTGTTTTTGGTATTCAACCCGGTGCTTGATAATGATGCATCCTTTTGTTTCGGACTAGGGATGTATTCGGGCCGGATTATCCCAAAATTTACTTTCGGTTTTCCAGCGCTTCCATCGCACAAGATTTTTGTACTATGGTCACCAAGTCAAGAAGCGTGTAATTTCGCTGATTTACTTATGGCGCTTAGGATTCCCTTGCCCGCAATTATTGTAGAAAATTGGTATTGCGCCCTCCTCTCGGCAGTCCTTTATCCTGTTCATAACCAGGAGGAATCTAGCCCAAGAATGATGTAATCGCTTCAGCGGCTCTTGCCGAATTCGGGAGAGATCGCTAATGTTTGGGTGGGCGGTGGAACTAGATCCGAGCCCCGCCCAATTTAGGACTCAGGGCCGAGAAGTTTCCGAACTTGGAAGTTTGGATTTTGAGTGTTATCCAATGAGTCCAACCCGCCACCGACTTTAGGTTCGTGGCTTGATCGACATCCGCCCCTCTCGCGGGAATCCGCATGGAGGGATCGGGAATCGGACGTAACTAGTCCTTAAGATACAAGAAGAATCGCCGCATTGCTGCTCTATCACAGCAACATGATGGGTAGCCCGGGAGAGTTGATCTCTCTCGATCGGTTTTAGGCCCGATCCGTCGTAGTCCGTGGCGACTCCTGTATGGCGATGCGATCCAAGAGCTCGCTTATGGAGGAGAGCTCGATCGATCCAACTGCTCGCAAGTTCCGAACTAACTGGAGATTGGTTTCGATGACTCGAGAGGTCATCGTCGGTCGATGGCCGGATCGGGCGGTCATAAGAAACCACCTAGTCAAGAGTCCGCCCGCGCCAAGGCCTTTTGCGATAGTATCGCCTTTAAAGACGAGATGAGGCATCCTACCGATGGCGAATGCATACGCAGGAACTCTCAATGAAAGCACCAATGTCGGTGTCAAACCGCGGATCTCGGTAGGGGTCCCGAACTGTGCGCCTAGGCGGATGGTAACAGAGACAAGGGACACGATGTTTTACCTGTGTTCGGGCCCTCTTGATGGAGGTAAAACCCACGTCCCGCTTGATTAATATTGATGATGTGTGTTACAAGAGTGGATCTACCACGAGATCAAAGAGGCTAAACCCTAGAAGCTAGCCTATGGTATGATTGTTGTTTGTCCTATGGACTAAAACCCTCCGGTTTATATAGACACCAGATAGGTTATGGTTACACAGTAGTCGGTTACAATGGTAGGAGATCTACATATCCAGACGCCAAGCTTGCCTTCCACGCCAAGGAAAGTCCCATCCGGACACGGACGAAGTCTTCAATCTTCTATCTTCATAGTCTTGGAGTCCGCCGATGATGATAGTTCGCTATCCCGACACCCCTAGTCCGAACTCCCTCACTATTGCACAAGGTTTCTATCCTTGCATGGTCCGTGGACCACAGCCCGAGAATGCCGACCAGCGCCTTTGCTCGTGTCGCGATGAAAATCTCTTCAAGCGCAACTTCCAAAGACGCAAAGGCTTCGCAAAGTAAAACAAGAAGTCATTGGGATTAGACTTCAACCTGGTCCTCTCCGCTTCCCGCGGCCGACGGCTCACGTGATGCCGAACCCAATGTCATCGGTCCGCTTTCAAACCTTGAAGGCCTCATCACTTATATTTTGGTCCAAGGTGCCAAAGTGGATCACTCGATGACGAGGCTGATTTTGATGAAGCCCCACCTCAGCCTTCCCGCTCCTGCTCCAAAGCCGCAGGCTTAAGAAAGTCAAGGCTCCAAAGTCAGTGCTCCTCCAAAAGCTTCACGCAGAAGCCATCGCCATCGCACCTCCCCAAGCCGTTACACGCCGAGGATCAATCCCATCTCCAAGAAGACGGAGAAGAGAAAGAAAAGTGTCAAGAATACCGAATCGACATCGACTCGCTGCAATTCTGCGTGAAGAGCACATTATTCTGTCGAGTGATGACGATCTTGCAGATGATGCTCTTGAGCAGCTTATCAAGAGCAAAGAAGAAGCAGAAATCTTCAACAACTTGCCTTTCTTTGATGTGGCAATCATCCATCACTTCATTGATGAGTGGTTTGACATACCAAACATCAGCTTTGAAGATCTGCAACTTCCAATTGGCCTCAGCGTCTCTTTCAACGGTGCCATTGCTTCTGAGCTAGCTCTAGCTCAGCGGATTGTTGAACTGAAGCACAAGATTGACTATGAAAAGGCTCAGTTCAAGAAGCACATGGCTGCACTCAGCGTGCAAGACGTGAAAAACTTCATGGTCTTCCTACAATGAGGCTGAGAAGCGCAAGGCACTTGGCCGTCCTGGCATCGACCCCAGGATGGCCGCAAAGAAAAAGAAGTCTTCAACTGACCAAGCTGCACCTTCAAGGCAGGAAGAGCCCCGCATAGTCTTTCCAAGCAGCATGACTGGCTCGAAGCCAAAGGCTCGGTCAACCGCTTCGAATAGAAGAAGACGAGGGCTGCCGAGGTCAAGCCGTAAAAGGAAAAATCCTGTCGCCTCGATGCTGCTCCTCCAAGAAGAAGCTTAAGACCAAGAAGAATCGGGCTGCTCCCACAGAGCCCTTGATTGTTGAACCCATTTCGTGGTTCGCCCCGCTCCCGCAACCCAAGAACTTCGATGACTGCTCATGAGCCTGCTTCCACAGAGGCTCCTCAAGTCGAAGATATTCCAAAGAGTGATCCCTCACCGCCAAGACATTGGTCACCATGACAATGTTGAAGATGATGAAGTTCCTCCTCAAATCGAGGATAATGTGGTATCATCGCTCGCTCGCACGAACAGCGAACTCATCAAGATTGGTCGCCCTCCGACGCCAATTGCACAGATGCTTCATGGGCTGATCGCCCGCAACAACAAGACTCCTCCAAGACTCCCCAACAACAAGTCACTCCCCAACAAAGAACACCAAGAAGAAGAGGAAGACTTTGAGGCCCGTGCAACCCCATCTCCAAAGGCGCCGCCAAGATTTCGCAGCTTCGCAAAGGTCAAAGGCCTCAAGTGCCTCTTCCGAGCTGCTCTAGAAGGAGAAGTGCACCACCAACCTGTTGCACGTCAAGTGTTTTCAGAAGCCACTCCAACTGTGAATGTCTCTGAGTCTGAAGCCAAAACTGCTGAAGACAATCTGGCTGCATCGGCAGCTGACATCCAAGAAGAAGAAGAAGAACGTGTTCCTACACCCCCAGTAATTGAAGAAGTGATCCCCGATATCAACGTGCCAGTGCCCGACCCTCCAGCTCCACAAGTGGAGGTTGAAAGCAATGAGGCTGCCACCTCCAACACCAATGAAGCCAATGACGTGGTCATGGCTGAAGCCAATGTGGAGCCCGCCCCAACCGCTTCCTCGGCCAATGAAGGAACTGTTCCTCGGCCAATGAGGCAATCGCCTCCCGGCATCTGCCGAGCAGCAGAAGCCTCGCTGCCGCCATCGCCCAATTCCGCCACCAAGGCCCTACACAATCGAGCAAGCATACAACTATGGCGAGCTAGTCACAAGAAGATGGCCTGCTCGTCCCTCCGCCTCATGCCTCTCGGGTCCTCAATTCGACTATCATATTATGATAGGCCTCCGTCCGTAGCCGGGCCAAGACCGCCAAGGTTTCCGTGCATCGCCACCTCAACTGGTTCTTTCAATGCAAATGGCTTCAAAGCCCACAATACTTTCTTTGACAAGCAAGAACCCCTACAAAAGGCTAAGGATCTCATATGACCGGTTCTCGAGCTATCAAGAAAGAAGCTATTACTCCTGTGTTCAGATGACCAAGGCCGATTTTCCTCATATGCGCCGACATCGGGCTTCATTGCCGGACTGCCGGTGCTTAGAAGAAGCACTTGATTGCTTTCATGATGCAGTCTGCTTGGCTTCAGAATGCACAAAGAGCACCGGAATGAAGAATTAGTGCTTCAATTCTATGCCACACTCCACATCCGCTGCTTCAACAGAGATACGAAGACATGGGTTCTCGAGTGGATGACCGAGATATCCATCATGAAGCCAAAGCTCTTGACATCATTGAGCTCACAGCCTACCCACCCCGGAGAGCTATTTGAACGGATGTCAACTCCACCGCGATGCCTTGAAAGCATATTTCATAAGCCGTAACCCGACATGAGTCGATGTCGAGCATGATGAAGCCATCGCCACACGATGTGAATACCTCAAGACTTCTTTGTTGATGACCTTGAGTATCCGCCTCGCACCATATATCACATCATCAGCGAACTCTATGGCCAATCAAAGGGCATTCATCGTATGCAAAGCTTGAAGGAGCAATGAAGACATTGGTCTTCTATATCCTCAATGGCATCAGCTTCAACACGCAAGATTTCTTCATCGTGCAGCTGGTCGCATCCGGATCTGATCTGTTTGGTCCAAGTTCTATGCTCCATGGGTCATGCGCCTCATCAAGATGCACTCGCTATCAACTATCAACCTCTCGCCGCAATCATCCGATCTTTCTACCAGAGATTGATATGTCGCTGAAGCCATATACCCGAGCCCCAAAACGCCACTAAGTCTTCGTAACGCAGATCATCACAGCTTCTCTCAACCTATGGAAGGCATCCAAGCGTAACTCGTGTCATCCCCAGCTAGGAACACACGTCGCCTCATCGCACGGACCGAAGCCACCGAGAGCACGACAATAAAGGCCTCTAAGCACTCTCGAGTCCTCAATGATCGAGAACTTCTTGTGGCGCCGCATCGAAAGCAAGATAAGCATCACCCCGGCTAAAGCGCCAAATGCAAAGCCTCTTGGTGGACGCCAATCGCATTCGCAATCTTGCCATCAAGAATGCCTTTGTCACTCACGAGACTTGTCGGCGGTCATGGAAGAGTTTGACCCTACTCAGGTCAAGCCGATCTTCAAGACGATGGCTTCACCGAACGCTTCAAGTTTGACTCCACTCTCCACGTAATGCAGTCCCCACGACGAACTCCATTTCTTGAAGACTCGACTATTCTTCCTCCGCTGCAATGGTCAATGCCAGAGTGATCGATGATGAAGCCGATGCTACTTCACCGCCTCTACTTCGCAGACAAATCGACATCGCGCCAAGCTCGCTCGCACCGCCAACCAACAACGATAACCCTGCTGCATCATCTTCTTTGAAGAGGACGAGTAGATGCTCTATGTCTTCAAACCTTTTGGTCCTTCTCGACAAAAGGGGAGAAGCATATGAGTTTGATAGTCTTCAAGCGGGTTCATAAGGGCGGTTGCACTATATTTTGCCTAGTGTTTACAACTCTCGTTTTTGAAACATTTGGTTCTTATGAGTTGTAACACTTAAACTCGATGGTCGTCTGCTACTTATTTGCTTTACCCTGGTGCGATGATAAATTCCGCATGTGTGATGATAACTTCCGCACTTAGATCATTCTGCAGACGTCCATTTTTCATTATGCATGTCATTCTCTTAGCTATATCATTTCATGCATGATGAATTATCTTCATAAGTTGAAGAGGATCTCCACAAGTACAACCTGCCATGTGCATTTGCATTCCAAAAGCAAACTACTTATATGCACATCTTCAGGGGGAGCCTTTGCCACTTATGAAGACAATTCCCTATCCTTTACAATTTCACATATTTTATCCCCGTTGAAAACTTCAACCAGTTTGTCATCAATCACCAAAAAGGGGGAGATTGTAAGTGCATCTAGTGCCATCCCTAGTTGGTTTTGGAGTATTGCCGACAAATGTGGTTGAGGGACTAATGCGTTTGTGAGAATTGCAGGATAACGCAGGTAGTGTCCCTCATTGATTCGGTTTGCCTACCGGAGACGACCCCTAAAAATGTATGAAGACATTGAAGACAATGGTGGTATGTGAAGATATTCGCATTGAAGACTATGACATGAGAAGACATTGAGTGAAGACTATGGAGCGCGAAGACTGTGTTGTTTCGTTGTTTCCTTTTCTTCTTTGTTGAGTCGTAGGAACCTCCGTACTGTTAAGTGGGGTCCAAGTGATCATAGTCAGAATGACTGAAGTGATGCTCAACCCAAATCCTATGTCTTCGAGCGAAGACAATGAGAGAAAAACTTATCCAGAGTTGGATGAGTCAGCTTTGCTTGTAGCCCAAGTAAAGTTGCCATGAGTGTTTGAAATCTGACCGTTGGAACACGTGTCAGTTCCTTAGTGACCCAGGGTCATTTCGGACATAACAGGTCGGGTTGCCTAGTGGCTATAAATAGCCCACCCCCTACACCATAAATTGGTGGCTGCTAAGAGTTAGTGCACGGCTTTTGTCGCTTGAGAGAAACCCACCTCAAGCCTTTGAGAGAGAGAAACTTGCAGGACAAAGCCCAAAACACCCAGAGCCAAAGAGTGTTAGGCATCACTGAAGTTTTCCTGCCTCAGTGTGACTCAAGACTTATTACACTTGAGGACTGTGGAATCCTCCACCGGTTAGGCGTCGCTGCTCTGGCATCCAAGAGTCATTGTGGATTGCCGTGAACGCCGTCTGTGAAGGTTTGGAAGTCTACCTTGAAGACTTACCAGAGTGATTGGGCGAGGACCGCGTGTCCTTAGCTCAAGGGGAATAAGGTGAAGACGCGGTCTTCCGAAAGTTGAATCTCAGCCTCCCTAACCAGATGTACAGCTTGTCACAAAGAATCGAACTGGTCCAACAAACTCGTGTCTTCAACTATTGACTGGTTCTATCCCTTCCCTCCTTTACCCTAAGTTTGTCTTCGTGAAGTCATTGCTTATATGTCTTATCTGTTTGACTTCACTGCTTAACTTCTATTGTTGTTTGGCTTCATACTATCTTCCATCCTGATCCTTACTACATAGCTGCTATTAGTCTTGTCCGCTCACATTATTGCATACTTGACTATGGCTTGCTTGTTGTAGTTATCTTCCGCTGCATATCAACTAGGTCATTTCTGTTGTTTGTCTTCGAAACATCCGTGTTTTGAAGACTTTCATAAAAATCGCCTATTCACCCCCCCTCTAGTCGATAACTAGCACTTTTAGACTGGGCATCCCGGTGACCAGCCATTTTCTTGTGAGTGAGGAGCGGAGTCCACTCCTCTTGAGAATAACCCGCCTAGCATGGAAGATAAGGGCAGCCCTAGTTGATACATGAGCTATTCGAGCATACAAAACATAATGTTTATTTGAAGGTTTAGAGTTTGGCACATACAAATTTACTTGGAACGGCAGGTAGATACCGCATATAGGAAGGTATAGTGGACTCATATGGCATAACTTTGGGGTTTAAGGGATTGGATGCACAATCAGTATTCCCGCTTAGTACAGTGAAGGCTAGCAAAAGACCTGGAAGCGACCAACTAGAGAGCGACAACAGTCATGAACATGCATTAAAATTAATAAACATTGGATGCAAGCATGACTAGGATATAATCCACCATGAACATAAATATCGTGAAGGCTATGTTGATTTGTTTCAACTACATGTGTGAACATGTGCCAAGTCAAGTCACTTAAATCATTCAAAGGAGGATACCACCCCACTATACCACATCACAACCATTTTAATAGCATGTTGGCACGCAAGGTAAACCATTATAACTCATAGCTAATCAAGCATGGCACGGGCAACTATGTTCTCTAATTTTCATTGCAAACATGTTTATTCATAATAGGCTGAATCAGGAACGATGAACTAATCATATTTACAAAAAACAAGAGAGGTCGAGTTTATACCAGCTTTTCTCATCTCAGTCAGTCCATCATATATCATCATAATTGCCTTTCACTTGCACGACTGAACGATGTGAATAATAATAAGAGTGCACGTGCATTGACTAAGCCGAATCAAGGGCATTCAATAGATAGGAGAAGACAAGGCAATATGGGCTCTTGGTTAAATCAACAATAATGCATATAAGAGCCACTTCAACAATTTAATTATGGTCTTCTCCTATCGACCCCAAAGAAAAGAAAAGGAATAAAATCTATTTACATGGGAAAGCTCCCAACAAGCAAAAGAAGAACGAGAATATTTTTGGGTTTTCTTTTTAATATTACTACTACAGCAAGAAAAGTAAACTAACTAAAAGCTACACTAATTTTTTTTGGTTTTTCTTAAGGTTTATCAAACACACAAAAAGAAAGCAAGAAAAATAAAATAAACTAGCATGGATAATACAATGAAAGAGTATGAGCACCGACATTTAGCAATGAGTGTGTGTGAACATGAATGTAATGTCGGTGGGAAATACTTACTCCCCCAAGCTTAGGCTTTTGGCCTAAGTTGGTTCATTGCCACGGATGGCCTAGCGGATATCCGTAGTTGTAGCCGGGGTCGTACTGAGATGAAGAAGACTCTGATTGCCACTGACTAGCAGTCATCTCCGGATCCCAAAAGTAATCAGACTGTCGTGGAGGCTCAAATTGTGGTTCCGGCTTAGGGGCTGGTGTAGGGTTCCGGTAGGCTTGAATGGCCGCCCACGGAACGAGATACGGACCTTCAGATAAATTAAACAAGGAAGGAGCAGGCAAGATAATAGTCTCAGGGTGATGTTTATCAAAGAACAATTTGTATTTAAGCTCCCCTTCCTTATTCTTAACAATAAAGTCATGTGACACCATACTCTTATAATCTAAATAAGCATTGGGCAGCAATTTTTCTTCGTTCTCATAGAGCCTAATATGTATGTTATAATGTGCAGCAAGGCGTGAAGCATAAATACCTCCAAAGATGGGACCCTTAGTACGGTTCAAACTTAACCGCTTAGCAATAATACCCATACTAACAAAGTGTTATCGTAAAATAAACCATGGAACAAAATGATAATATCAGAACACTAAGGTTTCCACAGCTTCATGACCAATTAAGCAATGACTAGCAAATATGGCAAAGTAGCGTAAACAGGAAAATGTATGCTAGTGATTCTTGCATCGAAACCTTCCTAGTTTCCCCACAGTGATGGTGTCAATAAACCCGTCCCACGCCTTTACGATGTGGTTCATCTAAGGTACTCAAGGGTATTTTGCAAACCTTGCAAAATTCATCTAGTGGCATCTTCAACAACATCATATAAATGAAACTCTACTGAAGGAGGTGTTTCCTTAGGAAAAGAGTAGAAGTTTTGCACAAAAGTATTGGTGAGTAAGAGATACTGATGATGTTGGTCGCGGAGGAAGTCGGTGAGGCCAGCATTCTCAGCCAATGAATAGAAATCATCATAAATCCCGGCTTCTCTCAAGAAATCATCGGCAGGCCATTCACAGCCGGACCTCCGCGGTGCGAGGAAAATTATATTTGGGCCTATGTGCTTCTTCATTTTGCTTTTCCTTCGAGCTTCGACTCGATGAGCCCCTCAAAAATATCTTCATTATTTTCAGAAAAATTCTGAAATTTTTAGTAACTTCAAACAAAAGTAAACCAAACTCAACAAAATTGATAGCAACTACTCCTACAAGTGCCTAGAGACTGTATCATGCATTAGAACTACTTGGAACCATATAAATTTGACATGCAAGCTCAAGAACATGGTCACCTAGGCAGCACAAATTTGCAATGAATAGAGCACTAGAACAAAAACTAATTGGACCAATGGAGGAGTCACATACCAAGGAACAATCCCCCCCAAGCAGTTTTGTGGGAGGTGCTTTGAGCAAGGAGATCGAAAATCACAGCAAAATGAGCTAGAACTCGTGCTTGAGCTGGATATTGGTGTTTGTGGGAGGAAGAAGAAGTGTGTGGGTGCAGAATAAGTGGAGGAGGGCCACTGGGCCCACGAGGCGGGGCGCCTGCAGGGGTGGGCGCGCCTCCACCCTCGTGGCTGTGTACTTGCCCTCTTGCTGTGTTCTCAAGTGCGATATTCTCAAATATTCCAGAAAAAATCATATTCCATTTTCGTGGCATTTGGAGAACTTTTATTTTCGGGTATTTTATATTGCATAGATAAATCAGAAAATGATGAAAAAAATACTTTTTTCTTTATTTCAACTAAATAACAGAAAGTAGAAAGAGGGTACAGAAGGTTGTGCCTTCTAGTTTCATCCATCTCATGCTCATCAAAAGGAATCCACTAACAAGGTTGATCAGGTCTTGTTAACAAACTCATTCCGAATAACATGGAACCAGAGAAATTTCGAATATCACTAAGTTACCTCAACGGGGATATGCACATCCCCAATAATAAGAATATCATATTTCTTCTTAATAGTAGGAAGAGGAAATTCAAAACCTCCAAAAATAATCGATGGAATTTTTCCAATAGAATTGATACTATGAACTTGAGGTTGTTTCCTCGGAAAGTGTACCGTATGCTCATTACCATTAACATGAAAAGTGACATTGCCTTTGTTGCAATCAATAACAGCCCCTGCAGTATTCAAAAAGGTCTTCCAAGAATAATAGACATACTATCGCCCCGGAATATCAAGAATAACAAAGTCCGTTAAAATAGTAACGCTTGCAACCACAATAGGCACATCCTCACAAATACCGACAGGTATAGCAGTTGATTTATCAGCCATTTGCAAAGATATTTCAGTAGGTGTCAACTTATTCAAATCAAGTCTACGATATAAAGAGAGAGGCATAACACTAACACCTGCTCCAAGATCACATAAAGAAGTTTTAACATAGTTTCTTTTAATGGAGCATGGTATAGTAGGTACTCCTGGATCTCCAAGTTTCTTTGGTATTCCACCCTTAAAAGTATAATTAGCAAGCATGGTGGAAATTTCAGCTTCTGGTATCTTTCTTTTATTTGTGACAATTTCTTTCATATACTTAGCATAAGGATTCATTTTGAGCATATCAGTTAATCGCATACGCAAAAAGATAGGTCTAATCATTTCGTAAAAGCGCCAAAATCCTCATCATCCTTTTCTTGGATGGTTTGGGAGGAAAAGGCATGGGTTTCTGAACCCAAGGTTCCCTTTCTTTACCATGTTTCCTAGCAACAAAGTCTCTCTTATCATAACATTGATTCTTTGATTGTGGGTTATCAAGATCAACAACAGGTTCAATTTCTACATCATTATCATTACTAGGTTGAGCATCATCATGAACATCATCATTAACATTTTCATTAGGTTCATGTTCGTTACCAGATTGTGTTTCAGCATCAGAGATAGAAATATCATTTGGATTCTCAGGTGGTACAGCAATAGGTTCACTAGAAGCATGCAAAGTCCTATCATTTTTCTTTTTCTTCCTTTTAGAAGGACTAGATGCATCAATATTATTTCTCTAAGAATCTTTCTCAATTCTCTTAGGGTGGCCTTCAGGATACAAAGGTTCCTGAGTCATCTTACCAGTTCTAGTAGCCACTCTAACAGCATAATCATTTTTCTTACTATTCATTTCATTGAGAAAATCATTTTGAGCTTTAAGTACTCGTTCTACTTGAGTGGTAACCATAGAAGCATGTTTAGTAATGAGTTTAAGTTCACCTTTAACTCTAGACATATAACCACCCAAGTGTTCAAGCATATCGGAATTGTATTTCAATTGTCTACCAAAATAAGCATTGAAGTTTTCTTGTTTGACAATAAAATTATCAAACTCTTCTAAGCATTGTCTAGCAGACTTATAGTGGGGAATATCACCTTCACCAAATCTATAGAGAGAATTTACCTTTACTACCTGTGTCGGGTTATCAAGACCATGAGTTCCTTCAATAGGTGATGGATTGAGATCATATATTTCTTCAACAGGCGGTAGATTAAGACCATGTATTTCTTCAATAGGAGGTAAATTCTTAACATCTTCAGCTTTAATACCTTTTTCTTTCATAGATTTCTTTGCCTCTTGCATATCTTCAGATCGAAATAGAACACCTCTTCTTCGGAGTTGGTTTAGGAATAGGCTCAGAATTGGCTCAGAGCTGGCTCAGAAGTGTCCAATAATTTTCATTTGTCAACATATTATTCAATAAAATTTCAGCTTCATCCAGTGTTCTTTCCTCGAAAACAAAACCAGCACAACTATCCGGTAATCTCTGGAACATCGTTAGTCCATTATAAAAGATATCAAGTATTTCATTTTTCTTAAGAGGATGATCGACAAAGCATTATAACTTGAGAAGCCTCCCCAAGCTTGTGGGAGACTCTCTTCAATTTGCACAAAATTATATATATCCCTCAAAGCAGCTTGTTTCTTATGAGCAGGAAATATTTAGCGAGAAGTAATAAATCATATCCCGGGACTACGCACACAACCAGGATCAAGAGAATTGAACCATATCTTAGCATCACCCTTTAATGAGAACGGAAATATTTTAAGGATATAGAAGTAGCGAGATCTCTCATCATTAGTGAACAGGGTGGCTATATCATTTAATTTAGTAAGATGTGCCACAACAGTTTCAGATTCATAGCCATGAAAAGGATCAGATTCAACCAAAGTAATTATATCAGGATCAACAGAGAATTCATAATCCTTATCAGTAACACAGATAGGTGAAGTAGCAAAAGAAGGGTCAGGTTTCATCCTACCATTGAGAGATTGCTGATTCCATTTAGCTAATAACCTCTTGAGTTCATATCTATCTTTGCAAGCTAAAATAGCTAAAGTAGCTTCTTTATCAAAAATATAACCCTCAGGAATAACAGGCAAGTCTTCATCATCACTTTCATCAATATAATCAGTTTCAATAATTTCTTTCTCTCTAACCCTAGTAATTTGTTCATCAAGAAATTCACCGAGTGGCACAGTAGTATCAAGCATAGAAGTAGTTTCATCATAAGTATTATGCATAGCAGAAGTGGCATCATCAATAACATGCACATATCGTAATCTAATAGCGAAGCAGGTTTAGGTGTCGCAAGCTTACTCAAAACAGAAGGTGAATCAAGTGCAGAGCTAGATGGCAGTTACTTACCTCCCCTCGTAGTTGAGGGATAAATTGTTGTCTTAGCGTTTTCAAGTTCTTCATGGTGACCAGCAGATATAAATCCCAAGTGACTCAAAGAATAGAGCTATGCTCCCCGGCAACAGCACCAAAAAATAGTCTTGATAACCCACAAGTATAGGGGATCGCAACAGTTTTTGAGGGTAGGGTATTCAAACCCAATTTATTGATTCGACACAAGGGGAGCCAAAGAATATTCTCAAGTATTAGCAGTTGAGTTGTCAATTCAACCACACCTGGATAACTTCGTATCTGCAGCAAAGTGTTTAGTAGCAAATTAATATGATAGTAGTGGTAACGGTAACAAAAGTAACGGAAGCAAAAGTAATATTTTTGGTGTTTTGTAGTGATTGTAACAGTACCAACGGAAAAGTAAATAAGCGAAGAACAATATGTGAAAAGCTTGTAGGCATTGGATCGGTGATGGAGAATTATGCCAGATGCGGTTCATCATGGAACAATCATAACATAGGGTTACACAGAACTATCTCCAATTCATCAATGTAATGTAGGCATGTATTCCGAATATAGTCATACGTGCTTATGGAAAAGAACTTGCATGACATCTTTTGTCCTACCCTCCCGTGGCAGCGGGGTCCTAGCAAAAACTAAGGGATATTAAGGCCTCCTTTTAATAGAGAACCGGAACAAAGCATTAGCACATAGTGAATACATGAACTCCTCAAACTATGGTCATCACCGGGAGTGGTCCCGATTATTGTCACCTCGGGGTTGCCGGATCATAACACATAGTAGGTGACTATAGACTTGCAAGATAGGATCAAGAACTCACATATATTCATGAAAACATAATAGGTTTAGATCTGAAATCATGGCACTCGGGCCCTGTCGTGGAATTGTCACGGCAGATGTCCTTAGTGTCAGGACTTAGTCGCGAGGCCAACGCATCTATGCGGTAGCTTGAGAGGGGTTGATCGGGACGAGAGTCGCAACACACAAAACAAGGATTTAGACAGCTTCGGGCCCCGGGAAACATCATCCGGTAACAACCCTACATGATGTTTGTGGCTAGGTCTCATTATGATCATGAGGGAGTCGCCGGTAAGCCGGCTCTTTGTGTCTAGCCCTAGAAATTGTTTCTTCTTGCTTGTCCCTCTTGGGGAGCCCTGCCCCTCCTTATATAAGTTGATGGGGCGGGTTACATGTGGAGTCCTAGTGGGACTAGGACTAGTCTATCTTTTCTTACAAGTTGAATACAAGTCCGGGTCTTGCTTCCTCGTAAAGGAATATTCGTCATCCCTTTCCTCTTAATCCGGCCCATCATAACGTGAGCCGGCCTTCTGGGCTTTGGGCCTTGTTGTCCATCTGACCCGCCCGCCAAGTTACTAATGAGTCGCAAAGATCGAGCAGGTTATCTATGAATCGCCAAGCTCCGGGCGGGTCACCAGTGAGTCGCCAATTCCGGCCGGGTCATACCGCGGGGTATATCCCCGACATTAGCCCCGAGTTTAATTTGGATTTATCCATGTTAAACTGATCCTGTAAAATAAACACAAGAACAAACTTGATAGGTTGTGCTCCGGGTTAAATTTTTGTAAGCCGGCACCTGATCATCTTTAAATCCTTGTCATTTCCTTCTTGATACATGCCCATGAACTCATAGAAAATCTCCTTTAGTAGATATGTTCAAACTTTGTGAATGCAAAAAATCCAGATACTTTTTTTGAGAAATCTGGGTCAATAGGCCAGCTTCAGAGTCAATTTGCTGGCATTGGTCTCTTGTAGAGAAATATTGTAAGAAATAATCCACTTGAACCGGCTTCCAAAGCGCCGGCTTAAAACATATTGGTCTTGAAATACTCATCTAACTTTCAGCCGGCTTGAAGAGGTAAAACTTGCCGGTTTATCATAACCAAAATTGCCGGCTTGTAAATATTGATAGCACCGGTCATAATCAGTAGACGCCGGTCATAATTATTGGTGACACCGATCATGATTGTTGCAAACACCGGTCAATCTGATCTGCTCAAAACTGAGAATTTGAAGATTTTTCCCCTTTATATGTATATCACCTATAGCCCCCAAGTGCCGGATTGCCATGCTTGCAACAACCCGGGACTTGTAATTGCCATATTCTCATAAAACTTCAACCAGTGTAGCCCCCAAGGGCCGGGTCATTATGCAGCAGGGACTTTGTAAATATGATCATGTAAACCGGAGCAACAACGTAGCCCCTAAGGGCCGCTCAGAAGATATTACTGAGCTGGGACTTTGTATATAATTCATTGATAATAACATCATATGATGTAATCTCCATCATGGGGCTTGAACCCACGTCCATAAGGTTAAGAGCTTTGTACTCTACCAACTGAGTAGTGGATCTTTCAATGTAATGGACTGAGGCTTGTGTACCTTGAATTTTTTATAGGAGCAATTGGTAGCCCAAGGGCCGGCTCATTTAAAATGTGATGAGTCGGGTCGTCAATAAGCTGAGCAAAAAATGACTTTGCATTAGCCCCCAAGTGCCATGGTGCATGCTGGCAGTGACATGGGACTTGTATATTCGATGTAATCTCGATTTGAACAATGTAGCCCCCAAGTGCCGGATCGTAAGCCCGCAGCCGACTCGACAATTTCTCCATTGTAAAATAAACCATGCCCATTGATTAAAATAATAGCCGCTATGCTTAAAGCGACTTTAAAACCTCAATCATAACACTGGTTATTGATAATCACAATAGAAATCCAACCATGTTGGCTATTCAAGATTTGAATAATATAATCCGGTATGAAAACCTCAATCATTCAATATCATCATGAAAATCCAGCCAATTTTGGCTATTAAAGATTTGAATACCTCATCGGTTGACAAGTAAATCCGAGTTTAAATACCGGCGGCTCTTGGCCGATGAAAACTTAATGTGCATTCATTGTGGCGGAATTTTGTAACCCGGTGGCCTATAGCCCTTGAGAAAATCAATAATTGATAACCCTTTTGAGACACCAATTTCAAAGATGAGCTTGGATCAAGCATTATAAGTCATAGTTACGCAAATCCGCACAGAATTTAAACAACATATGCCTTGGCGACTTAACGTCAAGAGCCGTATGGTAACCACCCAAATGTAGTCTTACCTCGCACACAAGTAGATCACAAGAACCCTTGGCGGTTTGCCGTAGGGCGGGTCATAATACCTCACATATAACCACTGTGATATTGAATTTGTACTGCCGGTTTACATGACCTGTGCAGTAAGGGTGATAACCCAATCCTTAGAAGCCAATGCTTCCACATAGATGATGATTGTCATAAGCTGGCGACTTATAGTCAAAAGTCAAGCCGGCTTAAGCATAAAACACTTATATACATTTGAGATATAATCCAAAAAAGGTCTCAAGTCAAACCCAAAATTGTTCGCAAAAAAGACTTAAAAAATTTAAGGCTTCTGATTCGTATACGATCAGGAAACCGTTCCAAAGGGGTTGAGCTAAGATTCGAATACGATCATATAGCCCCCAGTGGCCTTGGCGTTGCCGATCAAGAGGGTACCGACAACTATGTTCTCTTTGGTTCGAATACGACCTATGTTTGAACAAGAAGCCCCCAAGTGACCTTGAGAGTTGTTTAACAACGCTGATTCGAATATGATCCATGTCGGACCCAAAGGGGTTGAGTTATGATTCGGATACGATCAAGAAGCCCCCTAGCGGGTTTGGCGGTATGCCAATCAAAAGGGTACCGACAGCTATGTTCTCTTTGGTTCGAATACGACCTATGTTTGAACAGGAAGCCCCCAAATGATCATCCTGGTGGCCTTACGCCAATCAAGAGGGTATAAGATATGGTTCGAATACAACCAAGCCCCCAAGTGATATTATGAACTGTGCTCAAGGGGCACCTACGTTTGAGATGTGCTTTTGCAACATACTCTTTTTGGTCCCTTTAATTTTTCCTGACAACTCGAACTTGTGAGAGATTAATTCTTTTTGAACCGGAACTTTGAACCGGATTTGAGAGCTTAAAAGCTTTGTAAGAGATGAATTTACCTTGAGCCGGATGTTTGAACCGGATTTGAGAGCTTCAAAGCTTTGTAAGAGACAAATTTACCTTGAGCCGGATGTTTGAACCGGATTTTAAACCAAAATCTTTATTTTGAACCGACAATTTTCTGATGGCCTTTAAATTTTCATCAATATGGTGGTGTCCTCCGGAACCGGGTTATAAAATCCTTCCAATGACCCGGAGTTCCCGAATCATGTCATTGTAGCCCCCGAGTCTTAAGACGACTCGAGGAGTTGTCTTGAGATTCTCCACATTTGACCCTGATATAAACCGCTACGAGTCATTCAACATCTCAGTGATATAACTTGTCCTGCACTGGAAAACTTGCAAGCCAGATCTTTTAAAGAAAGCAATATATAATATAAAATATACTGGATGAATTTCACCTGATGCGTCAGGTCAGTAATTATCACCGCGGAGTTGATGATCATCATGGTGAAGCTGAAATCAATCACGGCCGAGCCGGCCGTGGGAGCAGACAGATGAGTCGGCCGCGGTGTTGTAAGCCAGCTCGGGCGGGAGAGTCGGCCGCGACATTGTGAACCGGTGCGGACGCGTAAACTGCCGCGAGGGCAGATGAGCGAGTGGTCCGTGGCATTGTAAGGCGGTGCGGACGGGTGAGTCGGCCACAACATTGTAAGCAAAAGGAGTCTCTGGGTAAGGACGACCACTGTGCTCATTGATGTTGGCACGCCCATCTCCGTGGTATAATGCCATTTTATAATGAATAATTCTCCTGCATATAAAATACAGCAGGCAAAGTAGTTTTGCTTGGATGAATTAATATGTACTTAAAATAAATAGGGTAAATAGCACCGATTCACTTTGACTATAGATGATCTGCACGCAGATCGCCAAAGATCAATCGATACATGTACCGTGTTCTCTCTTTTCCTCCATACTTTTGTCTTGATATTTGGAAGGTGCTGATTTGCGTCCTGGCTGGGCACTAAGTCAGGCCGGTCGTGTGGGTCAAGCGTGACACGGCGGCTCAGAGGCGGCGGCGCAGCCACCGCAATAAAGGACCGCTCAAGGCACGGTGATTTAGAGGTGAGTCCGCCCCACGAGGGCGCTCTGGCGGGTTGTTGAAGTGCGGTCGCGGGCACAAACTGTTGAGGTGTAGCCGACTTATGGCCCCAAAGAGCGAAACGGCGGTTTGAACACAGGTTATGGCTTAGTACGGGCGGATGTTTGTGCGGTTTTCACCGATCGCTTTTCACCGAAGAAGTGATCAGGGGAAAGCTCCAAATTTATTGAAGTGTGACCCCACGTCCAAACAGTACCCATCATCCATCAAGCTTGGAGGTGCATGCCCATCATCCATCATACTGTGATGCATACAGACGATTGTGTGGATTTCTTTCAATCCTTTTCGCTGTTTTAACTTATAGCAGCGGATCTGCTTCATCTTTAGATATCTATCTGAAAACAGCTTTTTCTCCGCAAGAAGAGCTGCTGAACTTAAGAAGGAATTTGGAACACTTGCAGACAGCGTGGCTCGCCCAGCGTATGTTTATCATCCACCAAGTTCTCATCAATAGAGGCGGCTCCGCGTACTGTTGGAAGTTTTGACAAGGTCGCAGGGCGACTTGGTGACAGCCGCGAGGCAGGGTTGTGGCGTGGCCGGCTCGGAGCGGAGACAAGTAGCCACGAGGGCGGCACTCGCAGGTGCAGAGGCGGGCCGGTGCCCAGCACGGCGGCTCAACATAGGACCAGAACAGAGGCGCAGGTGACGTGCAAGACCCGGACGGCGGCTCAATGCTACGGTGAGGCCAACTCGAAGTGGATGTGGGGTCGACGAGGCGAGGCCCGGCAGCGGAGATACACTGGCATGGTACGGCTTCGGTTGCGGTAGAGTCGAGTCCTCATTCTTCTCCGGGTCATAGTTTATTTAACCAATCCAGCTGCTCCCTTCTTCTATGTATTTCTTCTGACCAAATAGTTTCGGCTAAGTTTACCTTTGCTATTGTCAGCGGCTGGTAGTGCTCCGGTCCCATGGAGTTCTCGTATTGTCATCTCGGTTGCTGGTTGTTCCGCAAGCTCCGATGGCTCGTAACAGGAGCGAACAGAAACTCGACAAGGAAGCTTAAAGTGAGGTCCGCGACGGTCCGAAGCAGCTCAGTGAAGCGGCGCTAAAACCGAGTCAATCCAATCGGTGCGAGGCGAGGTGAGGGCGGCTCACGGACATGGCAGCGCGTAAAGGCAGCAGATCCGATCCGCCACGGTGGAACCGCTGCAATGGAGCGACTCGGCGGGTCACGGACGCGGCGGTCAAGCGGATGGCGAAGGTAGCTCCAGCGCGGACGACGGAGGCGGGTCCGGCGGCCGCGCCGCATGAGTAACGACAAAGACGGGGTCGCGAGCCCAGGCGGCTCGGCGCGGCACCGCCAAGGTGGAGCAGCACGAGGCAGATTCAGAGAAGCGAGACCCGTGCCCACTTCCGAGTCGTGGTTTTCCTTGCCTCAAACTTTTTTTTCACGGGCCAGACTGCACTTTTGCGAAAAAGTAGTGCTACTAAATCGATGTTGACTTGATGCCGGCTGATACACCTTTTGCCATAGTGTGTCAGACTAGTCTTCGGAGTCGCTTGCCACAAGTAAAAAAAATCAATCCAGTATTTGCTTTATCAAAGGATGCCTTGACGTAATTGCTGCTTCAAATTGATGTGATTTGCTGATTGATTCTTCCGTCGACTAGTACTCCCTCTTGCATGTACGTATATCCAGCTTGATCCATTGGGGGGAAACAAGGAGCGACGACGATTTAACCACGGCGCATGATTGCTTCGCGTCGGTTCCGGTGCACCCGCTCCGTAACCCGAGTAGGAAAACTGCAAACGGAAAGTTTAATCTCGGTCTCGACGATTCTTCTAGATGGCAGCAATGGCGCGCGCAACCGTAATTTCTCGATCTTCAAACTTGCATCGTGAGCTTCTCGAACCCTAGAAGAGATCCCTCCAAGAACTCATCACCACCGTGCGCAGGCCCCACGGTGGGTGCCAACTGTCGTGGAATTGTCACGACAGATGTCCTTAGTGTCAGGACTTAGTCGCGAGGCCAACGCATCTATGCGGTAGCTTGAGAGGGGTTGACCGGGACGAGAGTCGCAACACACAAAACAAGGATTTAGACAGCTTCGGGCCCCGGGAAACATCATCCGGTAACAACCCTACATGCGGTTTGTGGCTAGGTCTCATTATGATCATGAGGGAGTCGCCGGTAAGCCGGCTCTTTGTGTCTAGCCCTATAAATTGTTTCTTCTTGCTTGTCCCTCTTAGGAGCCCCGCCCTCCTTATATAAGTTGAAGGGGCGGTTATATGTGGAGTCCTAGTAGGACTAGGACTAGTCTATCTTTTCTTACAAGTTGAATACAAGTCCGGGTCTTGCTTCCTCGTAAAGGAAATATTCGTCATCCCTTTCATCTTAATCCGGCCCATCATAATGTGAGCCGGCCTTCTGGGCTTTGGGCCTTGTTGTCCATCTGATCCGCCCACTGGGTTATTAATGAGTCGCCAAGATCGGGCAGGTTATCTATGAATCGCCAAGCTCCGGGTGGGTCACCAGTGAGTCGCCAATTCCGGCCGGGTCATACCGCGGGGTATATCCCCGACAGCCCCTAGTGATAAGCATTAAGCATAGCAAAGTCATAGCAACATCAATCTCAGAACATAGTGGATACTAGGGATCAAACCCTAACAAAACTAACTCGATTACATGATAGATCTCATCCAACCCATCACCGTCCAGCAAGCCTATGATGGAATTACTCACGCACGGCGGTGAGCATCATGAAATTGGTGATGGAGGATGGTTGATGATGACTGAGAGAGTCCTGGATTAGGGGGTATCCGGACAACCGGACTGTGTACAACGTCCGGACTATTGAAGCGTGAAGATACAAGACTCAAGACTTCAGCCCGTGTCCGGATGGGACTTTCCTTGGCGTGGAAGGCAAGCTTGGCGATCCGGATATTATATTTCCTTCCTTGTAACCGACTCCATGTAAACCCTAGACCTCTCCGGTGCCTATATAAACCGGAAAGGTTGGTCCTTAGAAGGCCGATCACAATTACAATCATACCATCATAGGCTAGCTCTTAGGGTTTAGCCTCTATGATCTCGTGGTAGATCTACTCTTGTACTACCCATATCATCAATATTAATCAAGCAGGAAGTAGGGTTTTACCTCCATCGAGAGGGCCCGAACTCGGTAAACATCTCGTCCCTTGCTTCCTCGTTACCATCAGCCTTGACGCATGATCGGGAACCCTACCGAGATCCGCCGGTTTTGATACCGACATTGGTGCTTTCATTGAGAGTTCCTCGTGTCGCCACCGCCGAGCTCGATGGCTCGCCTCATTATCAAGGATGACATTACTTCGGAGGGGGCTCTGGCTGTAGTCCAGACGCCCGCTCGGCGGTTTTATCATGGCGCACCATCGGCACCGGGCGCCGACGATGACTTCTCGGGTCATGAGTCATAACCTTCACGCTGATTCGAACTTGCCGAACAGATGGATCCAATGGAGCTCTCCTCCTTAACGAGCTCTTGGATCGCATCGCCGCTCTGGGAGTCGCTACAGACTATGACCGGATTGGGCTTAAACCCGACCAAAGGGACATCAGGTCCGCGCCGGCCACCCATGAGATAGCGATAGTGGAGGAACCACACACGGATTGCCCCTCAACTTTGAGGACAAGCTGTGTTTGAATCACCGAACTCCTTCAGCCAAATACCTGCTCAAAGGAAAACCTGACCCAGGTCCCGGACCTAGAGTCGGGCATCGGGCCGAAGAAATTGGGCACCCCGGATCCTGAACTGTTTAGCTCGGGACGCCTGCGCTTTAGGCGTTAGATCGGATCAAAATCCGGACCCTAAACTGTCTCTCCCGCATCAGGCAAGAGCCACAGGAAACCGTACATCGCTACTGGGCCAAATTCCTCCTTGCGCTTAACAAGGTCAGGAGCTGCCGCGAAGAGGACATGGTCTCACTTTTCTGCAAAAACTGCACGGATGAAGGACTCCTCAATGCTATAAGTCAAGCGACATAGTACGCTCATGGACTTGGCAACCATAGTATGGAAGTACTGTGTGATGGAGAGCGCTTGGAAGACCCAAACAGAATTTTGGGATAGTACTGCTCTTGCCAAAACCTTTGTCCGAATTAAACGGACGAACTCTCGTAAGTCGTCCGACCAAAACCCCAAGAAACCAAAGCCCACGCCAGGGCAGAGATCCGTATTGGAAGAATGGCTCGACGGGCCATGTAAGCTCCATAGTACTCCGGATACAACACCTACTCATAGTCTTAAGGCATGTTGGATACTCCAGCAGGTGGCAAAAAGTGGCGAGGATCTTCTTGTGGGCCATAAAGCGGAACAACATCCCGCCAGCGAACACAATACGGTACTAACAGTCTTCAAGAATTTTGCCTCAAATAATAGGCGCAAGCGAGCTCGCCGAAGCTCCGCTGAAATTTGTCGTGTGGCAAAAATAAACCCTTGGAACGACACTGCTATAACTTTTAATGCCAGCGATGAACCTCGATCCCGGGCTGTCCGGGCACCAGCCGCTCTGGTCCTTAGTCCGATTGTAGATGGCTTTCAGCTCACCAAAGTACTGATGGATGGCGGAAGCGGATTAAATCTGATTTATGAAGAAACGCTCAACAAGATGGAGATTGATAAAAGCCGCATTGAACGGAGTGGCACGACCTTCAAGGGAATTATCCCTACTCGGAAGCGCAAAAGGGAAAATCACACTCGATGTGGTATTCTTGCACTTCGAGAATTATAGGTCCGAGGAAATCACATTCCAGGTGGCTCCTTTTAACAGCGGATACCACGCCCTTCTAGGGCGGGATGCGTTCACAAGCTTTCAAGTTGTACCCCATTATGGGTACATGAAGCTCAAAATGCCCGGACCCAATGGAACCATCACTCTGGCCAGTGATCCGGACGTTGCGCTTCGCGCCGAAAATAAAACCACAGCTCTAGCCTTGGAGGCATTATCTGAAGCCCTAGCAGCCGAAGAATTAACAGCACTACGGGCCACCGTGGACAGGGACAATGTAATACTCGACAAATGACCCAAGTCCACCTCATTCAAACCTGCAGACGAGATAGTCAAATTCCAGGTCCACCCAATGGACCCCACAAAGACAGCTTCCATCGGGACACAGCTGAGCCCCACGATTGACGCCGCACTACGAGATTTCCTATGCAAGAATTGGGACATTTTCGCCTGGCACCCATCGGACCTGCCAGGCATCCCACGCAGACTGGCCGAACACAGCCTTAATATCCTAAAAGGATATAAACCAGTCAAGCAGACCCTAAGGCGGCTCTCAGAGCCCAAATGGCAGGCAATGGGGGAAGAGTTAGCCAAGCTACTCGAGGCCGGATTTATCAGAGATATCAAACATCCGGATTGGCCGGCCAATTTGGTGATGGTGCCAAAGAAGGATAAATCCTGGCGCCTATGCGTCGATTTCAAAGACCTCAACAAGGCTTGCCCCAAGGATCCCTTTCCCCTCCCTCGCATCGATCAAATCATCGATGCCACAGCTAGACACGACTCGCTGTGTTTCCTCGACGCATACTCTGGATACCATCAAATAAAGATGGCAGAGTGTAGCGACCCGACCTCAGATGGTCAAGTCTCTGTGTTTCAGTGTCATCCCTGGATCAGTAATGCTGACACACACAGTACTCGAAGGATTTATAACAGAGTAGCAATCACACACTTATTACATCGAATGTCTCAAAAGAGAACTTATTACAATAATATGGCTTAAGGCCATCTAATACGATAACAGAGGAAGGCTTGGAAGATAAAGTGAGTCCATCAACTCCAACGGCATAGCTGAGCTGCACGGCAACGACCTATCGAACCTTACTCCTCGTCAAAAATCTCGCAACATAATACGTTGCAGCCCGAGAACGGGTCAACACATGGAATATGCTTGGCAATGTAACACAATAGAGCAATAACAGAATAATGCTATCACTACATGCATATTTGGCTGGTGGAAAGCTCTACGGTCACAGCTTTTTGCAAAAGCCAATTTTCCCTACAACAAAGGAATAAATTTTAATTTAACTATCATGGTGGTTGAAACATCATTGAGAAGGTATAACCCCAACTCAATCCCAATTAAGGTAATTAACATCCCAGCAATATTAGTTAAGAGTGATGAGATACATGTGAATACTCAAGTACTAGATACTCGAAATTGTCCATAACCGGGACACGGCTAACCATGATTAGATTGTACACTCTGCAGAGGTTTATGACTTTTCCCCACAAGACTCGATCGCTTTCGTTGATTTCTCGCACTACATGGTGTTTGAGAAACGAATGAGCGAGACACGATCTTTCGTAAACATTAACTCTCTACTCGTGGTAGACCATACCAAACCTACAAAACCCACTACCTGCTGATCTACCTCTTCAAGAGCTTCACGAACTTACTCAACTATGCTAGAGCCCATAATAGCTTATGGCTGCACACGGAAGTTTCTAGCATGAATAATCTCAGTTCCCTTTGAGCCTGGGTGGCGGTCCATAGGAAGATCACACGGCACCCCGGATTTCCAAAAAACAGACAACACTGGGTTCCCCAGGTGCCTCAATCCACCCAGATGTGTATTAAAGTTGCCACCTTAAGTTGAACCATTAATTAACAATCTCACATCTTTCATGGAATACACTCAAACCCAAACCACGTCTACGAGCATAGCATAGCAATATAGGCAATACGTAGAAGTAACTCCCAAGGGTTTGAATACAGGACAATAGGTTCCTACCTCATCAACTACTTCCCAACCCACAAATTAATGACATCTTAACCATGCAATGTTTGAGGGTTGAAACTAATGCATAAAAACTGGGTATGAAAGGGATATGATCAAAGTGTTACTTGCCTTGCTGACGATCCGTGAATCCTAGGGACTCGTAGTAACACGCTTCGCACTCCGGGAATTCTATCGCAAGCAAAAAATACATACATAAGCAACAAGAAAAGATGCACAAACAAAGCTTCAACTGAAAGAGGCCAACCAGAAAGTTCAAATTAAGAACTCCAGTTCGCAAAAAGAATCAAACCAAACGGAGCAACGAAACTCAAACGGCGAAAGAAATAAGATCCGTTTACTAATCTGAACTAGGGTCAAATTTTACAGAGACAAAAACTTGTTTGAGTTGATTATTCGGAAAGAGTGTTTCGAGATGAAACTCCAGGCGCTTGAATCGCCTGATTCCGATAAACGAGCGAAAATTTATACTAGTACGAACATCGGATCAGAAATCGCGATCGGGAAAATCGCGGAATAAATCCGATACTTAACGAACGAACGTTCGTTAGCAGAAACTAAACGATGAACACGTTCGTTAAAACGAACGAACGAGCGAACGCTCGCTAAACAAATAAATCGGAGAATAAAACCGATCTATATAAAAAACGAACTAGGGTTTTTCTAAAAAAAACCGAAGGGGTTTTTCTTAAAAAACCGGGCGGCGGGTGGCTACCTCCGGCAAGGTCGTCCGGCGAGGCGGGCGGCTCCGGCGGGGCTCGGCGAGGGCGGCGGACTCGGCGAGGCGGCGGGGCTAGAGGCGGCGGCGGCGACTCAAGCGGGACTCGCGGCTCGGGGCTCGGGCTCCTGCCCGTGGTGGTGGTGGCTAGAGGGGGGCGTATATAAAGGGGGTGCGGGCAGCGACTTGGAGGAGGGGGCAAGGTGCGGCGGAGGTGGAGTCCCACTCGGACTCCGGTCCGAGTGCGGCGGCGGCGGCGGCGGGCGGCTGGGCCGGCTTGCTTGGCTGGGCCCTAGGCCCGGTCAAAAGGGTCTCTTTAAAAAAACGTTCACCAAACTTAGAAAAATCCTAGAAAAATAAATAAAAATCTAAAAATACCAAAACAAGTTTTCTCCGTCTAAATAAAATATTTAGAACAAGATGAACTTTTCTTGGCCCCTAAAATGCAATTTTTAAAACATGCAAATTTTTCTAGGGCAAATAAAATTCCAACAAAAATCAAATAAGAACCAAATAATGATTTTAACATTTTTCCTCCGATATTTCAATTATTTTGGAGAAGTCATATTATCTCCTCTCATTTATTATGTCAAAATGAAATATTTTCCGGAGAGATAAATAATTAAAATAAGAAATCCTCGTCTTCATTATTTGATAAAATTCAAATATGAAAATCGGAAAATCCCCAACTCTCTCCGAGGGTCCTTGAGTTGCTTAGGATTTCGAGGATTGCAAACGAAAATGCAATAAAATATGATATGCATGGATGACCTATGTATAACATTCCAAATTGAAAATTTGGGATGTTACAAACCTACCCCCCTTAAGATGAATCTCGCCCTCGAGATTCGGGTTGGCTAGAAAATAGGTGCGGGTGGTCCTTGCGAATATCATCTTCTCGCTTCCTGTGGCTTCCTCCTCCGTATGGTGGCTCCAATCGAACTTTGCAAAACTTGATAACCTTGTTGTGGGTGACTCGGCTGTCAAAGTCAAGAATCTTTACCGGCTTTTCCTCATAAGTCAAATTACTGTCCAACTCATCGCCTCTAGGGCAATCAGATCTCTTAACGGTATATCGCCATCTCAAAGATGGCACTTCTTCACCGTGATACGTGAAACACATCGTGAACTCCCGACAATCCTTCGGGTAACTCCAGCTTGTAGGCAACTTCTCCCATCCGTTCCAAAACACGATACGGTCCTACAAATCTTGGGGCTAACTTTCCCTTAACTCCAAAACGTTTCACTCCCCTCAAGGGTGATACTCGCAGATAGGCTTTGTCTCCAATTTCATAGGTTACTTCCTTGTGTTTTGAATCTGCATAACTCTTTTATCCAGGATGAGCAATCTTTAGTCCGTCTCGATCAGTTTAACCTTCTCCTCTGATTCCTTGATCAAATCTGGTCCAAACAGTGACGGTCTCCTACCTCATCCCACATCAATGGTGTTCTACATCCGCGCCCATCTGAGCTTCAAACGGTGCCATCTTCAAACCGGCCCGGTAGCTGTTGTTATATGAGAACTCTCGTCTGGCAAATTGTCATCCCAACTAGATCCATAATCTAGAGCACGGGCTCTCAACATGTCTTCCGAATCTGATTGACTCTCTCACCGGCCCATCCGTCTGTGGGTGAAAAGCGGTACTGAACTCCAATCTGGTACCCAAGGTCTGGTGTAGTTGATGCCAAAACTTTGAAGTAAACTGCGTTCCTCTATCTGATACGATGCTCCTCGAAACTCCATGCAAACAACGATCCTGGACATATATATATCTTGGCCAACTTGGCACTTGTATAAGTTGTTTTCACTGGGATGAAGTGAGCTACTTTGGTCAAACGATCCACAACTACCCATATTGAATCATATCCTGCCTTGGTTCTGGGTAATCCTGTATGAAGTCCATGCCAAGTTTATCCCACTTCCATTCAGGTATCGGCATAGGCTGTAACAGTCCTGCTGGCTTCTGATGCTCTGCCTTTACTCTCTGACATACATCACATACGGCTACATACTCGGCAATATCCTTCTTCATACCAGTCCACCAGAAACGTTCCTTCAAATCCAAATACATCTTGGTGTTTTCGGGGTGAATCGAGTATGGTGAGTCATGGGCCTCCTGAAGTATTAACTTCCTGATCTCCGAATTGTTGGGCACGTAAATTCGGTCCTCAAACCACAAGGTATCGTGCTCATCCTCGTGAAAACCTTTGGCTTTACCTCCGCCCATCTTCTTTCTTATCTCAGCAATTTCTTTGGCCTCCTTCTGAGCTTCTTGAATCTTGTCCAACAATGTCGACTGAACCTCCAGGGTTGCAATAAAACCTCTTGGAACAATTTCCAACCGAAGTTCCATGATCTCCTCAGCTAACTCCTTTGGCAATCCTTTACTTTCAAGGATATTAGCATAACTTTTCCGGCTCAAAGCGTCTGCTACGACGTTGGCCTTTCCTGGATGATAGTGTAGCTTCATATCGTAATCCTTTATAACTTCCAGCCATCTCCTCTGTCTGAGTTCAACTCCTTCTATGTGAAAATGTACTTCAAACTCTTATGATCTGTGTACACATCACAACGGTTTCCAATGAGATAATGTCTCCAGGTCTTTAATGCATGCACTACGGCTGCTAACTCCAAATCATGCGTGGCATAGTTCAACTCATGAGGCTTTAGTTGTCGTGAGGCATACGAAACAACTTTTCCGTCCTGCATAAGCTCACATCCAAGTCCCAAGCGTGAGGCGTCACAATACACTTGAAACTCCTTATGTATATCCGCAATGTCAAGACCTTTGGGGCTGTAGTCAACCGTTTCTTCAACTCTTGAAAACTGGCCTCACAATCCTCTGTCCATTTGAACTTAGTATCCTTCTTCAGCAATTCAGTCATTGGCTTAGCAATCTTGGAAAAATTCTCAATGAATCTCCGATAATATCCTGCCACCAAGGAAATCATGGATCTCGCCAAGCAAGTGGGTGCCAACCATTCAATGGATCGATCAACTCTTCGATCTATTGCTATACCTCTCCGATATAACATGCCCAAGAAATCCAACTTCCTTCAATCAAAACTCGCACTTGCTGAATTTGGCGATAACTGGTGTTCCACAGTTTCTCGAGAACCAAACGCAAGTGTTCCGTGCTCCTCTTCGTTCTTCGAGTATACCATAATATCATCAATAAACACCACAACAAACTTTTCCAAATACTCCATGAACACCTTGTTCATCATACTCATGAAATAGGCAGGGCGTTAGTCACCCAAATGACATGACCATACTCATATAATCCATACCGTGTGGTAAATGCTGTCTTTGGTATATCCTTCTCTCGGAACTTCAATCGATGGTATCCTGATCGAGATCAATCTTCAAAACACCTTAGCTCCTTGCAACCGATCAAACATATCATTAATCATCGGTAACGGATACTTGTTCTTTATCGTTACTTCATTCAGAGCTTGGTAATCAACAACCATCCTTAGGGATTTATCCTTCTTCTCAACCAAAAGTACTGGGGCTCCCCAAGGTGATGAACTCCTTCGAATATAACCTTTCTCCAATAACTCCTTGATCTACTTTTTGATTTCCTCCAGATCATTTGCGGGCATCCGATAGGGTCTCTTGGATATTGGCCCTGTACCTGGCAATAGCTCTATCAAGAACTCGATGTCTCTATCCGGTGGCATGCCTGGTAACTCTTCTGGGAAAACATCCAGAAAATCTTTCACTACAGGTACTTCCTCCTGTACAACTCCCGTGAGGGTATTCACTTGGCTCCTCCTAGGCACATGCCTAGATACATGCTTAATCCTTTTTCCCTCCGGGGTGGTAAGATAAATTGACTTGCTAGCACAGTCAATACTTCCTCCATACTTCGACATCCAGTCCATACCTAATATCACATCCAATCCTTGCAACTCCAAGATAATTAGGTCAGACGGAAAAACATGCGTGCCAATGATTAGGGGTATCTGGGTGCACCATCTGCTAGCCATGTACTCTGCTCCAGGCGAGCTCACTAAAAGAGGGGTCCTAAGGGTTTGGGTTGGCAACTTAAACTTATCCACAAATACCCTTGATATATATGAATGCGATGGACCAGTATCGAAAAGAACAAGAGCGGTAAATGACTGAACCAAAAACTTACCTATTACCGCGTCCGGCTGCTCTTCGACTTCCTCCATGTTAACGTGGTTCACTTGTACTTTGTTGAATGGATTGGGCTTCTTCCCAGCGCTCCCATTTCCGTTTCCATTCCTTCCTTCAGGGCAGTCATTGGCATAGTGCCCTGTGTTCCCGCACTTAAAGCAAATAACTTGGCTTAAGTCCCTCTTGGCGGGTGTAGATGGGTTAGAGCGATTCTGATTATTGTTGACTCCATTCCCATTCCCATTCTTCGCACCATTTTTATTATGCGATCCTCCTCCAGTATGGTTATGACCTCCATGGTTATGAACAAGTCCTCCTGAGTTCGGGGTTAAGCGAGGCTTCTGGTGAGCTCCTGAGTTGTACTTCCCTTGTCCATACTTCCTCTTACGGCTCTCAATTTGTCTGCTGCTTTCCTTCAATCATTAGGGCCTTATCTACCAACTCCGGTAGTTGTTGAAAGTTGCCACCATCAACTGCATACTCATCTCATCATTCATCCCTTCCATAAACTTCTCACCTTGGCATCGTGGTCACATCATCGGGGCATAGCGTGATAACTTGCTAAACTCATCCACGTCTTGGGCCACAAGATGGTTCCCCTGGCGTAAGTTGCGAAACTCACGCTTCTTCATCTGCATGGCTCCAGTTGAGACATGGGCCGTCTGCAAAGCTTGTTGAACTGGTCCCAAGTGACATTGGCTATAGGAAAAGTAGCCGTGTAATTCTCCCACCATGCGGTCTGCTGGTCCATCCAATTGATGTGCGGCAAAGCGCACCTTCTCAAGATCCGTGCATCCTGCGGTGGTTAACTCCTTCCAATCTGGCGAGCCAATCATCAACAACTATTGGCTCGGTGCTCTTTGGAAAACACCGCGGTTGTAACCTCGTAAAACGGGCTAAATTGTCCACCGGCGGCGGGTTGTTGTTGTTGTTGTTGTTGTTGTTGGCATTGCCACAGTTCTCGAACTAGCAATTGCATCAAGGCATTCTCTGCTGGATCAATGGGTGAGCTCCGTGGGAAAACAAAACCGGGTCACGCCTCGGAGGCATCTGGTGGGTTTAGATGGAAGAGATTAGAATAGAAAGAGGTCTAGTGAGAAAACACTACCCATATGCACATGAGGCAAACACAAACATTCATTCAGTCAATCAAGCAAGGGCATACAGACGGTCTAGGACTATCGCAAAAGTGCTCAACTACTACTAGTTACATGGGGGAATACTACTATTATATGGTGGTCATCTAGAAATTTTGATCGGAATCGGTGTCGTCGATGATGATGTAGTTGTCCGGACAAGTGGGGTCTTTTTCCTCTTCTTCCGGTGCTGATCCTCCAATGAAGACTCTGATCTTCTTGACTAGGTCGTCATTCTTCTCCAGTAGTGTATTGATTTCCTCCTCATATCCATCGCGCGTAAACTTGAGTTCTTCCTCCAGCTCGATGATCCTAGTTTTCGCCTTCTCCAAATCCATCATGTCTGCGCACATCTGGTTCTCCTGACGTCAAATGTGCTGGTTTAGCTCCTGGATGTAAGCTGCAATGGATCTATCCTTCTTGGTGCTGATTACATCCCATTGCTCGTCTCGGCGCCCACATATTTGGTATATGGTGTCTTTAAGCTCCGTGTTGTAGACTTCTCCAATGCGTCCCATGGTAATGTGAGCTGCCATACTCTTGCCAAGACTCCAGGTGGGTGCTTCGAAAGAAAACTCTATGGGCTTAGAAGTTGGCGAGAACGTCCTTCCTGGAACTTGTACTTGAATCATCCAGCGCTCTTCTTCAGGTAAAGTGGCGTTGTACGTCCCGGTGAAGCCTGGTATCCCAATGTTCAAGTACCTAGTGACTTCCTTCAAGTGGCGTCCAAAAGGTGTGTCTTCATCCGGTTGTGCAAACTTGTTCTTCATCTCCGTCATCCTAAAGAGTGGAAAACGGAGAGGAGTCAAAAATGAGTAGAGAAGAGTGACCTATGGTTTATCTTAGTGGTCGTGTCCTACACTCGGCGTGTGCTCGATACCATCTTGTAGCGACCGACCTCGGATGGTCAAGTCTCGTGTTTGATGTCATCCTCGGATCAAGAATGCCGACACACACAGTACTCGAAGGATTTATAACAGAGTAGCAATCACACACTTATTACATCGAATGTCTCAAAAGAGAACTTATTACAATAATATGGCTTAAGGCCATCTAATACGATAACAGCGGAAGGCTTGGAAGATAAAGTGAGTCCATCAACTCCAACGGCATAGCTGAGCTGCACGGCAACGACCTATCGAACCTTACTCCTCGTCTGAAAAGTCTGCAACATAATACGTTGCAGCCCGAGAACGGGTCAGCACATGGAATATGCTGGCAATGTAACACAATAGAGCAATAACAGAATAATGCTATCACTACATGCATATTTGGCTGGTGGAAAGCTCTACGGTCACAGTTTTTGCAAAAAGCCAATTTTTCCCTACAACAAAGGAATAAATTTTAATTTAACTATCATGGTGGTTGAAACATCATTGAGAAGGTATAACCCCAACTCAATCCCAATTAAGGTAATTAACATCCCAGCAATATTAGTTAAGAGTGATGAGATACATGTGAATACTCAAGTACTAGATACTCAGAATTGTCCATAACCGGGGACACGGCTAACCATGATTAGATTGTACACTCTGCAGAGGTTTGCGCACTTTTCCCCACAAGACTCGATCGCCTTCGTTGATTTCTCGCACTACATGGTGTTTGAGAAACGAATGAACGAGACACAGTCTTTCAGAAACATTAACTCTCTACTCAGGGTAGACCATACCAAACCTACAAAACCCACTACCTGCTGATCTACCTCTTCAAGAGCTTCACGTAACTTACTCAACTATGCTAGAGCCCATAATAGCTTGTGGCTGCACACGGAAGTTTCTAGCATGAATAATCTCAGTTCCCTTTGAGCCTGGGTGGCGGTCCATAGGAAGATCACACGGGTACCCCGGGATTTCCAAAAAAAACAGACAACACTGGGTTCCCCAGGTGCCTCAATCCACCCAGATGTGTATTAAAGTTGCCACCTTAAGTTGAACCATTAATTAACAATCTCACATCTTTCATGGAGTACACTCAAACCCAAACCACGTCTACGAGCATAGCATAGCAATATAGGCAATACGTAGAAGTAACTCCCAAGGGTTTGAATACAGGACAATAGGTTCCTACCTCATCAACTACTTCCCAACCCACAAATTAATGACATCCTAACCATGCAATGTTTGAGGGTTGAAACTAATGCATAAAAACTGGGTATGAAAGGGATATGATCAAAGTGTTACTTGCCTTGCTGACGATCCGTGAATCCTAGGGATCGTAGTAACACGCTTCGCACTCCGGGAATTCTATCGCAAGCAAACAATACATACATAAGCAACAATCAAAGATGCACAAATGAAACTTCAACTGAAAGAGGCCAACCAGAAAGTTCAAATTAAGAACTCCGGTTCGCAAAAAGAATCAAACCAAACGGAGCAACGAAACTCAAATGGCGAAAGAAATAAGATCTGTTTACTAATCTGAACTAGGGTCAAATTTTACAGAGACAAAAACTTGTTTGAGTTGATTATTCGGAAAGAGGGTTTCGAGATGAAACTCCAGGCGCTTGAATCGCCTGATTTCGATAAACGAGCAAAAAGTTATACTAGTACGAACATCGGATCAGAAATCGCGATCGGGAAAATCACGGAATAAATCCGATAAAAAGAAAAATGACGAACGGCTTAACGAACGAACGTTCGTTAGCAGAAACTAAATGACGAACACGTTCGTTATAACGAACGAACGAGCGAACGCTCGCTAAACAAATAAATCGGAGAATAAAACCGATCTATATAAAAAAACGAACTAGGGTTTTTCTAAAAAAACGAAGGGGTTTTTCTTAAAAAAACCGGGCGGCGGGGTGGCTACCTCCGGCGAGGTCGTCCGGCGAGGCGGGCGGCTCGGCGGACTCAAGCGGGGCGGCGGGGCTAGAGGCGGCGGCGGGCGACTTGGCGGCGGCGGCGGCTCGGGGCTCGGCCTCCCCGTGGTGGTGGTGGCTAGAGGGGGCTGCATATATAAAGGGGCGGGCGGCGACTTGGAAGAGGGGGCATGGCGCGGCGGAGGCGGAGTCCCACTCGGACTCGGTCCGAGTCTTGGCGGCGGCGTCTTGGCCACAGAGGGCGGCGGCGGCGGTGGGCCGGCCTGCTCGGCTGGGCCCTAGGCCCAGTCGGGCGCGGGTCTCCTTAAAAAAAACGTTTCGCCGAAACTTAGAAAAATCCTAGAAAAATAAATAAAAATCTAAAAATACCAAAACAAGTTTTCTCCGTCTAAATAAAATATTTAGAACAAGATGAACTTTTCTTGGCCCCTAAAATGCAATTTTTAAAACATGCAAATTTTTCTAGGGAAAATAAAATTCCAAAAAAATCAAATAAGAACCAAATAATGATTTTAACATCTTTCCTCCAATATTTCAATTATTTTGGAGAAGTCATATTATCTCCTCTCATTTATTATTTCAAAATGAAATATTTTCCGTAGAGATAAATAATTAAAATAATAAATCCTCGTCTTCATTATTTGATAAAATTCAAATATGAAAATCGGAAAATCCTCAACTCTCTCCGAGGGTCCTTGAGTTGCTTAGGATTTCGAGGATTGCAAACGAAAATGCAATAAAATAAGATATGCATGGATGACCTATGTATAACATTCCAAATTGAAAATTTGGGATGTTACACAGAGTCCGACCAAGCTGCAACAGCTTTCATAACGCCATATGGCCCTTTCTGCTTCAACACTATGCCTTTCGGGCTCAAGAACGCCGGTGCAACCTACCAACGCATGATTCAAACGTGCCTGGAAAAGCAAATCGGCAAAACAGTGGAGGCATACATGGACGACGTGGTCATAAAAACAAGACACGTCGAAACCCTAATAGATGACTTGAGGCTTACATTTGACAATCTCCGGACATATGAAATCAAGCTGAATCCGGAAAAATGCGTTTTGGCGCCCCTCGGGAAGCTTCTCGGCTTCATCGTTTCCAACAGAGGAATTGAAGCGAATCCAGAAAGATCTGAGCTCACACAGCTTGGCTATACCAACAAACCTCAAGCACATCCAAAACTAGCGGGATGCGTGGGTGCTCTCACCGCTTTATCTCCGTGTTAGAGAAAAGGCACTACCGCTTTATCGCCTTCTTCGTGCAATCAACACTTCAGATGGACGGATGCAGCCGCGGCGGACTGGATGAAATAAAGACCCTATTGGCCAAGAATCCAAAGATACGGCGCCGAATATCGATTTAACCTATGTTGTTGTACATAGTTGCAATGCATCAAGTCGTAAGCGCAGTGCTCGTCGTTGAATGAGAGGCTGGCGGATACAAATACCCGCTCCAGAGGCCGGTCTACTACGTGTCCACGGTCCTAACCCATGCAAATCCCGATACCCACACTATCAAAAAATAGCATACGCGGTGTTCATGGCATCTCGGAAGCTACGACACTACTTTCAAGAGTGTTCGATTACGGTGGCCTCCGAAGTACCACTCAATGACATAATAAATAACCGCGATGCTATGGGCCGGATTGCCATGTGGGCTATTGAGCTCCTTCCGTTCGACATAACATACAAACCACGGCGGGCCATCAAGTCGCGAGTGTTGGCTGACTTCGTCGCCGAATGGACAGAAGCCGAACTCCCTTAAGAGTACGGCGCATACTCAAACTGGATCATGCACTTCGACGGCTCTAAAATGCTGGCCGGATTGGGAGCAGGGGTAGTCCTGACATCTCCCACCGGCGACACGGTCCAGTAAGTCCTCCAAATATTATACACAGACTCCAACAATGCAGCCAAATACGAGGCTCTGTTGCACGGTCTTCGGATGGCAGTCTCTATGGGCATTCAACGCCTAGAGGTGCGCGGGGACTCAAACCTCGCAATATCACAGATAAACGGAGATTTTGATGCCAAGGACCCTAAAATGGTGGCCTACCGTAATGCCATCCTCAAAATGTCAGCTCGGTTCGAGGGGCTCGAATTCCACCATGTGGCTCGAGAAAACAATCAAGCGGCGGATGTCCTTGCTCGCATCGGTGCTAAACGCGACCCTGTCCCACCTAATATATTCTTGGAACGGCTGTTCAAGTCATCCGTAGTATGGGAAGGGGAATCCGGCAATACTAGCACGAATCCGAATACATCCCCAGATTCCGAACCATCAGACATAGTCGGAGGTTCTACCCCCGAAATAACGTCCTCGGCCCACGAAGTCATGGCTGTAATCGCACCATGGACCGAGCCCTTCTTGGCCTACCTAAATAGGCAGGAGCTCCCCGAAGACCAAAATGAAGCATGCTGCATCGTTCGGCGTTCTAAAGCTTACAAGGTCTACGAAGGGGAACTCTACAAGAAAAGCGCTACCGGAGTACTACAAAGATGCATCTCCAAAGAGGAAGGGCGGCAGCTCTTGGCTGAAATCCATGCCGGCCTGGGCGGGCACCACGCCGCGACTCGGGCATTAGTCAGCAAGGCCTTCCGTACAGGCTTCTATTGGCCGATGGCCCGAGCGGACGCACAAGACCTTGTCCAACATTGCGTCGGTTGCTAGCTCTTTGCCAATCAGAGTCGCATGCCCCCTACCGCACTCCAAACAATCCCCATAACTTGGCCCTTTGCGGTCTGGGGGCTGGATATGGTCGGACCTCTTAAAGGGGGAAGCCATAAGAAGAAATACTTATTGGTCATGGTGGACAAATTCACCAAATGGATAGAAGCTAAACCAGTAAAAACGGCTGAATGCGGACCAGTAATAGACTTCATATCCGGGGTCGTACACCGATACGGTGTCCCCCACAGCATCATCACTGATAATGGCTCAAATTTTACAGCCGACGAAGTGAAAACTTGGTGCGCAAAAATGGGCATCAAGATCGATTATGCTTCCGTCTACCATCCACAAACTAACGGCCAGGTAGAGTGGGCAAATGGTCTCATTATGAGGGGCATTAAACCCAGGCTAGTGCGATCCTTGACAGAGTCGGATACGCACTGAGTGGAGGAGCTCGACTCCGTACTCTGGGGGCTGCGGACCACGCCAAATCGCACGACCGGATACACACCATTTTTTATGGTGTACAGCACGGAAGCAGTATTACCTTGCGACATAATACATGATTCGCCACGCTCATCGTCATTGAAGCCTAGTTCAGGGGCTATTGAGGGAGTCCTGGATTAGGGGGTATCCGGACAGCCGGACTGTGTACAACGTCCGGACTATTGAAGCGTGAAGATACAAGACTCAAGACTTCGTCCCGTGTCCGGATCGGACTTTCCTTGGCGTGGAAGGCAAGCTTGGCGATCCGGATATTATATTTCCTTCCTTGTAACCGACTCCATGTAAACCCTAGCCCTCTCCGGTGCCTATATAAACCGGAGAGGTTGGTCCTTAGAAGACCGATCACAATTACAATCATACCATCATAGGCTAGCTCTTAGGGTTTAGCCTCTACAATCTCGTGGTAGATCTACTCTTGTACTACCCATATCATCAATATTAATCAAGCAGGAAGTAGGGTTTTACCTCCATCAAGAGGGCCCGAACCTGGGTAAACATCTGTGTCCCTTGCTTCCTGTTACCATCAGCCTTGACGCACAGATCGGGACCCCCTACCCGAGATCCGCCGGTTTTGACACCGACAATGACGACGGCGACAAATCCCCCTCTCCGGAGCCCCGAACGGACTCCAGATCAGCCCTCCCGAGAGGTTTTAGGGCTTGGCGGCGGCTCTGTATCGTAAAATGCGATGAATCCTTCTCTCCTATTTTTTTCTCCCTGAAAGCAAATATATAGAGTTGGAGTTGAGGTCGGAGGAGCTCCAGGGGGCCCATGAGGTAGAGGGGCGCACCCCCCACCCTCGTGGGTAGGGTGTGGGCCCCCTAGTCTTCATCTTTTGCAATGATTTTTTATTATTTCCAAATAGACGTTCCGTGAAGTTTCAGGTCATTCCGAGAACTTTTGTTTATGCACATAAATAACACCATGGAAAGTCTGCTGAAAACAGCGTCAGTCCGGGTTAGTTCCATTCAAATCATGCAAGTTAGAGTCCAAAACAAGGGCAAAAGTGTTTGGAAAAGTAGATACGACGGAGACGTATCAAGAATACGGCCTCGAGCGCCCAACAAAGAGTTATCCTAAGTGTTGGTGATACGTCTCCAACGTATCTATAATTTATGAAGTATTCATGCTATTATACTATCCTTCTAGGATGTTTTATATGCATTTATATGATATTTTATATGATATTTGGGACTAACATATTAACCTAGAGCCCAGTGCCAGTTTCTGTTTTCTCCTTGTTTTAGAGTATCGCAGAAAAGGAAAACTAAACGGAGTCCAATTGACGTGCCACTTGACGGAGATCATTTTTTGGACCAGAAGAAGCCCACTGAGTACCGAAGCAGGCCAGAAGAGTCCCGGGCTGCCCATGAGGGTGGGCGCGCCCACCCCCTAGGGCGCCCCTACCTCGTGGACAGCCCGGAGACCCCCCCGACGTGAAATCAATGCAAAACTCTTCCATATATACTCAAACTTCCAGAAATAAACCTAGATCGGAAGTTACGCCGCCGCAAGCCTCTGTAACCACGAGAAATCAATCTAGGCCCTCTCTGGTACCCTGCCGGAGGGGGCCATCATCACCGGAGGCCATGGAGGAGGATCCCGGAGGGGCCATCATCGCCATGAAGGCCAAGGACCAGAGGGAGAACCTCTCCCCATCTAGGGGGGAGGCCATGGAGGAGGAATCACAAGGGGGAGAACCTCTCCTCCTCTCTTCCGGTGGCGCCGGAGTGCCATCGGGAGGGGAATCATCACCACGGTGATCGTCTTCATCAACATCACCATCCTCATCTCTTTTACGCGGTCCACTATCCCGCACCCCGCTGTAATCCCTACTTGAACATGGTGCTTTATGCCACATATTATGATCTAATGATGTGTTGCCATCCTATGATGTTTTGAGTAGATATCTTTTGTCTTTGGGTTGATTGATGATCTAGATTGGTATGAGTTGTATGTTTTACTTTGGTGCTGTCCTATGGTGCCCTCCGTGTCGCGCAAGCATGAGGGATTCCCGCTGTAGGGTGTTGCAGTACGTCATGATTCGCTTATAGTGGGTTGGTGAGTGACTGAAACACAAACCCGAGTAAGAGGGATTGTTGCGTATGGGAATAAAGAGGACTTTATTCTTTAATGCTATGGTTGGGTTTTACCTTAATGATCTTTAGTAGTTGCGGATGCTTGCTAGAGTTCCAATCGTAAGTGCATATGATCCAAGTAGAGAAAGTATGTTAGCTTATGCCTCTCCCTCATATGAAACTGCAATAGTGATTACCGGTCTTGTTAACAATTGCCTAGGACAATTCCGCACACCGATCCACCATTATTCCACACTCGCTATTTATATTATTTAGTAATATATTATAACTTTATGATAACAGCACCTAATTTTATGTTTTAGCTCTCCGATACCATACAAAGTTATCCTCTTCATACCCACAACATAGTTTTATTTCTCGTTGCTAGTTGGAAGCAAACATTCGGTGTATGTAGAGTCGTATCAGTGGCAGATATGGCTTGATAGAATATTGATCTTACCTTTAGCTCCTTGTGGGTTCGACACTCCATACTTATCACTTCCACCTTTGGAAATTTCTACGATGATTCCCTGCACTTGGGGATTATCAAGCTCTTTTCTGGCGCCGTTGCCGGGGAGCAATAGCGTGTGGTTGGTATTCTCGTGTGTGCTTGTTTGCTTTCTTCACTAAGTAGATTTTGTTTTTCCTTTTTGTTTCTGTTTAGTTGTGGGTGAAACATACAAAAAAAGTTAAATGAAAATACAAAAAAAAATTACTTGCCTCTCATGCCTAAAAAGTTTTTCAAAAAGAGAAGCGATTGGAAAGTTATGCATTGAAGAAGTGAGGGTCGACCTTGAGCACTCGTGTTCATGCTCACGGAAACAATGTAGAATTTTTCATGGAAGTTTCTCTGTAAATAATTATTCCCTTGTATATATCCATTGTATTATAAAAATAATGTGCCAAGCTTTGGTTTTAGGATGATTAGATTGCTTGTTTACTATGTGCAGAACAAAAACAGAAACTTTGGCTGTAGTGCGTGAATTTACATTTTTTACTCGAAAGTCAAATGGGTCTGAAACTTTTGCACATTACTTATGTACAAATTGTTCAGATTTTCAAATTTAGTTCATAATTGAGTTACAGAAGTTTGCTAAACTTCCAGATTACTACAGACTGTCCTGTTTAAGACAGATTCTGTTTTTTTTATGCATTGCTTGCTTGTTTTGATGAAACTATCGGTCTCTATCAGTGGATTAAGCCATGGAAAAGTTATATTATAGTAGCTATAATGCAAAAAACAAAATATGAATTGGTTTGCAACAGTACTTATAGTAGTGATTTGCTTTGTTATACTAACGGGTCTCACAAAGTTTTGTTAAGTTTTTGTGGATGAAGTGTTCGAAGAACGAGGAGTTACCGATGTGAGAAGAATAAAGAGAAGCAAGAGTTCAAGCTTGGGGATGCCCAAGGCATCCCAAGTAAATATTTCAAAGGATACTCAAGCATCTAAGCTTGGGGATGTCCTGGTTGGCATCCCATCTTTCTTCTTCAACAATTATCGGTATACCTCGGTTTTTGTTTTGTTCACATGCTTTGTGTCCTTTGTGTTTTTGTTTTTCCTTTAAGAACCATGCTAGCATGAGATAGCCCTTCATCAATTTATAGAATACTTCATGTGCTTCACTTATATCTTTTAAGTACGATCTTATAGAATTACTCTTTGTGCTTCACTTAAATCTTTTGAGTACGGTTTTATAGAATGCTTCGAGTGCTTCACTTATATAATTTGAGCTTGGATATTGGTTAGTCTATGTTAATTGTAGAATGCTCCATGAACTTCACTTATTTATTTTGGAATATGAATAATACTATCATTTAAAGTGGGTTTGGAAGAGTGTCAACTTTAGGAATTAGTAATCCCACTATTTTGGAAGTGTTGAATCTTAGTGTGATATTTATGAAAGTGGATTAGGAAGAGTGTCAACTTTAGCTAGTAATGGTTCCACTATTTCGGAAGAGGTTCCAATTGAGTATGAGAACAAAGTTGCTATCCATGATGCTACTGAAAATGATTATGAGGGAGGAACACATGCTTGTAGGAGTTGCAATAATATCAAGTTTCCTCTCTATGTGCTTAAAGTTTTGAAGTTATACTTGTTTTGCCTTCCTATGCTAGTTGAATCTTGTTCCCATAAGTTGTGTGCTCAAAAAATACCAAGGCATAGGAAGTGGGTTAGAATTAAATGTGCTAGTCATATTCTTCAAGATGCTCTCTTTGTGTTTCAATTCTTGTCTATTATGTGAGCATCATTGAAATCATCATGCCTAGCTAAAAGGCATTAAAGAAAAGCGCTTGTTGGGAGACAACCCAATATTTACCCTTACTGTTTTTGTCTGTTTATATGATTAAGCTACTGTAGTAATCATGTTTTATAGATTTTGTTTCAATAAAGTGCCAAGTAAGACCTTTGGGAAGACTTGGGTGAAAGTTAATGTGATCTTGCTGTAAAAAACAGAAACTTTGCGCTCACGAGAATAGATGTCATGTTTTACAGAAGAGTGCTTTTGAGTTTATTCTTTTTGCAGAAGATTAATAGACAAATTCCTCACGTCCACCAATTTATCTCATAATTTTTGGAGTAGCAGAAGTATGGTTATTGTCCAGATCATTGAAGACTGTTCTGTTTTTGACAGATTCTGTTTTCATTGCATAGTTTGCTTGTTTTCTAGTTTATATGGCTTATATTCCTCAATATAAATTGTACAAATGATATGGTACAGTAGGCATTGCGTGAGAACAATTATGAACCTTGTATTTGACAGTACCAAAGTGAATGGTTTGCTCTTTATCATACTAACCTATCTCACGAAGTTTGGTTAAGTTTTGTGTGGTTGAAGTTTTCAAGTTTTGGGTGAGATATCGATATAAGGAGAATAAGGAGTGGAAGGACCCTAAGCTTGGGGATGCCCAAGGCACCCCAATGTAATATTCAAGGAAGACTCAAGCGCCTAAGCTTGGGATGCCCCGGAAGGCATCCCCTCTTTCGTCTTCAAAACTATCGGTATACCTTACTCGAAGCTATATTTTTATTTACCACATGATATGTGTTTTGCTTGGAGCATATTTCAAATTTTACTTGCTGTTTGAATAAAATCATTGGATCTGAAATACTGAATGAAACATAAACCTCCCATGGCTAGTTAATTATTTGACTACTCAGTGTTCTTCACTCGTATCTTTTTGGAGTAGTTTGTCATTTGCTCACGTGCTTCATGTATATCCTTGTAACATTCCAAATTTCCTATTTGGAATGTTTTACAATTATAGCTAAGAATCTATGCATTCTGTTTGAATTTGAGTGGCATTTGAAGTTTCAGAAGTTTTGGAGTTTGAATAAAAATTTTGGTAATGAGAATCATTTCAAAAACTATGCCTGATAAATACTTGAGAAAAAGTATGAGAGGAGTAAACATGACACTCCAAAAATATCAGAGGAAAAACATTGCCAAAAGGTTTGAATTCAAATTTGAGTTTTATTTGAATTTTGAAAAAAAATGAATTTTTATAAAGTTTGGATTTTGCCCTCGAAAATGTTCAAATGATAGGAATATTCCCTGATCATTTTGATATATATATGTCCTATATAAAATATTTATATTCTATATATTTTATCTCTGTTTTATTTTCAAAAAAATAGAAAAAAGAAAGCCCTGGCGCCGGCGCACCAGCCACCTAACACCAACACCAGCGGCCCACCAAGCGCCACCAGTGCCTAGCCACACCACCCAACCGCCCGACCGAGCCCCCGCAAAAACCCTTCCGTCGGCCGACCGATCAACCCCTCTCCTCACTCGCCGACGGTGGACCCCACCGTCGTCTTCCCCTCACCACGAATCCACACATGCGCCACGGATCTCAGAGATCCGGATCCCCGAGATCCCTCGCCTGTTGCCCCTCGTCCAAGTCGACGCCCCCACTTATATATACCCCCGACCCGTTTTCCTCCCCCCTCGCCTCTGAGACCCTCTCCTCCTCCGCACGCCTTCATGGAGTACCCGAACGCCGCCACGCCATTAGCCACCCCGAGCTCGCCTGGTCACCCCGAGCTCGCCTGACTCCACCAAACCCACCTCGTCACGCCAGCACCCGCCGGAGCTCCCGCGCCGCCTCGACCACCGGAGACGCTGAGCACTCGCCCCGAGCTGCCGCCGTCGTGCCGTCCGATAAGTCGCCGAGTCCCCCTCGCTGCTCGATCTGTTTTCTAGGGTTAGGATTAGATCCCCCGAAGGGGTAGGTTATTTCTAATAAACCGGTCCGGTTTATTTTGTTTAGATAGGTTTTTATTTAAACCGGCCGATTCGTTTTAAACCCTAGGGCGTAGTTTAGTTATTTAACGCCGAAGCGTTATATAGGCCCATTAGATGTTTTTCTTTATTTTTCGTTTTCTGTTTTAGCAGAATAGTTTCAGATTTGAAAAATTCATATCTTTTAATCTACTTAATATTTTTAAGTGATTCTTTTTTTGTTGGTTTGCAAATTTCTTATAGTATCTGTAGAAAATATAATTAGGCATGTTAAAATTATTTAAAATTGCTTTATTTTAGATTTAGACAGAATAGTAAATCTGCTATAAATGAGTTAGGAATATTATTTTTAATGATTCTTTTGTCACAACTTTGTTTTGACATTGCCTAACCGTAGGAATTTATTTGGGCATTTTAGGATTAATAAAAAATAGTTTTAATCAGAATCATGTTATTCTTAATTAATTAACTAGCTACTGTTTTCCTATTGTTTTACTTAGCAAATAAATTTATTTTTCCTATGTGATAGATTATTCTAGGTTAGTTTCTATAACTTTAGAGCATGAACTTTTATTTATAATAAATAAAACTTTTTCTTAATAGAATTTGAATTAGGCCTAATAGGAGTTTTAAAATAGCTTTTAAGATGATTCTTTTTGCTCCTAGTTGCATAATGCATTCTTTTCTGTTAAGTTAGCATAAAACCATGATTAGGTACTGTTAAGAAAATTTTTGTTATGTAAAACTATTTTTAGTTGTTGCTTGAAGTAGGAAAACTTTGAGTTGGATTTCTTCGAGTTTTCCTTTGGGTTTTTGATTCGTTTGTTTTGGTGTGTTATGTTACTATGCTGTTATGTAAGTGATCATATGCTATATGCTTATTGTGATTATTGTTTGTCTCGGTAGAATTTCCGGAGTGCGAAGCTTGCTACCACGAGTCCCTAGCTTACGAGGATCGTCAGCAAGGCAAGTCATTGATCATGTTTCTTTATAATACCTATGATTTTTGTTGCATTAGAATTATACCTCCCCACCATGCATGCAGTAGGTGAAATTTTGAAGTTATGTTCTTGAGTAGTATCATGAGGTAGGATGAACCAATTCCCCTTGTTACCATGACCCGGGACGAAGTAGTTTACTTTTGCTATGCTCGTAGATGGGGTTGGTTGAGTGAATTCATAAGGGAGATGTGAGAGTCAAAAATGATGACAACCCCATGAACTTCAAGCTCAAGATGAACTTCGAATTCACTCTTGGGTGGAGGATTTGTTGACGGGCACCTGAGAACCCAGTGGTTGGCCGGGATGCATGGAGAAGTGCCATGACATCTTGCGGAAAGCTTCACCCAGCCACGAAGAGACGGATGTATACCCCATTGACGGAAGCTTACATGCAGCCGCAAGCCATTATGGGCTCGCTTGGTCAACCCTAGTTGTGATTCTGGCCGACGGTGCTACGAGATGTAGAAGAACGTTAGGATTGGATGGGTACCAGCGGTGGCGGAGGAACTCTTGGAAGACCCTGTTTTGTTCGTCCGTCTTCAAACACCATGAAGTGCGAAGACTTAAAAGGAGGGAACGATTCTTGCGGGTAAAGTGCGCAAACCTCTGCAGAGAAAAGATCTAATCGACTAGCCGTGTCCCCGGTAACGGACAATTTGAGCCTCTGGAACTTGGAAGTATTCGGAAATCTCAACATTGTAATTAATAAATTAATTGAGGGGGTTATGACTTAATAATTTGGGAATGAGACATTGGTTGGCGGAACCATCTCAATAACTACCAACAATTTTGTAGTATTTGCAAGCAAGTCCACTGTAGTAGGAAAAAAACCTGGCTTTTCGCAAAACAATGAAACTTAGAGCCCCACAGCCAAATTGCATATAGTGTTAGTAATTTTATTATTATTCTCTCTTCATGACTTGCCAGCATATTCAAAATGCTGACCTACACGGCTGCAACGTCTTATATTGCAGAGGAGTATTCCGATCAGGATTGAGGCTACGATCGGCGCTTGGCGATTGCCCTTTGGAGTCGGATGGACTCGCTATTCTTCTACGCTTCCGCAGCTGTACTTAGTTTATTTCTCATGAGTTGGCCTTCGGCCGAATTTATTCTATTGTAATAAAGACTCGATATGAGAATCGTGTAGTAAATTCAGGTGTGATTGAACTTTGATTATTTCATCAATGTCTTGTGAGTGCCAAAGATGATCTTGGGATGGTATGCAGACACGAGACTTGACGATTTTGGGTCAGTCGCTCTGAGATGGTATCGAGCACACGCTGACCGTAGGACGTAACCCCTAGGATCGGAAAGCCATAGGAAGAGACTATTTACTTTATATCCTTATCATTCCGTAATTCTCCCCTGTTCATTTCTGACTCCTCTCTGATTTTCAACATTCTAGATGGCCGTCGAGTTCACCCCAGTTTTGCTACCGGAGTTTTGCCAGCCAGATGAGACAATGCCCTTCGGCAGGAAGCTGGTCCAGATCGTGAAGAAGCTGAAGATTGCTCTGCCCTTGATCACCGGGAAGCCTACCAATGCACTTCCGATGGATACCCGCTGCAGGATCGAGGTGCACATTCCAGGAGAACCTTCGGAGGACATCTGAGCCTATTGACTTTGAGTTTACCGACTTCAACCGGATCCTCGGAAGGACATGGCGATATATCGTGCACTTGGACATCTCCGAGAAGAGTCAGAGCCGAGCTCGATCCATCGACCTCGCCATGGTTTCTCAGAGCGAGGAATGGAGATATCATCCGCACCGTGAGGACGACTCCATTCTCTCTTATGTCCAAGACTTGGAGTGTCTCCTCAGAAACAGGAGATCCGACTCGCCAGAACTTCGAAGGTACAGAGGCTGTTGTTCCGTGAACTGAACTGGAGGAGAAGGCACACGCAGACTTCCTTGACCATGAGGAAGAAATCGCAGACTTTATGGAGAGAGTCAACGACACGAAGATGAAGGTTGCGCATTAGAGGAAAAGATGGACTTGGGAGAGGATCTTTTCCGAGTGGAGATGACGGACCCTCGTGAGCAATGACCAGGATTATGAAGGGAGTTCCACTGGAGAAAGCCGCAAGAGGAGGCGCCGCAATAGAGGACGCCACACCGGAGGACATTGCACCAGAGGACGCAAGGATTATTGATGAAGACATTTAGTCGACCACCATGTTATTTTACCTTTTAAATCGATCGCTTAGGTCGTTATTTTCGATTAGTCGTGAGCATTTTGTAATCGAGTTTGAACCATGTTTGAGTGGATTGAATAAATGATTGGTGTGTTTATGATTGTGCATTCATATGTGTAGTGATATTATCTCATTAGACCATTGTTCTATTCTAATTTTCTCATCCACTCCAAAACACGGATGCCTCCGAGACATGACCCGGTCTCAACTTTCCGCGGAGCTCACCCAGCTGATCCAGCAGCAGAGAATGCCCTCATGCGATGCTCATTCAGAACGAACAACAACAACAACAACAATCCACCGCCACCACCCCTGTTGACAACCTGACTCGATTCCTAAGGCTGAATCCGCCGGTGTTCTCTAGCGACCTTGAGCCGATTGTGGCGATGATTGGCTCCGCAAGGTCGGAAGAGAGTTAATCACTGTTGGATGCGGGATGCGAGAGAGGTGCGCTTTGCGCACATCAACTTGATGGACCTGCAGCTTCTTGGTGGGAGAACTACACGCCACTTATCCCATCGGCACCATCACGTGGGATCAGTTCCAGCAGAGCCTTCCGCACCGCTCATGTTTCAGGTGGAGCCATGAGTGCGAAGAAGCGTGAGTTCCGCAACTTACGCCAGGGAACCGTCTTGTGGTGCGATACATGGATGAGTTCAGCAAGTTAGCTTGCTATGCCCCGGATGATGTGGCCACAGATGCATAAAGCAGGAAAAGTTTCTCGAGGACTCAATGGCGAGCTGGGTATGCAGCTTATGGTGGCTACCTTCACCAACTACCGGGAGCTGGTAGACAAGGCCACCATACTTGAAGGCAAGCAGCAGCAGATTGATAGCATAGCGGAAGTACAGCCAAGGAAGTACAACTCGGGAGCTCAGTGAAGCCCGTTATGCCCCATACTCGGGAGGGCATACCCATCACAACCATGGAGGACATAACCTTGGAGGAAATGGGAACAACATAACCAGGATAACAAGTCGAGGCAATGGCAATGGCAATGGAAACCAGCATTGTCCTGCCCGGCTCAAGGATCTGAGTCACATCACTGTTTCAAGTGCGGAAAACAGGGCACTATGCCACCGACTGCCGGAGGCCAAGCGGAGGAATGGAAAGCGGCAATGGAAGCTCGCGAAGAAGCCCAACCCTTTCCCTCGTGCTCGGTGAACCACATTGGCGTGGAGGGCGTCTATGATCAGCCGGAACTTTGTGGTTGGTAAGTTTTATTGAATTCACGTTCAGTATTGGTACTCTTTGATTACAGTGCGGCGCATTCATTCATATCAAGGGTAGTTGTGGAAAAATACAGGGTTGCCCACTAAAACCCTTAGAAGCCCCTTGGCGTCGGTTCGCGGGAGGAGAAATGATGGCGAGGCTTGAGGCTGTCATGCAACCCTCAACATCGAAATCATAAATTTCCAGAGACCTCATAGTATTGAAACCCGGACCTTGGATGTAATCCTAGGCATGGATTGGTTGACAGTTTGAAGGAAACATAGACTGTGCCCGCAAAGTCGATTCTGCTCACCACCGGGCGAAGAGGATCAAAATGCGTATCGAGCACAGCCGGATGAAGAATCGGTGAATTCCCTCACGGGAGTTGTTCGGAGGAAGTGCCGATGGTGCAAGATTTTCCGATGTATTTCGGAGGAATTACGAGAATGCCACCGGACGAGGGACATTGAATTTCTGATTGAGTTATTGCGGCACAGCCCGATATCAAGAGACCCTATCGGATGCCTCGAATGATTTGAAAGAGATCAAGAACCAAATTAATGAGTTATTGGAGAAGGATATATTAGTCCAAGCTCATCACCTTGGGGAGCCCCAGCTTTTTTGGTAGAGAAGAAGGACGGAACCTTGAGAATGGTGGTGGATTATCGCTCGGAACCCAGTTCTTTTGGTAGAGAAGAAGGGCGGAACCTTGAGAATGGTGGTGGATTATCGTTCGTTGAGCAGCGTGACCATCAAGAACAAGTACCCTCTGCCGATGATTAATGATCTATTTGATCAGCTAGTTGGAGCCAAGGTATTCTCCAAGATCGATCTTGATCGGGGTATATCGATTGAAGATCCGTGAAAAGGATATACCCAAAACAGCATTGAGTTTGAATTCAAATTTTGGTAATGAGAATCATTTCAAAACTATGCCCGATAAATACTTGAGAAAAGTATGAGAGGAGTAAACATGACACTCCAAAAATATCGAGGAAAAATATCACAAAAGGTTTGAATTCAAATTTGAGTTTTATTTGAATTTTGAAAAAATGAATTTTATAAAGTTTGGATTTTGCCTCGAAAATGTTCAAATGATAGGAATATTCCCTCGATCATTTTGATATATATATGTCCTATATAAAATATTTATATTCTATATATTTTATCTCTGTTGTTATTTTCAAAAAATAGAAATAAAGAAAAGCCTCTGGCAAGCCGAGCCACCGCCCAAATTAACACCCAGGCGGCCACCAGCGGCACTGCCACCACACACCAACCGCCCGACCGAGCCTCACAACCAAAACCCTCCCGCCGGGCCGACCGACCAACCCCCTCTCCTCACTTCGCCGACGTGGGTGGACCCCACCCGCCGCCTTCCCCCGCACCACGCAACCTAAATTAATTTACTAATTAATTAATTAGGAAAACAGAACTAATCAATTAATTAGGATTAATAGGATTCTGCCTAGAATTAATTATTTATTAATCCTAAAATACCAAAGTTAATTTCTAGGGTTTGGCAATATCAAAATAAAGTGATGGCAAAAAGAATCATGCAAAAATAATTTTTCTAACTAAAACTATAGCAGATTTGCTATTCTGACTAAAATAATATTAAAGCATTTTTAATTATTTTTAACATAGCTAAATATATGTTTTTCAGAAACTACATAAAATTTGCAATCCAACAAAAAAGAATCACTCAAAAATATTAAACAGAATAAAAGATATACATTTTTGAAAATTGAAACTATTCGGCTAAAACAGAAAATCAAATAAAAAGAAAAGGCCTAATGGGCCTAAATCGTGCCTCGTATGTAGTTTAGTCTAAACGGGCCTAGGGTTTAACTAACAGAACCGCCTAATAAATAAAACCTAAACTAAAATAAAAACCGCTCGGCCGGCCGGTTTTCTAATAAAACATACCCTTCTGGGGTTCTAATCGTGGCCACACGATTGGGATCTGACGGGAGGGTTTTCCGGGACTCACCGGACTCGGTGACGGGCGGGCGGCGGCGGAGAGTGCTCGGGCGCTGGGACGCCGGCGAGCTTCAAGCGAGACGTCGGGAGATGCGGGGAGCACGGGAGTGGTTCGTGGGGTCGGGAGGGTCGGGTGGACTAGGGGGCGACGGCGGTGGTTTTGATGGCGGGGCGAGCTCTGTGCTCCGTGAGCTCTGGAGGAGAAGGAGAGGGTTCCATGAGGCTAGGGGGAATGGGTGCGAGCCTCGGCTTATATAGCCAGGGGTCGGGCGAGGGGCGGAAGGGCATCGGGCGATCGGGATCTCCGGATTCTTCGATCCGTGGATCTCCCACAGCCCGCTGCTTGGGCGAGGGAAGACGACGGGTGGGGCCCACGGGTCGCTGAGAGGGAGAGAGGAGGTTCGGTCGGGTGGCCGAATCCTCGGGGTTTCAAGTAGGGCGAGGGTGCCGGGCTGGCTCGGCTGGGCTGGCCGGGCCTCGTGGGCCGGGCTTATTGGGCCAAAGTGAGTGGAGGGGTGAGGTGGCTGGCTGGGCCTGGGTGGTTCGGTCAAGCCTCGAAAGGTTTTTCTTTTATTTTTTAATTAAAACAAAACAAAAATAAAACCTAAACTATAAATATTTTATATAGGGTATATATATACCAAAATGATCGGGAATATTCCTTTCATTTGAACATTTTTCCAAAGGCAAAATCCAAACTTTATAAAATTCCATTTTTTCAAATTCAAACAAAATTCAGATTTGAATTCCAATTCTTTGGCAATGTTTCCTCCGATATTTTTGGAGTGTCATGTTAGCTCCTCTCATACTTTTGATCAAGTATTTATCGTGCTTAGTTTTTGAATTGTTTCACATGCCAAAGTTTGGAATTCAAATTCAAATAACTCAAACTTCAAATGGCATTCAAATTCAAACAGATGCATAGGATGCTTATCTATAATTGTAAAACATTCCAAATAGGAAAATTTGGGATGTTACAAACCTACCCACTTTAAGATGAATCTCGCCCGAGATTCGGGTTGGCTAGCAATAGGTGCGGATGGTCTCGACGAAGATCTTCTTCGCTCCTGTGTGGCTTCTTCCTCGTGTGGTGACTCCACAAAGACCTTGCAAAACTTGATGACTTTGCTGCGGGTGACTCGCTTGCAGCCTCGAGAATTTTGACGGGTTTCTCCTTGTAAGTCAAATCACCGCTGTCAGTATGGCCTCTAGGGGCACCGTGTCCTCAACGGAACATCGCCATGTCGGCATGGCACTTCTTCAATCGAGAAACGTGAAAGACATCATGAACTCCGGACAATCCTTCCGCAATTCCAACTTGTATGCAACTTCTCCACGACGCTCGAGGATTTTGTAGGGCCAATGAATCGGGTGCTAACTTTCCTTGACTCCAAACCTCTTGATTCCACGAAGTGGAGACACACGAAGATAGGCTCGGTCTCCCACTTCGTAAGTCACCTCCTTGCGCCATCGTCGGATAACTCTTCCGTCGGATCGTGCTATTTTGAGCCGGTCTCAATCAGCTTGACTTTCTTCGAATCCTTGATAAGATCGGAACCAAAAGTGATCGATCTCCAACACTATCCCACAAAGAATGGTGTTCTGCACCTCCTTCCGTGATAGAGCTTCGAAGGGGCCATCTTCAAACCGGATTGATAACTGTTGTTGTACGAGAACTCTACGACGGCAAATTGTCATCCCAGCTAGACCCATAGTCTAGCACACAAGCTCTCAACATGTCCTCCGTAATCTGATTGACTCTCTCGGTCCGTCCATCCGTTCATGGATGAAAGGCTGATCAATTCCAGCCTCGCACTCCAAAGTTTCATGCAATTGCTTCCAAAACTTTGAGGTAAACTGCGTTCCTCTATCCGACACGATTTTCCTCGAACTCCATGCGCATATACGATCCTGGTCATGTATATCTTGGCCAACTTGGCACTGGTATAGGTAGTCTTCACGGAATGAAGTGAGCTACCTTAGTCAAACGATCAACTACTACCCAGATAGAATCATAACCCGAACGGGTCCCGGTAATCCTGATGAAATCCATACCAAGTTTCTCCCATTTCCAATCGAATCGCAAAGGTTGAAGTAACCTCGCTGGCTTCGATGTTCTGCTTTACACGCTGGCAAACATCGATACCGCCACGCACTCGCAATGTCCTTCTTCATACCGTCCACCGTAAACTTTGCTTCAAATCCAGTACATCTTGGTGTTGCCGGGTGAATCGAGTACGGTGAATCATGAGCCTCAAGAATTAGCTTCCCGAGCTCGGATCATTGGGCACATAAATACGATCCTCAAACCAAATAGTTCCATGTTCATCCTTTCGAATCCTTTAGCTTTTCCTTCCTCCATCTTTTGCTTAATCTCATCGATTTCCTTGTCCGACTTCGGGCTTCACGAATCCTTTCGGTCAAGGTGGACTGAACTTCCAGAGTTGCGACAAATCCTTTCGAACTATCTCCGCCGGAGATCTCCGAGGTCATCGACCAACTCCTGGGTAATCCTCCCGCGTAAGAGTGTTCACATAACTCTTACGGCTTAAAGCATCCGCTACAACATTGGCTTTACCGGGTGGTAATGCAATCTCATGTCATAGTCTTTATCAACTCTAGCCATCTCCTCTCGCTCGAGGTTCAATTCTTCTGCGTGAAGATATATTTCAAACTCTTGTGATCCAGATAGACATCACAACGATTTCCAATGAGGAAATGTCTCCAAGTCTTGAGTGCATGCACAACACCGCTAACTCCAAATCATGCGTGGTATAATTCATCTCATGAGGTCGAGCTGTCCGAGGCATAAGCTACAACCTTGCCTTCCCGCATCAATACTCCTCCGAGTCCTTGACGAGAAGCGCCACAATAGACCCGGTATTCCTTATGTATGTCCGCAATATCAACACCGAGCTGTGACCAACCGCTTCTTCAATTCCTGAAAACTGGCTTCACATTCCTCGTCCAAACATACTTGGCTTCCTTCTTCAACAGCTCACCATGGGCTTGGCAATCTTAGAGAAGTTCTCAATGAACCTCCGATAATATCCTCGCGAGTCCGAGAAAATCATGCGATCTCCTTGATCGAGGTGGGTGATCGCCAATCGGTGATCGATTCAACCTTGGCGGATCAACTGCTATTCCTTCTCCTGAAATAACATGTCCGAGGAATCCAACTTCCTTCAACCAAAATTCACATTTGCTGAATTTGGCATACAATGATGTTCTCAAGTTTCTCCGTAACTAGACGCAAATGTTCCTTATGCTCTTCCTCGCTTCTTGGAGAATATCAATATGTCATCGATGAACACCACGACAAACTTGTCCAAATACTCCATGAACACCTTGTTCATCAAATTCATGAAGTATGCAGGAGCATTAGTCAATCCAAATGACATGACGGTATACTCGTGATAAACCATACCGTAGTGAATGCTGTTTTGGGTATATCCTTTTCACGAATTTTCAATCGATGATACCCCGATCAAGATCGATCTTAGAGAATACCTTGGCTCCAACAAGCTGATCAAACAAGTCATTGATCATCGGCAGAGGGTACTTGTTCTTGATGGTTACTTCGCTCAATGCACGATAATCCACAACCATCCTCAAGCTTCCATCCTTCTTCTCTACCAAAAGAACTGGGCTCCCCAAGGTGATGAGCTTGGACGAATATATCCTTTCTCCAATAACTCATTTATTTGCTCCTTGATTTCTTTCAACTCATTCGTGGCATCCGATAAGGTCTCTTGGATATTGGGGCTGTGCCGCAATAACTCAATCAAACTCAATGTCCCCGTCCGTGGCATTCTGGTAGTTCCTCCGGAACACATCGGAAATTCTTGCACCATCGGTACTTCCTCCCAACAACTCCCGTGAGGGAATGCACTGATTCTTCATCCGGCCGTGCTCGGCTACATACTTGATCCTCTTCTCGCCCGGTGGTGAGCGAATAGACTTGTCGGCACACCAATGTTTCCTTCATACTTTGACAACTAATCCATGCCTAGGATTACATCCAAGGTCTGAGTTTCCAACACTATGAGTTCTACGGAAATTTGTGGTTCCCGATGTTGAGGTTTGCGGTGACAGCTTAAACTCGCCATCATTTCTCCTCCCGCGAACCGACGCGAGGGGCTTCTAAGGGTTCTAGTGCGAATCCGCATTATCCACAACTACCCTTGATATGAAATGAATGCGCTGCACCGTAATCAAACAGAACCAAAACTGAACGTGAATTCAATAAAACTTACCAACCACAAGTTCCGGTTGATCATAGACGCTTCCACGCCGATGTGATTCACTTGAGCACGAGGGAAGGGATTGGGCTTCTTCACGAGCCTCCATTGCCATTCCTGCCTCCGCTTGGCCTCCGGCAGTCGGTGGCGAGTGCCCCGCCTTCCGCACTTGAAGCGTGTGATGTGGCTCAGATCCTTCTGAGCCGGGCAGAACGATGTTGATTGCCATTACCATTGCCATTGCCATTGCCATGGCCTGACTTGTTGTCCTGGCTGCGTTGTTTCCATTTCCACCATGGTTATGACCTCCATGGTTGTGATGGATGTGCCTCCGAGTACGGTGCATAGCGGGCTTCACCGAGCTCCTCAGACAGTGCTTCCCCGGCTGTACTTCCGCTATGCTTTCTATCCGCTGCTGCTTGCCTTCCGTATGGTGGCCTTGTCTACCAGCTCCGGTAGTTGTTGAAAGTAGCCACAATAAGCTGCATGCTCAATTCATCATTTAGTCCTCAAGGAACTTCTCCGCTTATGCATCAAGGCCACATCATCGGGGCATAGCGAGCAAGCTTGTTGATTCTCCACGCATCGTGCACAAGACGATTTCCGGGCGAAGTTATGGAACTCACGCTTCTTCGCACTCATGGCTCCAGATGAGACATGAGCAAAGCGAAAAGCCCGCTGAATTGATCCCAAGTGATGCCACCCAAGGAAAAGTGGCGTGTAATTCTCCCACAAAGAAGCTGCAGTCCATCCAGCTTGATGCGCTGCAAAGCGCACCTTCTCAAAGATCGCAGCATCCAACGGTGACTAGCTCTCTTCCAATCTTGCAGAGCTACCGTCACCACAATCGCTCAAGGTTACTAGAGAACATCGCGGATTCAACCTCGTAAATCGAAATAAGTTGTCCACAAGGGTGGTGGTGGTGGCGGTGGATTGTTGGCGGGTTGTTCGATTCTCAATCGAGCTGCATCAGCATTCTCTGCTGGAGCAGCTGGGTGAGCTCCGCGGAAACCAAAGGTCACGCCCTGAGGCATCCGTGTTTTGGAGTGGGTGAGAAAATTAGAATAGAACAATGGTCTATGATAAATACACTACCCATATGAATGCACAATCATAACACACCAAACATTTATTCATTCCACTCAAACATGGTTCAAACTCGATTACAAAAGCTCATGACTAATCGAAGGAAAACATCGCCTAACTGATCGATTTAAAAAGTAAAAGATAACATGGTGGTCGACTAAAAAGTCTTCATCGCTGGCGCCTCTCTTGGGGTTTCCTTCATGGTACTCCTTCAAAATCCTGATCATTGCTCACGAGGGTGCTTCATCTCCACTCGTAAAGGTCCTCACCCAAGTCCATCTTTTCCTCAATCGCTGCAAGCTTCATCTTCAGTGTCGCCGACTATCTCCATGAAGTCCGTGATTTCTTCCTCATGGCCAAGGAAGTCTCGCGGCCTTCTCCTCCAGCCCAGTCATGGAACAAAAGCTTCCGTGTGTCTTCGAAGTTACGGCGAGCCTGAATCTCCTGCTTCCGAGAAGACACTCCAGTCCCGGATGTACGAGAGTGGAATCGCCCTCGATGGTACGGATGATATCTCCATTCCTTGCCCCGCGAGAAACCATGGCGAGGTCCGAGTGATCGAGCTCAGTCCTGACTCCTCTCGAGATGTCCAAGTGCTCGGTAGATCGCCACGCCTCTTCCGATGATCCAGCTTGAACTCGTGAACTCAAAGTTGATAGGCTCCGTCGGCCCTCCAAAGGTCCTCCCCGGGATATGCACCTCAATCTCAGAAGCGGTGTCCGCTTAAGTGCATTAGTGGGTTTCCAAAGATCGAGGGCGAGCAATCTTCAGCAGCTTCACCATCTGGACCAGCTTCCTTCCGGCGGGCATCGCCTCATCGGGCCGGCGTAACTCCGTAGCAAACCGGGGTGAACTCGACGCCATCTAGAATGTTGCAAAGGGGAGAAGAGTCGAAATAGATCAGGAAGAATTATAGAATGAAAAGAGGTTCAAAGTAAATGGTCTCGCTATGGCTTTCCGATCCTAGGGGTTACGATCCTACGGTCAGCAGTGCTCGATACCATCTCTCAGAGCGACCGACCCAAAATCGTCAAATCTCCGTGTCTGTACTCATCCCAAGATCATGCCGGTACTCACAATACATCGATAAAGTAATCAAAGTTCAATCACACCTGAATATCATTTATCGATTCTCATATAGAGTCTTTATTACAAGGAATAAATTCGCTCAAGGCCAACTCATGAGAAATAAACTAAAATGCTGCATGAAGCGCCGAAGATAAGCGAGTCCATCCGACTCAAAGGGCAATCGCCAGCGCGAGCGTAGCCTCACTCCTGATCGAATATATCTACGCAACATAATACGTTGCAGCCATGTAGGTCAGCTTTTGGAATAAGTCGGCAAGTCAAGAAGAATAACAATAATAAAGTTACTAACACTATATGCATTTTGGTCGTGGAGCTCTAAGTTTCATCATTTTGCGAAAAGCCAATTTTATCCTACTACAAAGGACTTATTTGCAAATTACTACAAATTGTTGGTAGTTATTGAGATGGTTCCGCCAACCAATATCTCGCTCCCAAATTATTATTAAGTCATAAACCCATCAAATTAATCCATTAATTTTAGTGTTGAGATATCCAATACTTCCAAGGTCCAGAGGCTCAAATGTCCGTAATCGGGACACGGCTAATCGATTAGGTTATAACACTCTGCAGAGGTTTGCACTTTCCCATTCATTCCTCCTTTAAAGTCTTCGCACTTCATGGTGTTTGAAGACGGACCAATGAAACAGGTCTTCCAAAGAGTTCTTACGCCACCGCCGCACCCATCCAATCCTACCGCTCGCTCACTTCTCGTAGTACCGCCCAGCCAGCTTCACTACAAGGGTCAACCCAGCCAGAGCCCATAATGGCTTGCGGCTGCATAGTAAGCTTCGGTCATGGGGCATCCATCCTTCTCTTCGTGGCTGGGTGAAGCTCGCAGATGTCATGGCGCTTCTCCATGCATCCCGCCACCACTGGTGCTCTGCCCGCCAACCGCCCTCCACCCAGAGTGATTTTCAAGTCCATCTTGATCATTGTAGTCCATGGGTTGTCATCATCATTGACTCTCATCTTGCTTATGAACTTCACTCATCCCAAATCCGCCTACGAGCATAGCAAAATAACTACTACGTCCGGGTCATGGTAACAAGGGATTGGTTCATCCTACCACATGATACTACTCAAGTTTAATGACTTCAAGAATTCACTACTGCATGCAATGGTGGGGTGGTGACAACTACTAATGCACAAAAACATAGGTATAGAAATAACATGATCAAAACTTGCCTTGTTGATGATCCTCGAAGCTAAAGAGTCGAGTAGCAAGCTTCACTCTGAACTCTACCGAGACAAACAATAACATAATAAGCACAAAGCAAGAGGATCACACAAGATAACAAAAGTAACATAGCACAACAAAACAATCAAAACCAAATCAAAAGGAAAACTCAAAGAAATCAAATTCAAAGTTTTTCCCTATTCCAAACAATAACAAAAATAGTTTTATATAACAAAATTCCTAATATAACCTAATCATGGTTTTAGGTTAACTTAACAGAAAAGGATTAACTAAGCAACTAGGAGCAAAAAGAATTAATTAAAAGCTATTATAAAACTCATTTTAGGCCTAATCCAATTTCTATTAAGAAAATTAATTTAAAACTTTTATTAATTATAAATAAAAGTTCATCTAATGGAATGACAGAAACTAACCTAGAATAACTAATCACAAGTTAAAATAAATTAATTTACTAATTAATTAATTAGGAAAACAGAACTAATCAATTAATTAGGATTAATAGGATTCTGCCTAGAATTAATTATTTATTAATCCTAAAATACCAAAGTTAATTTCTAGGGTTTGGCAATATCAAAATAAAGTGATGGCAAAAGAATCATGCAAAATATTTTTCTAACTAAAACTATAGCAGATTTGCTATTCTGACTAAAATAATATTAAAGCATTTTTAATTATTTTAACATAGCTAAATATATGTTTTTCAGAAACTACATAAAATTTGCAATCCAACAAAAAAGAATCACTCAAAAATATTAAACATAATAAAAGATATACATTTTTGAAAATTGAAACTATTCGCTAAAACAGAAAATCAAATAAAAGAAAAGGCCTAATGGGCCTAAATCGTACTCTGTATGTAGTTTAGTCTAAACGGCCTAGGGCGGCCTAATAAATAAAACCTAAACTAAAATAAAACCGTCGGGCGGCCGGTTTTCTAATAAAACATACCCTTCGGGGTTCTAATCGTGCCACACGATTGGGATCTGACGGGAGGGTTTTCGGGACTCACCGGACTCGGTGACGGCGGCAAGCGGCGGCGAGAGTGCTCGGCGCTGGGACGCCACGAGCTTCAAGAGACGCCGGGAGATGCGGGGAGCACGGGAGTGGTTCTGGGGTCGGGAGGGTCGGGTGGACTAGGGGGCGACGGCGGTGGTTTTGGCGGCGGTGGCGAGCTCGGTGCTCTGTGAGCTCTGGAGGAGAAGGAGAGGGTTCCATGAGGCTAGGGGGAATGGGTGCGAGCCTCGCTTATATAGCCGTGGGTCGGGCGAGGGGCGAAGGGCATCGGGGCGATCGGGATCTCCTGATTCTTCGATCCGGTGGATCTCCCATGAGCTCGCTGCTTGGGCGAGGGGAAGACGACGGGGGGGCCCATGGGTCGCTGAGAGGAGAGAGGAGGGTTCGGCGGGTGGCCGAACTCGGGGTTTCAAGGCGGGGCGAGGGTGCCGGGCTGGCTCGCTGGCTGGCCGGCCTGTGGGCCGGCTTGGCCGGGCCAAAGTGGAGGCGAGAGGGGTGAGGTGGCGCTGGCTGGGCTGGGTGGTCTGGTCTGGCGCTCAAAGGTTTTTCTTTTATTTTTTAATTAAAACAAAACAAAAATAAAACCTAAACTATAAATATTTTATATAGGTATATATATACCAAAATGATCAGGGAATATTCCTTTCATTTGAACATTTTTCCAAAGGCAAAATCCAAACTTTATAAAATTCCATTTTTTCAAATTCAAACAAAATTCAGATTTGAATTCCAATTCTTTTGGCAATGTTTCCTCCGATATTTTGGAGTGTCATGTTAGCTCCTCTCATACTTTTGATCAAGTATTTATCGTGCTTAGTTTTTGAATTGTTTCACATGCCAAAGTTTGGAATTCAAATTCAAATAACTCAAACTTCAAATGGCATTCAAATTCAAACAGATGCATAGGATGCTTATCTATAATTGTAAAACATTCCAAATAGGAAAATTTGGGATGTTACACCTGCTGTTCCTCTCGTCCAAGTCGACGCTACCACTATATATACCCCCCAACCCTGCTCCCCCTCGCCTGACCTCTCCTCCTCCAGACGACTCACGGAGTACCCAAACGCCGCCGCCATTAGCCACCCCGAGCTCGCCTTGGCCACCCCCGAGCTCGCCTGACTCCACCAAACCCACCCTCGTCACACAAGACCACCGAGCTCCCATTGTCGCCTCGACCACCGGAGACGCCGAGCACTCGCCCGCCCGAGCTGTCAGCCGTCCCAGAAGTCGCCGAGTCCCCTCCGTCCGATCTGCTTTCTAGGTTAGGATTAGATCTCAAGGGGTAGGTTATTTCTAATAAACCGTCCGGTTTATTTTGTTTAGTTAGGTTTTATTTAAACCGCCGATTTGTTTTAAACCCTAGGCGAAGTTTAGTTATTTAACGCCAAGCGCTATATAGGCCCATTAGCCGCTTTTTCTTTATTTTTCGTTTTCTGTTTTAGCGAATAGTTTCAGATTTGAAAATTCATATCTTTTAATCTACTTAATATTTTTAAGTGATTCTTTTTTGTTGGTTTGCAAATTTCTTATAGTTTCTGTAGAAAATATAATTAGGCATGTTAAAATTATTTAAAATTTCTTTATTTTAGATTTAGACAGAATAGTAAATCTGCTATAAAATGAGTTAGGAATATTATTTTTAATGATTCTTTTTGTCACAACTTTGTTTTGACATTGCTAACCGTAGGAATTTATTTGGGCATTTTAGGATTAATAAAAATAGTTTTAATCAGAATCATGTTATTCTTAATTAATTAACTAGCTACTGCTTTTCCTATTGTTTTACTTAGCAAATAAATTTATTTTTCCTATGTGATAGATTATTCTAGGTTAGTTTCTGTAACTTTAGAGCATGAACTTTTATTTATAATAAATAAAACTTTTTCTTAATAGAATTTGAATTAGGCCTAATAGGAGTTTTAAAATAGCTTTTAAGATAATTCTTTTTGCTCCTAGTTGCATAATGCATTCTTTTCTGTTAAGTTAGCATAAAACCATGATTAGGTACTGTTAAGAAAATTTTTGTTATGTAAAACTATTTTTAGTTGTTGCTTGAAGTAGGAAAACTTTGAGTTGGATTTCTTCGAGTTTTCCTTTGGGTTTTTGATTCGTTTGTTTTGGTGTGTTATGTTACTATGTTGTTATGTAAGTGATCATATGCTATATGCTTATTGTGATTATTGTTTGTCTCGGTAGAATTTCCGGAGTGCGAAGCTTGCTACCACGAGTCCCTAACTTACGAGGATCATCAGCAAGGCAAGTCATTGATCATGTTTCTGTATAATACCTATGATTTTTGTTGCATTAGAATTATACCTCCCCACCATGCATGCAGTAGGTAAAATTTTGAAGTTATGTTCTTGAGTAGTATCATGAGGTAGGATGAACCAATTCCCCTTGTTACCATGACCCGGGACGAAGTAGTTTACTTTTGCTATGCTCGTAGACGGGGTTGGTTGAGTGAATTCATAAGGAGATGTGAGAGTCAAAATGATGACAACCCCATGAACTTCAAGCTCAAGATGAACTTCGAATTCACTACTGGTGGAGGACGGTTGACGGGCACCCCGAGAACCCAAAGGTTGGCCGGGATGCATGGAGAAGTGCCATGACATCTTATGGAAAGCTTCACCCAGCCACTAAGAGATGGATGTATACCCCATCGACCGAAGCTTACTCAGGCACCGCAAGCCATTATGGGCTCGCTTGGTCAACCCTAGTTGTGATTCTGGCCGACGGTGCTACGAGATGTAGAAGAACGGTAGGATTGATGGGTACGGCAGTGGCCAGAGGAACTCTTCTAAGACCCTGTTGCTCGTCCCGCCTTCAAACACCATGAAGTGCTAAGACTTAAAAGGAGGAACGATTCTTGCGGGTAAAGTGCGCAAACCTCTCGCAGAGAAAAGATCTAATCGATTAGCCGTGTCCCCTGCTACGGACAATTTGAGCCTCTCGAACTTGGAAGTATTCGAAATCTCAACATTGTAATTAATAAATTAATTGAGGGGTTATGACTTAATAATTTGGGAATGAGACATTGGTTGGCGGAACCATCTCAATAACTACCAACAATTTTGTAGTATTTGCAAGGAAGTCCACCGTAGTAGGAAAAACTGCTTTTTCGCAAAACAATGAAACTTAGAGCCCCACAACCAAATTGCATATAGTGTTAGTAATTTTATTATTATTCTCTTTCATGACTTGCCAAGATATTCAAAATGTCGACCTACACGGCTGCAACGCCTTATGTTGCAGAGGAGTATTCCGATCAGATTGAGGCTACGATCGGCGCCATGCGATCGCCTTTGGAGTCGGATGGACTCGCTTATTCTTCTATACTTCCGCAGCTTTACTTAGTTTATTTCTCATGAGTTACCTTCGCCTAATTTATTCTATTGTAATAAAGACTCGATATGAGAATCGTAATAAATTCAGTGTGATTGAACTTTGATTATTTCATCAATGTACTCGTGAGTGCCAAGATGATCTTGGGATGGTATGCATACGTAGACTTGACCGATTTTGGGTCAGGTCGCTACAATCCTATGAGTAAATGGTTGAATAAATTGAATGTCATAAACCTGAATTTATATATGTTCCATATGCTTATAACATGGGGAGTAATGACTTCACACATAATAAGTATAGGTAGTAAACTTATTGAAAGTTAGCAAACGTAGAATTGGTCACTTGAACAATTCATGAAAGAATATTGAAGGAAGAGAGGTTTCACATATAAATATACTATCTTGGACATCTTTTATGATTGGGAGCACTTATTAAAATATGACATGCTAAAGAGTTGATGTTGGACAAGGAAGACAACGTAATGGGTTATGTTTTCTTATATCTGAAATAAAGTATATTGTCATGGATCATCCAACATGTTGAGCTTGGCTTTCCCCCTCATGCTAGCCAATTCTTTGCACCAAGTAGAGATACTACTTGTGCTTCCCAAAACCCTTAAACCAGTTTTGCCGTGAGAGTCCACCATATCTACCTATGGATTGAGTAAGATCCTTCAAGTAAGTTGTCATCGGTGCAAGAAATTAAAATTGCTCTCTAAATATGTATGATTGATTGGTGTGGAGGAAATAAGCTTTATACGATCTTGTGATGTGGAAGAAATAAAAGCGACGGTCTGCATAATAAAGGTTCATGTCACAAGGGGCAATATAAAGTGACGTTCTTTCAGATTAAGATTTTGTGCATCCAACCCCGAAAGTGCATGGCAACCTTTGCTTCCTCCTCAAGGGCCTATCTTTATTATTATCTTCTACCTTATGCAAGAGTCATGGTGATCTTCACCTTTCCTTTTTACATTTTATCCTTTGGCAAGCACAGGGTGTTGGAAAGATCCTGATATATATGTACATAAACACTATTCTGATCACGGGATCAGAATAATATTCTGATCACAACCTGACGTGCCCCGCTAGTAGTACGCTGAACTTCCCGTGAACTCGCTGAACTTCCGCCAACATTGCCCAAACGGGCTTATGATATACCGTTGGAAAGCTATGGGCACCAATATCATGACCCAACTTAAAATTTTGGCAAAATATAAGCGGTTTAAGAGCAGTTTTGAAAACCGTTTTTTCTTTGCACAAAAAACGTGAATCGTATTTTCGATCGCATTTCTAAACCGTTTATCGGAATGAGGCATATAATATGGCGTTGGAAAGCTGCTGCAAAACCGCTACTTCCACATGTTGAAAGTTTTCCCTAATTGCCTATGGTTAAAGAGTTGAAAAAACGTAAAATTTCGTAAACCGAACAGCTGAGTTCGTTTTTTCGATGTCATTTCTAAACGGCTAATCCAATGGAGGCATATGATATGGCTGGAAAGCTTATGAAAATGCGCTTAATTTTTCATCTTGAAAGTTTTTTCTAATTTTGAATGGTTTAAGAGTAATTTAAAAATGGTCCAAGTCCTACCGAGTTCAGATTTTGAGCTAATTTTTAACCGTATGTCCAATGCAAGAAATGATATGGCGCTGGAAAGCTTGCAAATGTGAAACTTTTGGTATGTATTGTTTCTCACAATTTTACGGTTTTAAGTCAGTTTCAAAATGGCAAAAACGATTTTCACCGTAATTTCTACGAACTTTATCGAAATTGGGCAAATAATATACTGTTGAAAAGCTATGGAAAATGCTAAACTTTTTCATGTTGATGGTTTTTTTGATTCCTAGCCGCTTTGTAATTCAAAAACAAGGATCATTCGCTCGCCTATCGCAAAATGCATTCTTCGAATGCACCGCGTGAAGAACCCGAACTTCTCGGTGCGGTACCGAACTTCACTCGCCTTTCACGTGATTTTTTGCTCGAGATCTTCATCCACTTCTCGAGTTTCCATCCCACTCACGGAATTGAGCGGTGATATACCGATGGAAAACCGTCAGAACACGCAACTTTCCTGTGTTGATCATTTTTTCATACTCGCGACGATTTTGAAAGTTTTTCATCTGAAATTCATTCAGTGTAGTAGGTGAACTTCCTGCTGTTTTCATGTTGAACTTCCGTGACGTATTCTCGTTTGTAATTTTCTCATCCATTTTGTCAATGTTACACAAATGATATTCTTTTTGTACAAACCTCTCTCACAATATTTTTTTAACTTTCTCCGACCGAGGACTTGAATTACACAAATAATATTCCTGCCGTTTTGAGGTAAATTAGAAAATGGCGAGATCATGATTTCGTTCATCACGAACGGAAATGCACTGCGTGAAGTAGTAGAACTTCTGGGGCATGTCTGTTTGAACTTCACTTTGTTTTTGACGTGTTGTTTTTTGCACTGCATGAAGTAGTTGAACTTCTGGGGCATGTCTATTTGAGCTTAACTCTGTTTCACTTTATTGTATTTTTCTTATATGAAACACACACCATGTAGTACGTGAACTTCCGGTTGTTATCACGTTGAACTTCTCTCTGCTTTGAGAGAGTTATTTTAAAACACAAAAAACAACATGTTTTTTATGTATTTTGGGCATCTAAATACACGGTGAACCTCTCTCACAAGAATTTTTCGAACTTTTCCTCGTCGAGCACTTGAACTTCTAGCAACCATTTTTTTGTTTATGAGGTTGTTTTTAAAAGTGCAAAAATTGGCGTTGTGTTTTTAATTTTTGAACAGGTAAATCCTAGGTTTTAATAAACTCCGAACTTCTCTGTTATTTCAATATGAACTTCACCTTTTTATATTTTGAGTAAAGAATTGTATTCGATTTTTATACGGAAAAAATCAAACATGGAAATACAAGGTGAACCTCTCTCGCAAGAATTTTTAAACTTCCCTAGACAGAGCACTTGAACTTCTTTCAACAAACCTTTTAAGCTTTTATTTTTCTAAACTTTTATTTCTCACCTGAAATGCGTTCCTTGCAGCACTTGAACTTCTCGTTGTTTTCACCATGAACTTATGTCACATTTTTGTGTATACGTCGAATTACACACAATTAAAGGTCGGACATCATTTTTTGCCATTTTAAAGTATGTAGCTGGAGGTCGGACGTCCCGCAATATAAATTATGAACCGTGCATCGAGGTGCACGTGAACTTATTGCAATAAATTTGAGTTTTTTATATACTTCAAACTTCTATGTTATTTTAAATTGAACTTCGTAGTCTTATTGGTAGTCTTATTTTTTGAACTCTAGGATTAGTGGGTTTTTTGTTGAACTTTCTCCCGAGCATCTTTTTTATGAACTTCTAGTGTTGATGCATGCACCAAACTTTGGGAACTCCTTGTTCTTTTATTTTTGAACTTTTTCAGCAGCAATAATACTTGAACTTCGCTGACCTATTTTGTGAAGCAACCAAATGCGCAGACCACACAGGGAAGAGGGCACATTTTCTTTCATTGTGGACATTTTATAAAAACACAGGGAGAGCACACACTTTTGATAGAAAGGGAGAGCACACAATCACAGAGGAAAATAAAGAAGGAGAAATTATGCATTTTTCTTGTTTTTTGCTCATACATAGAAAATGTGTGTATCCACATTTTTAAATTTTCTATGTTCTTTCTTTGATCTACATGACAGAAAATAGTCTCTTCAATTCGGTGTACTACACACACACATACACGCACGCACAACATATCCACATTTTTTTGGCTGAGATCAACTGAAAAAGGTTTCAGTCTCACAAGCATACACAAATCAAACTTCCATGAATTTCTATACTTTTTTACCAAAAAAAACTTTTTGTGAGAACTTTGATAAACTTTTTCCCATGAGCAGTAATACATTAAATACATAAACAATCAAGAAGAAAAAGGCATACTTTTGTATAAAAAAGACGTTGTATCTCTCATTCCTCACCACACTCTGAACGAAAAAAGGTAGAAGAACACATTTTTTGGATGGTTGGTGCTCCCTTGAGCTTGGGGAAATAACTACACAAAACCAAAACTGATTTTTTTATGTTGGTGCTTCAAGAAAACGAAACCACCTGCTCCTTGAATTACTTCATCAGTAGGGTAACACAACGGACATCGACGGGCGTCCGTGCTCATCTTTTTTCTTGTTTTTTGTGAAGTATGTTTTTTCGCCTGCAGATTTGTAGTAGCATTGCAGGGCAAGCATCAAACTGCAAGTAGGTAGGATGGGCTCTCTGATACACCACTGTTGAGAAAACCAAAGCCAAACACCGAGCCATTAGAGAGCAGAAATATTCCAGTGTTGAAAAAACCAAAGCCAAACACCGAGCCATTAGAGAGCAGAATTATTCCATTGGTTATCAAATGTATTTCTGAATACTTCCGCTGCATGTTATCCAGAGATTGTGTAAGACAAGCATCCACAACATAATGAAGCTTGACATATGCACCGTGCATTCATGTGTATGAAAGGTGACCCCTTCAAGTTGGAGTCTTCAGAAACCATCCATTCATTGACGTCCTTTGAAATGTTCAGAAGACAATTAGAATCTCAGTTGGTAGAGGAAATATTGGTTTCACACACAAGAGAGAAAAATTAGATATTGATGGGAGAACGGGCACGCGGGAGCGTAGATGGGCAGCAACGCTCCAACCTGTTGAATACCGCTTGAAGGAGTAACCTCCCGCTGCATCCATCTGTAGATGCAGGTCAAGACCTCCTCTAGCTGCAGGCCGAGGCCTCCTCCATCTACAAGTGGTGGAGAGGTGGCTCGGTGGACGGTGACGGGTTGCGCCCGTGAGGAGCAAGGGGCAGGCAGCGAGGCGAGCCGGTCGGGAGCGCGAGGCACGCGGCGGGGCTAGCCGTTGGGGAGCGCGAGGTAGGCGGCCGGTCACGCCCAAGTGGAGTGCGGGGTCTCCGCTGACGGGCGGCTATGGTGAGCCGGCTCACGGAGGAGCAGGCGACGGTGGATAGCGCCGATGGTTTTCGGCGGCGCTCGTGGAGGGAGGGCCGCTGCAGCGGTTGAAGCAGGGGGAGGGGGCCGCCGTGGTTGAAGCAGTGGGGGAGGCCGCCCCGCGGTTGAAGCAGGGGAGGGAGGCCAGGGATGGGTTGGCACGGCGGCGCGCTGGCTGCGGCATCAGCTGGGACGGGGTGCGGATGGCGCGGGGCCGGCGGCGCCGGTTGGGGCGGGGCGGTGGTGGGCACCGGCCGATTTGGGGCAGGAGGTGCGGGAGGAGGTGGGGATCTGGATCGGGTGAGGTCGGGTGGTTTTTTTCCTTTTGTTTGTCGTTGCCCGGTTCGGAAGTTCAGGAACATTCCGTCGGGGTCTTAAAGGGCTGACTGTGATCCAAATAGTTATTCTAATCCTGTGATTAATAATATTGTTCTATATATATATATATATATATATATATATATATATATATATATATATATATATATATATATATATATATATATATATATATATAATTGATGTAAGTTAGCATGAGCTATTATTGTTGACATTACCCTTGAAGTAAAAGGTTGGGAGGCTAAACTATAAGCCCCTATCTTTCTCTCGTGGTCCCATTAAAACTCCATAACCACAAGTATTGCGTGAGTGTTAGCAATTGTGAAAGACTAAATGATAGTTGAGTATGTGGAGTTTACTAAATCAAAGCTCTGACATGGACTCTTCCTGAAAATAAGATGAATTGCAATTGTTTGATGACTGAGAATATTGTTTGTTAGTTTTCAAGAAAGTTTATGATCTATACTTTAAACATGTGACTTGCTTGTAACTTGATCATGAAAAGTTTTATGAGATGAGCTATTGATATGACATATAATGATGCTAGAAAAAGTGATTGGAATTATCATTGATCAAACTTATGCACTTGCTAGCATCCACACTTCATAAATTATTTCTTTTTTCATTTACCTACTCGAGGACTAGAAGGAATTAAGCTTAGATGCCGATACGCTCCAACGTATCTATAATTTATGAAGTATTCATGCTATTATACTATCCTTCTAGGATGTTTTATATGCATTTATATGATATTTTATATGATTTTGGGACTAACCTATTAACCTAGAGCCCAAAGGCCGCTTTTTGTTTTCTCCTTGTTTTAGAGTATCACGTAAAAGGAAAACTAAACAGAGTCCAATTGACGTGCCACTTGACGGAGATCATTTTGGACCGTATAAGCCCACGGAGTACTGTATGGTGCCGAAGAGTCACAGTCGCCCACGAGGGGGGCGCGCCCACCCCCTAGGACGCGCCTCTACCTCGTGGACAGCCCGAGACCCCGACGTGAAATCAATGCAAAACTCTTCTATATATACTCAAACTTCATGAAAGAAACCTAGATCGAAGTTACGCCACCGCAAGCCTCTCAGAGCTATGAGAAATCAATCTAGGCCCTCTCCGCACTCCTCACGGAGGGGGCCATCATCACCGGAGGCCATGGAGGAGGATCCCAAGGGGCCATCATCGCCATGAAGGCCAAGGACCAGAGGGAGAACCTCTCCCATCTAGGGGAGGCCATGGAGGAGGAAGCACAAGGGAGAACCTCTCCTCCTCTCTTCCAAAGGGCGCCGAGTGCCATCTGGAGGGAATCATCGCCACGGTGATCGCCTTCATCAACATCACCATCCTCATCTCTTTTACGCGTCCACTCTCCCGCACCTCGCTGTAATCCCTACTTGAACATGGTGCTTTATGCCACATATTATGATCTAATGATGTGTTGCCATCCTATGATGTTTTGAGTAGATATCTTTTGTCTTTAGGTTGATTGATGATCTAGATTGGTATGAGTTGTAAGTTTTACTTTGTGCTGTCCTATGGTGCCCTCCGTGTCGCGCAAGCATGAGGGATTCCCGCTGTAGGGTGTTGCCGTACGTTCATGATTCTCTTATAGTGGGTTGGTGAGTGACTGAAACACAAACCCGAGTAAGAGGGATTGTTGCATACGGGAATAAAGAGGACTTGATGCTTTAATGCTATGGTTGGGTTTCACCTTAATGATCTTTAGTAGTTGTGGATGCTTGCTAGAGTTCCAATCATAAGTGCATATGATCCAAGTAGAGAAAGTATGTTAGCTTATGCCTCTCCCTCATATGAAACTGCAATAGTGATTACCGGTCTTGTTAACAATTGCCTAGGACAATTCCGCACACCGATCCACCATTATTCCACACTCGCTATTTATATTATTTAGTAATATATTCTAACTTTATGATAACAGCACCTACTTTTATGTTTTAGCTCTCCGATACCATACAAAGTTATCCTCTTCATACCGACAACATAGTTTTATTTCTCGTTGCTAGTTGGAAGCAAACATTCGGTGTACGTAGAGTCGTATGAGTGGCAGATAGGGCTTGAGAGAATATTGATCTTACCTGTAGCTCCTTGTGGGTTCGACACTCCATACTTATCACTTCCACCTTTGGAAATTGCTATGATGATTCCCTGCACTTGGGGATTATCAAGTTTTTTCCGCCGCTGTCGGGAGCAATAGCGGGGTTGATATTCTCGTGTGCTTGTTTGCTTTCTTCACTAAGTAGATTTTGTTTTTCCTTTTGTTTCGTTTAGTTGTGGGTGAAACATACAATTTTTTTAAAAGGAAATAGGGACTCTAAACCCGGTCAGGGGAAGAAGCCATTCAAAGGAAATAGGGACGGTCCATCTAATTTGGACAAAATACTAGACCGGCCTTGCCAGTTTCATGGCACCCCCGACAAGCCTGCAAATCATTCCAACAGAAACTGCTGGGTCTTTAAACAGGCCGTAACCTAAATACTGAACATAAGGGGAAAGGGCCGCCAAGCGAGGACGATGATGAGCCCCTGCCCACCGAACACAGGGGGACAGAAGACATTTCCCCCTGAGGTCAAAACAGTGAATATGATATATGTCACGCATATCCCCAAGAGGGAGCGCAAGCGCGCACTAAGGGACGTCTACGCCGTAGAGCCTATCGCCCCAAAATTCAACCCATGGTCGGCTTGTCCGATCACCTTTGACCACAGGGACCACCCGACCAGTATCCGTCATGGAGGTTCGGCAACCCTAGTCCTCGATCCAATCATTGATGGATACCATCTCACTCGAGTCCTTATGGACGGCGGCAGTAGTCTTAACCTGATCTATCAAGACACTCATCATAAAATGGGTATTGACCCATCAAGAATCAAGCCTAGTAACACCACCTTTAAAGGGGTGATACCCGGCGTAGAGGCCCGCTGCACAGGTTCATTAACATTGGAAGTAGTCTTCGGTTCACCAGATAACTTCCAAAGCGAAGACTTGATCTTCGACATTGTCCCCTTTTGCAATGGTTATCACGCACTGCTCGGACGAACTGCCTTCTCCCGTTTCAACGCAGTCCCACACTATGGTTACTTAAAGCTCAAAATGCCCGGACCACGTGGTGTTATCACAGTCAATGGAAACATGGAGCGCTCCCTCCGTACCAAGGAGCACACCGCGACCCTCGCAGACGAGGTGCAGAGCGGCCTCATCAAGCCGAACACTTCATCAGCCATCAAGACCCCGGGGACTACTGAGCGAGTCCGGCCTACTCTGTAGAATGACAGCTCGGTGGATCCAGAGCTAGACTAGCAGTTTCGCCTCTGCTGATCGCCCCACACAACCACGGCATATGTATCACGTGTGCATAATTACGCACTCAAAATACCCTGGGCAACGACGGAGGCACACCACAGACAAGGTCTATAGTGCGGCTTGACCCTATTTGGACCTTAACTTTTCTTCTTTGATTTTTCTCCCTCATACTACAGGTTCATTAAAACCTAGCTACCCTACGGTCGTGCAAGGGCTCTTTTCGGGCCCCTTTATTATAAACGACCGTCGACTGCTCCTCTCAAAGGATTTTCTACCAAGGAGAAATGGCGCAGACGTGCGGCAGGGCATCAATGGGATCTTCAAGACTACCTTTTCTTTTAGGCCATGTATATAGCTTCCCCTTGCGTACAAATTCTCGGCATGTAAAATAGCCCTCATGTTTAAGGCATTATCTGTAATAGCATGCCTTAATGTATTAATCAGAGTATAAAGGAAACTGTTTATCACCTATGTTCGGTATTGGTTTATTTTACCATCTATATTCCCTCCTTGCTTCAGATTTGTAGATATACTTTGGCCCAGCCTAAATGAACGGGGCTCTATTCGGCCACGTATATTTTCAAAAGTCCGAACACTTCTAGGGTATACTTCAGTGTCCCGAATATTGCATTATATGCATCGGCTCTGAATCATGTCTTTGGTCAATTATTGGGTTGCTGGGCTCATGTGATTACCATCTTATGTTCCACTTGTTCAACTAAGGTAGTAAAGGGAGAACTACTGCGATTGTGTTCCTGGTTCGTCCGGTCAAACACCTCAGTAGAGAAAGCCAAAAGCTGACTGTCATGGTAAGGCGGGAGATGGTCGGTGATTCGACGACTTGCTACAAATCTTTTGCAATTTACTCTGTATTATACGAAGGGCTGGCCTTCGCTCAGTCATGCGCCAAGGCATCCTAGTTCGGATGGCCGCATACGCACCAGGGGCTAGTACTTAGCCCCACCATCAAACTCGTATGGCTAAGTGAAAGTAATAAAGGCGCATAGTCTGATTGTCTGGTTCGCTGCGCAGACACCTCCTTTACGGACCAAGACATTGGGTCAAGTGTGATCGCGCGCTATACCGAACACCCCCGTAGGATCTACGTGGGGGCTGAAGCCGATGACTGGCAAACTCTCAGAATTGACACGGCCGCACAGGAGGAAAATAATTTCAGATAAAGGCATAAATATATTACAAGCCTTGGTTCATAAAACAAAGTCTGGACAACCCTGATACATTCACTCAAACATAACATCCTTTCAGCATTGGCCCTCAACTATTCGGGCACCCGCTAGGACATCTTAAAAGTACCGCTCCGGCTTGCGGTTGTCCATTCCTTCGGGCGGGCCTTCGGTTGCCACAACGGTGGCCTTCATCTTCGCCCAGTGCATCTTGACACGGGCAAAGGCCATCCGCGCACCCTCTATGCATGTCGAGCGCTTCACAGCTTCAACTTGGGGCAGCGCATCGATGAGTCGCCTCACCAAGCCGAAGTAGCTACTCGGAATGGGTTCGGTTGGCCAAAGCCGGACTATGATGTCCTTCATGGCCAAGCCGGACATCCTATGCAGCTCTGCCAGTTGCTTCATCTGGTTGTTCAACAGCACCGGGTGCTCCGGTGCTAGGAACTATGACCAGAACAGCTTCTATGTCGAGCTCCCCACATGGGCTCGGAAGAACTGTGCAGCGTCGGCGGCACTCCTCGGAAGATCCGCAAAGGCGTCTGGAGAACTCCACAGTCGAGCAAGCAAGGCATTCTTTGACCCCCAAATATACTCTGCAAAAGAAAGGGCATACCGGCCGCTATCTGTTTGGCCTGTCGGATCTCCTCACAAGCACTCCGAGACTTGGCTCGCGCCTCTTTGGCCTCTTGGAGGTCTTTGGCGAGTTTGGCCGCTTGGTTCGTAGTCTTCTCCTCCAAAGCCTCGCACTTGCCGATGGCGTCCTTCAGCTCTTGCTCCACTTAGGCCACCCTCTCTTCGTGCTGGCGGCGGGCAACCTGTTTGGTCTTTAATTCCGCAGCCACTTTGTCAGCGGCCGCTTTATTCGCCTTCGCCTCCTCCTTGGCCTGGGCAAGGGCGCTCTTGAGGGTTTCAACCTCGGCCATGCTACCTGCACTCATAATCAAAGAAGTACATGAGTTACATTCTGGATTTGCATATCACTTGAAGATATATGATCAAACTCTTTTAAAGTACGCACATACCTTGCGCCTCATCGAACCGCTTGTTAACACGGTCGATCTCATCATCAACCAGCTTCAGTTTCTGATTGAGTTCGGAAACTTCAACGGCCTGGGCGGTTGCCGCCAACAGGGAAGCCTGTTATAAAATAGATAAGTACGTCACCTCTTCCGAATACTATGTGATCCTCTGTTCGGCTTTTTTCAAAAACTGAACAGAGTTTCAGGGGCTGCTATCTATATACAGATATATTTCCTTCATATGAAAAGTGTCTAAGAGCATTACATCGCATACCTCGAAGCCTGTTAGTAGGCTGGTGAAGGCTTCGTTCAGCCCACTCTTGGCGGACTGAACCTTCTCAACCACCACACCCATCAGGGTGCGGTGCTCATCCATGATGGAAGCATGCAGTAGTGCTTCCAGCAGAGCATTCAACGCCTCTGGATTAGTGGAGGTAACCGTCGGAGCCGATGCTCCCCTTCCTTTGAAGGGGGCTGCTCGCCCGATTCCGGAGCCGCATGGGTCTCCGGAATGATGTCCGGCTGGGGGCCGGACTGGTCAGGGCCCCGCTGTCGGTCGCCATGGGGATCGCACCCCCCATGTCTTCGGCAGCCGAGGTATTACCCTCGGGCGTCGTTTCGGTAGCCTCGGCGACCCCTCCGTGGCCTGGAGAGGTCCTTCAGGACAACACCTCGGTGTCATCCGCGATGATTGGCGGAGAGGCTCGCAGAGGCATTTCGCTCTCTGCCATCTCGGGCGACAGAGAACTCCCCTCAGATAGTGAAGGGTTGGGGAGGCCGCGAGTAGGGCTACAAGGCATACGGTGTAATATGTTATACTATAAAAACATAAAGGGACGAAGACATACAATAAATCCTTTTGATACTTATGAACGATTCAGCCAGGGGCTTCACCCTAGGGAGTCTCTCGGGGATGGGTTCGGTTTCCGAATCCGAACCATCCGAGAGGGCTATCTTCCCCCTCTTGGGCGCCTCCTCCCCCGGGTCTGGAGGCCGCCCTCTTCTTCTTCCTCCCCTTAAGAGGGAAGTCGCTTTCCGCTTCCTCCTCCTCTTCGTCTTCATCTCCCTCATGGAGGAGGGATTTCTCTCTCCGACATCAAGGTCTCAAGGACCCTTGCGACGAAGATCGCCTTGGCCTCCTTGCCCTTCTTCTTCTTGGTTTTTCTCCGCTACCGATAGGGCGCCGAACCAGATCGCTGCCACCGGGTTCAGCCGAATCTTCAGGCAGCGGTGCCGGAAACTTGATCCGCTCCGCCTTTTTCTATCCATCCGTGTACGAGGGACGAAAAACTCATTATGTCTAAAAACTTATTTGATCAAATATATATTCGGAAATAACACACTTACCGGTGTGGCCTGATTCTCGTTGTCAAGACCGATGTCTTCGGTCTTCTTCAGCCACGATTTTCTGGGCCTTGAAGAGCAGCTTCCAGATGTCTTCGAGCGTTGTGCCGAAGAAGTGCCTCAAGGTCCGAGGATCTTCCGGATTGAACTCCCACATGTGGGAGGGCCGTAGTTGGCAGGGAAGGATCCGGCAGAAGAGCATCACCTGAATCACATTAGTGAGACTTGTGTTCTTGCCTATCATGTTTGCGATGCGCTTTTGCAGCATCGACACTTTCACTGTGGATCCCCAATCCAGACCCTTGGTGGTCCAGGAGGTGAGCCGCATAGGGGGTACGGATCTAAACTCAGGCATGGCCGCCCACTTGGTGTCGCGGGGTTCGGTGATGTAGAACCACTCCTGCTGCCACACCTTGACAGTCTCCATGAAGGTCCCCTTAGGCCAAACGGCGTTGGAGAGCTTGCTCACCATGGCGCTGCTGCAGTCCGCATGCTGCCCGTTGACCACCTTCGGCTTCAGATTGAAGACTTTAAGCCATAGGCCGAACTGTGGGAGGATGCGGAGTAATGCCTCACACACGACGATGAACGCCGAGATGTGGAGGAAAGAATTTGGGGGCTAGATCATGCAAATCTAGCCCGTAATAGAACATGAGGCCGTGGATGAAGGGTGGAGGGGAAACCCTAGCCCGCGAAGGAAGTGGGGGATGAATACCACCCTTTTGCGGTCTCCGGAGTGGGGATGACTTGGTCCTCGGCGGGGAGCCTGTGTGCGATGTCCGCAGACAGATATCCCGCCTCCCAGAGCTCCTTGACATCCTTCTTAGTGACGGAGGAGGCCTCCCACTTGCCCTTCGAACCAGATACGGACATGGCTGGAGAGGTTGGTGGCGGTGGGAAAGATTGAAGTTTGGGCGCTGGAGCTTGAATATGGGAAAGCAAGAGAAGGAAGAAGGCGTGGGAAGAAAAGAGGAATCTTTATCCTCTTATATAGGCAGTGAATATCAACCCCCCCCCTCAAGCCTTAAAACTCGTTTGTTCCCAAGGGGTTGGCATGGTTGGATTACCCAAAACCGTATTGATGAGGGTCCCGCGATAAGCGGACACAATCTCTGTTTTGACAAGATGTGTCAATAGAGGTTGTGCCTCGACATGCGAAGCGGGAGGCGAAAAACGGTTCGAAATGTTAAGAGGCCAGATGTGACGTTTCACCAAAAAGTTGTCAGTTGACAGACATTACTTGCCTTCATGGCTAAGGGTTGTGACTATTATACAGAGCCGGATATAGTTCTTTTGTTCAGAAGATTGCGTTGAAGTACTCAGGAGGAGGAACCTGCCTTGCAATGTCAAAGACAACCCACATGCCGAATATATCATCATTGAAGACTGGTTCAGGGGCTGCTGAGGGAGTCCTGGATTAGGAGGTCCTCGGGTGTCCGGGCTGTGTGATATGGGCCGGACTGATGGGCCGGGAAGATACAAGGCAGAAGACCTTCTCCCCGTGTCCGGATAGGACACTCCTATGCGTGGATGGCAAGATTGGTGTCCGGATATGTAATTTCCTTCCTTTGTGAACCGACTATGTACAACCCTAGGCCCCTCCGGTGTGTATATAAACCGGAGGGTTTGGTCCGTAGAGGCTATCAGAATTCATATAGGCTAGACAGCTAGGGTTTAGCCATTACGATCTCGAGGTAGATCAACTCTTGTAACCCCTATACTCATCAAAGACAATCGAGCAGGACGTAGGGTTTTACCTTCATTAAGAGGGCCCGAACCTGGGTAAACATCATGCCCCCTTTGTCCCTTGTTACCTTCGATCCTCAGACGCACAGTTCGTGACCCCCTACCCGAGATCGGCCGGTTTTGACACCGACACTCTTCCCCAAAAAATGTAGTCGGGAAGGGATCCCACAGTGGCCAATTTGAAAGGGACAAGTAGTACACCCTATCCTGACAAAAGGTGGTCTTCGCCTGCAAAGCTTCTGGTGGTGACGTCGCGGTGGGCTCGGCGATGCATCCTTCCTGTCGTCCTGGTGGTCTTGGTCTTCTTGCACTGGAATGGAAACCGTTGTCTGATTCGTCGGGAACCCACACCTGCGCTTGCCTCCTTTCTGCGCCCGCTGGCACCCGTCTGGCCTTGATCGTCATGGCTTGCGTCACTACAACCTCATGAGGTCGGACGCTTGCATAGGAATCTCCGCTCCTCAGGAGTAGCCTGGGAAGGCCGCTCCCTCAGGAGGTCTTGGCGTCGCCCGCCTCGTGAGGCTTGGCCCCTCGTGAGGATCTTGTCCCGATGATCTTGTAGATGGGTCGTACCAGTCCATCGATGGAGCCATGCTGTGGGCCGCAGGCAGGCAAGTCTGGGTACCCTGGTTCCTAGAACGCCAACAGTAGCCCCCGGGCCCAAGGCGCGCTCGGACTTGGCTTCGAGGCGAAGCCAAAGGCAAGGGCGAAGCATCGCGGGCCCCAATCGTCTGTGCGCCAGGCTAACGCGTGGACGCTTGATGGACGTGGGCATCTCCACTTCCCCATGCTGCCTCAACAATAGCTCGACTTGACAACTGCCTGGTGCATGCAGACCATCATTGCCTGGGACATGAGAGGCTGGTGGTTAGCCTTCCTTCTCCTATAAATGGGGTAAGGAGTGGAGCCCCCATGTCGGTGTCAAAACCGGCGGATCTCGGGTAGGGGGTCCCGAACTGTGCGTCTAGGCGGATGGTAACAGGAGACAAGGGACACGATGTTTTACCCAGGTTCGGGCCCTCTTGATGGAGGTAAAACCCTACGTCCTGCTTGATTAATATTGATGATGTGTGTTACAAGAGTAGATCTACCACGAGATCAAGGAGGCTAAATCCTAGAAGCTAGCCTATGGTATGATTGTTGTATATTGTATATCTGTGTCGACTAGCCTGGCGCTGGTTTATATAATGCACCAGAGGCCTAGGATAACAAGAGTCCTAGCCGAATACGCCGTTGGGGGAGGAGTCCTTGTCTTGATCACCAAGTCTTGTGGAATCTTCCTTGTATGCGGCACCGTCCGGACTGGCCCATGAGTATGCGGCCAGGGGTCCTCGCCCAATCTAACCGATTGGGGACGACGTGGTGAGTACCCCTAGTCCAGACACCGCCGAGCCCCTGAACCGGTCTTCGTTAGGGACGCCTCGATTCTTCCGAACTGTTCTTCATCTTCGCTGCCGGTCTTGAAAACTGGTTCAACAAATCTTCTCATCTTTGATTTGAGGATCGCCAAATGCATTCGGCGAAGTTTATATGTCGTATCCAAGGAGCCCTTTAAGTTTCCGACCTTTATCAATGCCTTGTTATTTTTATGCCACACCTCGGGTTTGAAGTTGTTCCCGGCGGCGTCGCCCTCTTGCGTCCGAGCTCCAACGCCGGACTGCATTCGAGGTATCTTTTGCAGCCGAGTACCAACGCCGGACTGCTTCCCACTCTAACGCCGAATGTATTCGAGCTCCAACGCCGGATCAGATCCGAGCTCCAACGCCGACTATGTGTCCGAGCTCCAACGCCGGACTATGTGTCCGAGCTCCAACGCCGGACTATGTATCCGAGCTCCAACGCCGGACTATGTATCCGAGCTCCAACGCCGGACTGTGTGTCCGAGCTCCAACGCCGGACTGTATCCGAGGTGTCGCAAATCACCTTGGTTCAAAGAAGTTTGAAGCAGTTTAGCTGAGCTTAATGCCGGAAATGCCCTCTATGGAGCCAGCCACTAGCGCCCGAGCTTTATGCCGGACTGCTTCCGGGGTGGTGCACCACCCCAAATGTGGGCCGATTTTTGTCAACATTTTTGATTGATGCCATTTATTCTCTGCCGAGATACATGGCCAGTAGCCCTCAAGGTGTGTAAAAACCCGAGATGCCCATGAAGGATGACATAAGACCGCTGATCCCCGTAGTTGCTGAGACTCAGGTTGATTTGCAAAATCGGTCTGAGGATCAAGTCCTAGCTCAGCAGAATACTTCGACACAAAAGCGACGTGCCTGATCCTCAAGACTCAGGTTGGGTGCGGCCAACCAACTCGAGGATCAAAATCTCCTCGAGACTCAGATACACTTAAAATTTTCTCGCATTGGACAGGTAATGCAAGAGCCCCGAGACAACGGGTCGGTGGCAATACCGCATCGGGGATCGATGTGCCCTTTAATATTTGTAAATAATAAGCCCAAAGCCCAAGAGCCCCGAGCCTTAATGCGGCACGGAGGCCAATTAAGGATCGATATCCATAGTAAAATCACAAATTATGTGGAATGACTCGATGTATCCAAGTACTTTACGCCAAGAATGCTCGAATCCGATTGTACAAAACTTTGTTGACCGACCATCGCTTTCCACCTCCTCGGCCAATAGCCGAGGAGTGTTTGTCCTACTTTATAAAGCCTTTATGAGGGCAAAGATTTACAACAAACAAGGCATTCGGCCATACGGTTTTATAAACAAAGGTACGCGGAGAGACATGTTATATTGCTGTTTAATAGAAGAAATGTCTTCCAAAGAAAATAGTCCCGCTATCGGTTCCTTTCTTTGGTTGTCATGCTAAGCATGATCATGAAACCTCAGCTCCAATGTAAGAGCAAAATATCGAGGATTTAGTTTGGGAGGCCGCCATAATAGCCCTCGGTAGTGTTCGGACGACGATCGAGGTCAAGCTGAAACACTTCGCCAATTTTATGAATGGCCCGTCATTTAATATAGTCATCGGATCGCACCAGTTTACACCTATTGTGACAGTCGGTTTTGGCTTTCTCCACGAGGTGCTTGACCATGCGAGCCGAAGCACAATCGCAGTGGTTCTCTCTTTGCACACCTAGCCAACAAAGCGGAACGTAGGAGGCAAGCGCGAGCCGCAACCCAACTATTGATCAAGACACAATTTGAAACCGATGCATATATAGCAATATCCGAGAATGTTTTGCCGAATCTCTAAAGGTGTCCAATTGCAGATCGCGAGACTTGTGCTGAAAACACACAAATAGTTAAAAGTGCTAAATGCTTGAAAACCAAAAACGCCAAGAAAACATGACGTCCAACAAGATCAAGTGTTCGTGCCAATCCGAAAATTGGACTTTAGAAAAAAAAGTGCTTCGCTGCGTGCTTTAACTTTGGAACGACTAAGAAGAAAAACACTTAGTATGAAACGGCTCAAATAAACATAAGAGCCCCAAGTGACTTGGGTAAAAGTTGACTATAAAATGTAAGGTGACATGTAGAATGCCTTCTAGCCGGATTGTAGATCGTTTGTCGTAGCGGACCTTTTCACTTCAACCTCTGGACCCAATAGTCCGGAGTGTGTCCGAATACCCTCGCGGTTATAAAAATCGGGGCATGCGTGGAGACCAGGCGTAGGGGTCATTAGTGCTTTATCAGACAAGTGCCCAACTAGTTATGTTATATTACATGGTTAGTAAGAAACATCTTCCAAGGAGAATTGTTCCGTTAGGGGTTCCTTTCCCTAGGAGGCATGCCCTAAAGTGCATGTCCGGACTGCGAAAAGAGCAGAAAAACATCTGGGGGCAGGTAAAAAATAGGTAAGAAATCATCTTTTAGTTTCACCGACCGAGTATTCCCTTAAGAACGCTTAGCTTTGGATTCACCCAGTCGAGGTACACATCCGGCTGACCCGGCGAGAATAATCGCAGAGGTGCTCCCTTTACCACCTAGCCGAACAATCGAGAACGTGAGGGGTAAGCATGAGCCAGCAACCCAGCTTGGCCAAAACTTAAGTCATATCGATGCATATAATGGTGAATAAAAGGTACATGTGGAAGTGTGACACATGCGTTGGGCATAAAGCCCGAATTAATAAACTTCTGTTAAAGAAGCCCCCAGGTATAATGAGCGCGGGTAGCGCGTCAAGTGTGTGCGAAAAAAGTTTCGACAAGGAAAAAAAATTTACAAGCAACTTTTTTCCAAAAAAGTATAATGCTTGGTCGAACCGAACACAAGTTAGAAATTTAAAACTTTGAGCATGAAGGCAACTTAGACGATGCGGTCCGAGCTTGATGCGGGACAAGGTTCCATCCCCCAAGCCGGTCCCGAGGTGGCGGAGCAAAGAGCTCGGCACTGTGAAGTGGTGACATAGCACGGTCAATGCAGGACGGCAGAGTGATGCCGAAGTCCCTGGCATGGGGTAATGAAGTGTTGACGAAGCCCCCCATCCAGCCGAGATGACGTCAAAGGATATAGTCCGGCTGGATCATTTTCCTGTGCACAAAAAATAGTGCAAACCAGAGATAATAGTAATAAAAAAAATCGTTGCATAATAAATAATTTATGCAAAATAAAAGAAATATGGCCTGGCGCCGAAGTCGATATCGATGCAGGGCGGCGGCGTGATGCGGCAAAGGCATGGCAAGGCCTGAATTCACAGGTCGGTTCGAAGTTCGGAAGCGGCGTCACGCGACTATGTACGGAAACTGACCGAACTATCATGCGACCGTCGATAGTGCGGCCACAACTTGATAGACCTGTGTACATATGATGGACAAACCAGAGTAATAATTCCTTGGGAAAAATGAACCCAAACAAGCAAAAAATACTAGGATTAATAGCACCTGGTTTATTTGTCGTAGTAATCCGAAGGAAGGTGATTCCCAAAATTGGGACTCGATCCGCGCACCAGGTTGGTCGACTAGTGACGCCGAAGTGTCCGGAGTAGGTTGATGAAGAGATGGCGAAGCCCCCGGTCCAGCCGAGATGTCGAAGTAGGTCAGCGTGATGGACACCAGCTTGAAGAAGCAATAGTGCGGCCCAGCCGATGCAGGTCGTGACGTGGTCGATGCCGGCTTGATGAAGCGACCGTGCGGCGATGCCAGTATGCCCGCTCCGTGTAATCCGTGGGGCGGTGATGTTGGTGATGATTTATCCTTTGCGATGCCGGACTCTTGTTCGGCTTGCCGAGATGATGATCCGAAGAAGTTGAGCTCGGCTCAACAAAGTGACGACGTGTCTAGCGAGGGTCGGCAGCCGTGGAGCAATATTGCCGACTGGTTTGACACCAGCATGATGTTGAGATCATGTTCAAAAGATCTTAAAGTTAGTGGGATGTGTTGGAAACAAAACACAATACCCCATACAAAACTTCCTTCAAAAAGGATGTCCGAAATCCCGTTCATAAAAAAGACGAATTCGGGTCAGATTCGTTTTCGCGCAGAAAACAGATCCGAAAAGTGATGTACTAATCGGAAGGTTCCCGGAGTTTGGACGGTTGGATCAAGCTGAAATTTGGAGGGGTGGTAGATATAGGAATTCCGCAGCCGATCAACGGTTGGATCTTCCAAAGGAAATCCGAGCTAGAAGCTGGAAACCACGCCCTAAACTCGTCCGGATTCTCGTCCAGATTCAATGCGGCTCCGGTATACCGCAGATTGCCCGAGATTCCTCCATCGGAACTCGACAAAATTTTCCAGGGTTGTTGTAGACTCAATTCCGCACAATTCCACCGAAGCAATCGTCAAACCGACGCTCGAGGAGGCGGTGACGGCGGATGCAAGTTCGCTGTCCAGAAAAACAGCACGGTCGCCCGAGGGCAATGTTGACGTTGAGCCCCGGCTCCTGGATGATTCCTCCACGATCTTGATAGAGATCGAGCTGATGTTGATGAAGGCCCTCATCCGAACATGACGATCGGAGATAGGGCGCAATCCTTGGTCGAAGCTAAGGTGACCCGGTCGAGCTGGTGGCGAAGATGCCAAGTCGCAGCTTGATCTGCAGCGAGCCATCGACCTTTTGCGAACACACAGAGGAACTCTCAATGAAAGCACCAATGTCGGTGTCAAAACCGCGGATCTCGGTAGGGGTCCCGAATCAAAGCGTCTAGGCGGATGGTAACAGAGACAAGGGACACGATGTTTTACCCGAGTTCGGCCCTCTTGATGGAGGTAAAACCCTACGTCTGCTTGATTAATATTGATGATGTGTGTTACAAGAGTAGATCTACCACGAGATCAAGGAGGCTAAATCTAGAAGCTAGCCTATGGTATGATTGTTGTATATTGTATATCTGTAATCGACTAGCTCGGCGCTGGTTTATATAATGCACCAGAGGCCTAGGATAACAAGAGTCCTAGCCGAATACGCCGGTGGGGGAGGAGTCCTTGTCTTGATCACCAAGTCTTGTGGAATCTTCCTTGTATGCGGCACCTGTCCGGACTGGCCCATGAGTATGCGGCCCTGGGGGTCCTCGGCCCAATCTAACCGATTGGGGGACGACGTGGTGAGTACCCCCTAGTCCAGGACACCGTCACCCAGCTCATCTTCATCCTCTTGCCGCTCGACCCTTCTTCTTCATTCCGCCATCTTGCCAGAGCATCCATGGCGCCAGTGAGGAGGTTCTCCGCCGCGGAGAAAGGAAAGGCTCCCAAGGAGGGACCAGGCTCGCCGTTGCCCAAGAGGGGCCACAACCGTCCCCCCAAGCACGCCGCAACGCCGGCGGAGGCTACCCGAGGGCGTGGGCGCACCCCCTCGAAGGCTGGCGCCGCCTCCGGTAGTTGTGGGGGTGCTCCTTCCCGCGGCGGGAGTTGCCGCGGCCGGGGCGGCCGCAGCAAAGGGGGGAGGCATGTGGTCTCTGTCCGGCCACCGCACCTGTGGTCCCATTCGGCCGACGCATCCTCGAAGTTCGTGGTGTGGGTAGAGAGGCCCGCAGGCGTCTGGTTCCAGCTCCCACGCTTCTTTGTAGGCGCGCTGCCGGCCGGGGGACCCGGTGGCCTCTGTCTGAAGGCCGATGGCTGCTGCAACAGGGCCTCGTGGGTGGAGGACGAGGTCACCCACGCCGGCAACATGTTCCTGAACTGTGGGTGGCAACCATTTGCCCGCGCACGCGACCTGCAGGGGAGGTGTGCCCTCCACTTCAGGTATGACAACGCGACGACCCTCTATGTCCGGGTTTTCGAGGAGGATGGCAGGCGCATGGGGTGCTGCCCCGAGAGCGACAACAACGATGACGATATCCACCCCTCTGATGACGACGGCCGGAGGGGCGATGTCATCTCCGGCGGTGAGCTCGGCCTTGGCGACGGTCGCGACGCTTCCAGCAGCGGCGGCTCCTCTTCTGGGGGTAGTACAAGCGATGGTGAGTACGACAAGTCGCCACACCCTCCGAGCTCGGACCAAGGACGGTGATGAGCCGCCTCGCCGCCATGCCCCAGTGAAGAAGGAGGAGGACTCCGACTGAGCGCGGGCATTGCTGGAGCAGGGTCTCAGGAGTCGCGATGGTCGCGCGGCCGCTTTTACTTCTTTCTTTTTCCTGCACCAAAAAAGTAGAAAGCCCTGCCGGGGCATGTAATGAATCATGGCGCTTGCGCCATTATATTATCATTTTTATATTGCGTCCTGACGTCCGTGTTACTACTAATTGAAGGGTTCATGCTGATCGTGACTGGTATGACTTAGCTTAGTGTGCTCGCGGTAGATTCCCGTGTCGTGAGAGCGTGCTTCTTTGGAGCTTGTACCTCCTGCGCGCCCCTCGTTCCAGAGAGGTCATACTAGGGGTTTCCTTCTTGAGGATTCGAAGGTCCTCAGGCTTCAGTAGGCACCTGGTGACTGCGGGGTTAGGGACCTCTGGGGCACCAGGCCCCGCGCGAGCCCCGAGTGTGGGTCGCTGGTACGCCGTGTCGCGATGCCCGGAGGCACGGACTCAGGAGGTGCGCGTACCCGTTGGCTCGTTTGAGGGCGTCGCGCGAGGATTTAAGACGCCAAAGGCTAGGACACCAAGGCTTTCGCGAGGTGTGTTCGCGGGCGGGCCCAAGCGCACTAACCGTGCCCAGCCCCCACACGTGAGATGCGCGAGAAAGAGCGACGGGCAACTGTTACTCTCCCTGAAAGAGTGAATGCTGCGAGGAGAAAAAATTCCCAACCCTTTCAAATAAGGATGCGAGAAGTTCAAATTCATTCCAAGAAGTGGCAAATCAACTACAGAAAGCAAGCAAAAGAACAGCCGTGTCCAGCACCTACACTAGTCTTCTGGTCTTCCCGCCAGCGCAGAGCATGGGGATTCCACTAGGACATGGGTGGGAGCCCCTGTGAGGCCCAAGGGCGGCACTCAGGAGACTCCGGGTCATATACAACTCCACTCATTATTACGTGAGAGTGTCACGGGCGGGGACTTGAAAGGCGCATGGCGCTTGCTGGTCACGGATAGAACTTCCAGAGGTGCTGGATGTTCCAGACATTCTGGATGGGGACCCCTTCCTGTGTCTCCAGTCACGCGGCGCCATGCCTGGAGACATGGGAGATCCTGAACAGGCCCTCCCACATAGGTGAGAGCTTGTGGAGCCCCTCCCTGGAGAGCACCCGTCTCAGGACGAGGTCACCCACCTCGAGTGTCCTGGAGCGGACGCTACGACAGTGATACCACCGCAGCGCCTACTGATACCTCGCGGCATGGAGCACGGCTTGTCGGCGGCCCTCCTCCCTGAGCACGAGGTCCATCCCTCATGAGGTGTCCTGGCATGCCTCGCCAAATGCCAAGACCAACGGGGAGCGGTGCTTGACCTCATGAGGGAGGACTGCCTTAGCCTCGTAGATGAGGAAGAATGGGGTCTTGCCAGTGGGCTTAGTCGCGGTAGTGCGAATGGACCCCAGCACAGACTGAAGCTCATTGAGCCAACCCCTGCCGCAGTCCTCAAGTTTCTTCTTGAAGCTCCTCGCCTTGAGGCCCCTCAGGACCTCCGCGTTGGCGCATTCGGCTTGGCCGTTACTCCGTGGGTGCCCCACTGAAGCGTAGCATATCTGCGTTCCAAGGTTAGCACAATATGTTTTGAAGAGGTTGCTCGTGAACTGAGAGCCGTTGTGAGTGATGATATGGTTGGGGACCCCAAAACGGCTCACAAGGCCCTCGATGAACTTGACAGCCGAACCAGCTGGGATGGTGCACACAAGCTCTAGCTCCGCCCACTTAGTGAACTTGTCGACAGCGACGTAGAGCTGGCGGTAGCCCCCAGCCACTCGGGGAAACAGGCCCAGGATATCCAACCCCCAAACTGCGAACGACCATGAGAGCGGGATGGTCTGGAATCCCTGAGCGGGCTGATGGATCTGTTTGGCATGGAATTGACAGGCCTCACGGGATCTCACCAGCTCGGTGGCATCATTGAGCACCGTGGGCCAGTAGAAACCACTGCAGAACGCCTTACCCACGAGGGTGCGTGACGAAGAGTGATGGCCACAGTCTCCGCAGTGGATGTCGGCCAACAGCTCGCACCCTTGCTCCTTGGAGATGCACCGCAGCGATACATCGTTTGGACGCCTTCGGTAGAGCTCGCCATCTTGCAGGAAGTAGGTGGTGGCCTGACGTGCCACGTGCTCAACGTCTTCCTCCTTCTCCATCAGGGTGCCTCGGAGCAGGTACGCCTTGAAATCCTCGGTCCAACACCCTTCCTAAGGTTCAAGTGCTAGGAGAAGGCGGACTCCTGAGGTTAGGCCACATGCCGGGGCGCCCGAGGAGGGGGCCTGGGGCAGTTCCTCCCAAAGCAGCGCCGGGTTTGCAGTGTGTGGGGGGGGGATGGCTTGAAGAGCCGTTCCTCGAAGACACCAGGCTTCTGGGGTTCGCGGCCCTCTTGGTGATGTCATCCGCCTCCTTTTTCATGCCACGCGGTACGTGCTACAATTCCAAGCCCAAGAATCATTTTTCAATTTTGTGTACCTTTTCTAGGTAGGCCTCCATGTGCTCGTCTCTGGGCTTGTATTCCTTGTTGGAGAAGTTGACAAGGAGCTGAGAATCGCCCTTGATGGTGAGGCGCCTGACCCCCAGGGCCATCGCGGCCCTGAGGCCAGCGATCAGGCTCTTGTATTCTACGATGTTGTTGGAGACCTTCTCGCCATGCTCGAAGCAGAGTTGCACGATGTAGTAGAGCTTATCCCGGGTAGGCGAGATGAGTACGGCTCCAGCCCCAGCGCCCTGGCGTGTGAACACGTCATCGAAGTACATGAGCCAGCCGTCGGGCGCCTCGTCTGCGGGCATGAGGGAACGGTCTTCATCCACCCCCCACCCCCGGTCCAGACGATAAGGCTCCTGAGGCCCCCACGAAGTCAGCGAGAGTCACGCCCTTGATGACTCTGGTGGTCCTGAATTCCAGTTGGAACGCCTGCAGCTTGATGTTCCATTCAGCAACCCTTCCCGCGGCATTGGGGCTCCGGAGCACCTTCTCCAGGGGGTACGCGGAGACGACTTTGATGGGGTGGCCTTAGAAGTAGTGGTGCAGCTTCTGGGAGGCGATGAGGAGCACCAGCAGGAGCTTTTGTGACATGGGTAGTGCGTGCGTCACGCAGCACCGTGCTGACAAAGTACACGGGGTGCTCGACGAGGGAAGAGGTGTCGACGGCGCCCGGCCCCGCCTGAGACGTGGGGGCCTCAGGAGCCTTATCGTCTGATGGGGTAGTCAAGGCCTCAGGAGCACCGTCCTGAGGTGGCGATGGTGCGGCTATAGAAGGTGCACTACACCGCGCACCTGCGCTTGTGCACTCTTCCCGGACCGCCACGAGTGTCGCGCTAGTCGAGTGGGGTGTGGCAGCCAGATAAAGCACTAGGGGATCAAGACGTCGAGGCGCCACCATCAACGGAGGGCTGGTGAGGTACCTCTTGAGGTCTTGAAAGGCAGCCTCGGCCTCCGGAGTCCACTCAAACAGGCCCTTCTTTTTCATCAGCTTGAAGAACGGAAGGGCGCGCTCACCGAGCTTGGAGATGAAACGCCCCAGCGAGGTCACACAGCCCGCGATTTTATGCATCTCCTTGAGGGTCTGCGGCGGGCTCATCCTCTCTATCGTCTTGATCTTCTCTGGGTTAGCCTCCATCCCTCCGTGTGACACCAGGAAACCTAGCAGCTTGCTTGACGGGAAGTCGAACACCCATTTCTCTGGATTGAGACGCAGGTTTACCTTGCACAGGTTGGCGAACGTTTCTTCCAGGTCTTCGACGAGGGTCCTTGCTTCCCGTGACTTTACCACTATGTCATCGACGTATGCCTCGGCATTTCTCCTGAGCTACCAGCCTAGGGCAATGTGCATCAGTCGCTGGAAGGTTGCACCGGCATTGCGCAGCCTGAACGGCATGCAGGTGTAACAATACACTCCGCACGGGGCCAGGAAAGACGTCTTCTCGACGTCCTGCACCGCCATCTTCATCTGGTGGTAACCCGAGAAGGCGTACAGGAAGCACAGCAGGTCGCACTCGGTGGTGGAGTCAATGATTTGGTCGATGCGCGGGAGAGGGAAAGGGTCCTGAGGGCAAGCTTTGTTGAGGCTCGTGAAGTCGATGCACATGCGCTCCTTTCCCCCTTTCTTGGGAATGATGACCGGGTCGGCTAACCAGTTCGGGTGCCGTACTTCCCGGATGACGCTGGCTTCTTGCAGCCTGTGGACCTCCTGGACGATGAAGGACTGCTTCTCCGAGGCTTGCCGCCGCGCCTTTTGCTTCACTGGGCGTGTGGCGGGGCACACCATCAAATGGTGCTCAATCACGCCCCGCAGGGCGCCAACCAAATCCGTCGCCTCCCATGCAAATACATCTTTATTCGCATGGAGGAAGCCGGCCAGTGCTTCTTCTTGGTCTGGGGGAAGGCCGGCGCCAATGGTGAAGGTGGGGCCTGGGCCCCCGTCGTCGTCCGGCACTTGCTTCGTCTTGGCCCAGTCCTAAGAGACTAGTTGCTTCTTCTTTGCCGGCGCGGCCTCCGGGGCTTTCGGAGCGCCCTTCGCGTCCGTCCGCGCAGCCGCTGCGGCCTTGAAGGCGAGCTTGAGGACCAGGAGTGCATCCTTGGTGTCTCCCACCACAGTAAGGACACCGCTCCTCCCAGGCATCTTGATGACGTTATAGCCTGGGTGCGTCGCCGCCATGAACTTGGCAAGGGCTGGATACCCAAGGATGGCGTTGTATGGGAGGCTGATGCGGGCTACGTCGAAGTCGATGAGCTCGGTGTGGTAGTTGTAGCGCGTGTTGTAGGTGACGGGGAGGCGGATCTGCCCCAGAGGAACGGTGGAACCGTCGACCACCCCGAGAAGGGTTTGGTGGGGGCGAGCTGGTAGTAAGGCACATGAAGCTGATCGAAGGCTTCCACGAGGAGGACGTTCAGGCCAGCGCCGCCATCGATGAGGGTTCTGGTGACTGCAACGTTGCTGATGGTGCGTGTGCAGAGCATGGGGAGCGTGCCAGCATTGACCGTAGTCTTGGGGTGATCCCTGGAGTCGAAAATGATGCTGGCCTCAGGCGCGGCCCGACCTGGGGGAGCCCCCTGCTGCGGCTGGGCAGCCCCCACCTGCCGGAAGAGCTACTTGACGTGGCAGCTCGAGGCTGGCGCCTGTGACCCGTCGAGAATGGCCGCAACAACGTGGGGCACCGGTGCCGCTAAGCGCGCGATGAACAGATCGTGCAACCCCTCCCAAGAGGCTACCAAGGACTCCGGCAGGTGGAGCAGCCAGGAGCGCAGCACGCTCATAAGGGCCATGGGAAGCCAATTTTCCATGACTTTGTCGTTGCCGCCCGCCGCCCAGACGACCTCCGCGTACACCTGGAGGAACTCCGGAGGGTCCGCCGCGCCGTCGTACCGTAGGGGCAGCTCCGGCCTGAATTTCAGCGGCCACTACACCTGCCGCAAGCCGGGGGTGAAAGCGCGGAGGCTTGGAGCGCTTCTGTAAGTGCCTGGCGGCACAGCGGGCAGGGCGACATCCGCCATGGGAACGATGAGGCGTGGGCGGAGCGAGGTCGACAAGGAAGCAGAACTTCGACACGCCCCTACCTGGTGCACCAAATGTAAGATTTAGGGCTCCGCGGACTCAAGGAAGGTTCGAGCTCTGGGGCATGTGCGAAGAACTCAACCTATCCAACCAACTGAACCGTCGTCCCACAGCCTAGCTCGATGAACAAGGAAGAAGATGGACTCGGCAGTTTACCTAGGTTTAGGCCACCTTGCGGTGTAAGACCCTACTCCTGCTTTGTGGTGGATTGGCCTCACGAGGGGCTGAGGGTGAACAAGTACAAAAGACGAAGAACCTCACAAGGTCTTCTATGGTGAGGGGATGGGTCGAGAGGTTTCAGATCGGGGATCCCCCTCCTATGGTGGTGGCTAGCCTATACTTATAGTGGCCTTGGTCCGCTTCCCCCAAAAATGTAGGCGGGAAGGGATCCCATAGTGGTCTATTTGAAAGGGGACAAGTAGTACATCCTATCCTGACAAAAGGTGCTCTTCGCCTGCAAAGCTTCTGGTGGTGACGCTGCAGTGGGCTCGGTGATGATATCCTTGATGCCGTCCTGGTGGTCTTGGTCTTGTTGCACTGGAATGGAAACATTTGCATGATTCCTCGGGAACCCGCACCTGCACTTGCCTCCTTAGCACCAAAGAGGAAACTGTCTTCTCTGCACCCGCTAGCGCCCGCCTGGCCTTGATCGTCATGGCTTGCGTCACTGCAACCTCATGAGGTCGGACACTTGCATAGGAATCTCCCTTCTCACGAGCGGCCTGGGGAGGCCGCTCCCTCAGGAGGTCTTGGCGTCGCCCGCCTCACGACGTTTGGCCCCTCGTGAGGGTCTCGTCCTGATGATCTTGTAGATGGGCCGTAACAGGCTGTCGATGGAGCCACGCCAGGCATGAGACAGCAAGTCTGGGTACCACGTTCCCGAGCAGCACACACCGTGCCCATTTTTGCCTATGGGCCACTGCTTAGTGGGCTCCACCAGCCCCTTTTTCTTTAAAAAATGTTAAAAGAATTAAAAAATATTTAAATAATAATAATTAATAAATAAATTAGTTAATTAATTAATTAAACATTTAATTAACTTAATTAACTAGCTAATTAATCTGTATTAGTTAAATGTGTCAATGACAGGGGGGCCCACCCCAGTTGACCAGTCAAACGTTGTGTCACGCCCAAGATGCGACCCTATTCTAAAGGAACATCGAAGGTCCCACCAAGGATAGAAGCGCATCTTGAAGACGCTTTTGCAAGGTGGATATCATTACATCGTACCATTACATAATAGTTGGGAATACATACAAAAGACACAAACGCCCAAGAATACAACAACATACATGAGAACAACATCCGACTACGGATGAAACACAAAAAGAAATCAAACAATATCCACCCTGCTAGCCCAGGCTGCCGACCTGGAACATAACCCAAGATCGACGAAGAAGAAGAAGAACTCCAACACAAGTAAACATCGCTCTCGCGTCATGAGCATCGCATAATCTGTACACAGAATCGGTGTTGTAGTAATCAGGAGCCACGAGGACTCAAAGAATCCCATTACCATGGGTATCAAGACTAGCAAAGCTTAATGGGTAAGGAGAGGGGTAAAGTGGTGAGGTTGCAGCAGCGACTAAGCATGTATGGTGGCTAACTTACGCAAATAAGAGCGAGAAGAGAAGCAAAGTAAGTTGTCGTCAACTAGTAATGATCAAGAAGTGATCCTGAACTCCTACTTACGTCAAACATAACCCGAAAACCGTGTTCTCCTCTCGAACAACCCTGAAAAGAGACACTCATGGTTACACACGCAGTTGGTGTATTTTAGAAGAGTTTACTTCAAGTTTACTACAACCGGATATTAACGAATTCCCATCTGCCACATAACCGTAGGCACGGCTCTCGAAAGTTTAAACCCTGCAGGGGTGTCCCAACTTAGCCCATGATAAGCTCTCGCGATCAACGAAGGATATTCCTTCTCCCGGGAAGACCCGATCAGTCTTGGAATCCCGGTTACAAGGCATTTCGACAATGGTAAAACAAGACCAGCAAGACCTCCCGGCGTGCCGACACCCTGATAGTAGCCGCGCGTATCTCGTCTCAGGCCACGACCGGATAAGCTAAGCGTACAAGTACCAACATAACCCAAGTTGCCAAGGGACGGTCCCGCACGATGCTCTAGTTTGGACCAACACTTAGACAAGCATTAGCCCGGGGGGGCTAAATAAAGATGACCCTCGGGCTCCGGAAACCCAAGGGAAAAAAAGGGCATAGGTGAGGTAAATGGTAAAACCAATGTTGGGCCTTGCTGGAAGAGTTTTATTCAAAGCGAACTGTCAAGGGGGTCCTATAAATCACCCAACCACGTTAGGGACGCAAACTCCGGGAACATAATACCGATAGGACGGAAACTAGGGCGGCAAGAGTGGAACAAAACACCAGGCATAAGGCCGAGCCTTCCACCCTTTACCAAGTATATAGATGCATAAATCATATAAGAGATATTGTGATATCCCAACAATAAAAATAATCCAACATGGAGCGATCTTCATCTTCACCTGCAACTAGCAACGCTATAAGAGGGGCTGAGCAAAGCGGTAACATAGCCAAACAACGGTTTGCTAGGAAGGGTGATGTAGGGCGGAACCCTACGTGGACGATCTTTCACGTTGGAGCGGATCCTACGGTGAATCACGAAGAACACGCGGAAGAACAAGAGGGAAAACACGGGGAAAACGAGAGAGAGATCACTCAACCGACAAGAGGTCAATCACACAAGTGCTAGATTATCGATCACATAGAGTGGCACAAGATTCAAGGACAACAAAGGTAAGGATACACGAGTAGCCGTTCTTCTCCGAGAGGAGGTCTTGATGGGGTCCACCCTAGTAGGGGGTCTTGAATCCGCTTGGGGGATCTTCTCCGTAGAGGTCCTGATCTCCGAGGAGAAGTAGCCAAGTGGATGAGCAAAGGCTCTCACACGGAAATATGAGCTAATCTAAAGCTAACCCTAGAAAGAGGAGGGGATCAAGTTTATATAGTCTCGGGGCGAAGGGGTACAAGGGACGAGTCCCGTAGGCACTGCACGCAGGCAGGGGAGGCCGGACGTCCGGGCGTCGGGCCGGATGTCCGGGCCTTCGCGAGGCGCCGGATGTCCGGGCTCTCAGCCCGGATGTCCGGGCTAGGGCGACCGATTCTGCAGAACCGGGTGATGGGAGCCGGATTTCCGGGCGAGTGGCCGGATATCCGGGGCTTCGGGACGGGCCGGATGTCCGGGCGGGGAGGCTGGATGTCCGGGCTGGTCTGGGTCTCCCAGGTGCATTCGGTGATGGAGGGGCCGGATTTCCGGGCGAAGGGGCCGGATATCCGGGGCTTCAGGAAGAGCCGGATGTCCGGGGCATGGGGCCGGATGTCCGGGCTGAGCAGACTTCTCCGGTTCCTCTCGTCGTGTTCCTTCATCCTTGTACTTGGGGACTTGTCCGTCTTCACGTGCACCCTCGGGAGGTTCCCCTAGACACCTAATCATGCATAGCATATCGGACTTAGGTAGTAGCCATGTCTCGAGTGGATCATATGTGATATCAATAAGGAAGGAGGTCACCTCGTTCTCGAGAGCTCTAGCTCTAGCTCGTGTCATGGGTCCTCTTGACTCTTGATGAGACGGTTGTAGGTCCATGGGGATGATCGTGGGATGCTCCGCATCATCTCCCCCCCCCCCTTGGGAGAGATCCGACCTCGGATCAAAAGCTTCATCTCCATGGAATGGTGCGAGGTCCTTGACGTTGAAGATGTCGCTCACGTTGTATTTGTCGCGAGGTAGGTCGATCTTGTAAGCGTTGTCATTGTAGCGTGCTAGCACCTTGAAAGGTCCATCGGCTCGAGGGAGAAGCTTGGACTTGCGTTCTTTGGGGAAGCGGTCCTTGCGGAGGTGTAGCCACACTAGATCACCAATGTTGAAGATGATGGGTTGCTTGTTGGCGTTGAGCTTGTTTGCTTGACGTTGTACTTGGCGCTCAATGGTGTGCCTTGTATCTTCGTGCATCTTCTTGATGTAGCGTGCTCGTTCACTTGCATCCATGTTGGTGCGCTCTTGGAGAGGAAGTGGTAGAATGTCCAATGGGGACAACGGGTTGAAACCGTAGACGACCTCGAAGGGGAACTTGTCGGTTGTTGAATGTCTTGCACGGTTGTAGGCGTACTCGACGATGGGTAGACATGCTTCCCATTCCTTGATGTTCTTCTTGATCAAGACACGAAGTAGAGTGGATAGTGTGCGGTTCGTCACCTCCGTTTGGCCGTCGGTTTGAGGATGGTATGCCGAGGAGAACAAGAGCTTGATTCCGAGCTTGGCACATAGGGTCTTCCAAAAGTAACTCCAGAACTTGACGTCACGATCGGAGACGATTGTCTTTGGTACGCCATGAAGTCGCAAGATTTCCCTACAAAAGAGATTTGCAACATGTGAAGCATCGTCTATCTTGTTGCAAGGTATGAAATGTGCCATCTTAGAAAATCTATCCACAACAACAAATACGGAATCCTTGCCATTTTGAGTCCTAGGCAAACCAAGTACAAAATCCATACTAATGTCTTCCCATGGTTGATATGGAATAGGAAGAGGCATGTAAAGACCATGAGATTGAGCTTTAGACTTAGCTTTGCGACATGTATAGCATCGGTTGGTGAAGCGTGAGGCGTCATGAACATCTTGGGCCAAAAGTAGTTGTTGGAGAGTGTGGCGAATGTCTTGTCGCGTCCAAAGTGTCCCATGAGTCCGCCTCCATGAGCCTCTTGCAAAAGGAGCAAACGAAGAGAAGACTCGGGAATGCAAAGTTTGTTAGCTCTCATAAGATAACCATCCTTGATGTAATATTGTTCCCAAGACGTATGCGTCAAACACTTAGCATGAGGAGAAGCAAAAGATGGATCATGCTCATACAAGTCTTTTATATGCTCAAAACCAATAACATTCAACTCAAGTTGAGTGACAAGCATGCATATGCGTGAAAGCGTGTCGGCAACTACATTTTCTTTACCCTTAATGTACTTGATCACATAAGCAAAAGATTCAATGAATTCACTCCATTTGGCATGACGCTTGTTTAACTTAGTTTGACCTTTGAGGTACTTAAGCGTTTCATGATCGGTATGGATGACAAACTCATGAGGTCTAAGGTAATGTTCCCAAACATGTAGCACACGCACTAAAGCATACAATTCTTTGTCATAGATGGGATAATTAAGTTGAGCACGGAGAGTTTTTCACTAAAATAAGCAATGGCTCATTTTCTTGCATCAAAACTCCGCCAATTCGGTACCACTTGCATCACAATGAACCTCAAAAGTTTTGTCAAAATTGGGCAAAGCAAGAATCGGAGCATGAGTAAGCAAAGACTTGAGTTCATCAAAAGCGGTTGATTGCAAAGTTCCCCAAACAAAGGGAGTATTCTTCTTGCTCAAATCATGCAAAGGAGCGGCAATTGTGCTAAAATCTTTCACAAAGCGACGATAGAAACCCGCAAGACCAAGAAAACTTCGCACTTGTTGCAAATTGGTGGGTTGGGGCCAAGTTTTAATTGCTTCAATTTTAGATTCATCAACATGGACACCCTTTGAGGAGACAACAAAACCCAAGAAAACCACTTTGTCAACTCCAAAAGTGCATTTTTTCAAGTTTGCATAAAGGCTTTCCTTGCGAAGAGTTTGCAACACAGATTTTACATGATTGATGTGCTCTTTCATGGTTTTGCTAAACACAAGAATGTCATCAAAGTAAACCACAACAAAGACTCCAATATAAGGACGAAGCACATGATGCATAAGGCGCACAAAAGTACCGGAGCTTCCAAAGACCCATAGGCATCACTAACCATTCATATAAACCAAATTTGGTTTTGAACGCAGATTTTCCATTCATCACCCTCTTGTATGCGGATTTGATAATAGCCACTTTTAAGATCAATTTTGAGAAAAGTTGGCTCCACTAAGTTCATCAAGCATGTCATCTAAGCGAGGAATGGGATGCCTATATCGAACGGTAATAGCATTGATAGGTCTACAATCGAACACAAGCGGAAACTTCCATCGGGCTTAGGCACAAGAATAACGGAACGCACAAGGGCTTAAGCTTTCACGTACATGACCGTTGTCGATTAGTTGTTGTACTTGCCTTTGAATCTCCTTGGTTTCTTCCGGATTGACTCGGTATGGAGCTTTGTTTGGTAGCGGCGCTCTGGGAATGAGGTCGATTCGATGCTCAATGCCTCGAAGAGGAGGTAGACCCGGAGGTAGCTCATCGGGGAAAACATCTTGGAATTCCTGCAAAAGAGATTGAAACACCAAAGGTAGCTCGTGAATGTTGTTAGTTTTTGGTTCTCCATCCTTGCACACAAGGACAAAGTGCATCACACTCGATGGGTTCTCACACACTTCTCTCATCTCACTTTTGGTGGCAAATAGAATGAGGTTTTTCTCTCTAGGCGAAGAGTCTCTCAAATTTGGCGTGTGGCTCTCACTCACGTTTGGGTGGATCACTTTCTCACTCTTGTCTCTATGATTGGTGGCTTGTTTGTCGGCTATCACATGACTAGGAGACATAGGTCGTAGCACATATTCTTTCCCTTTCATCTTGAAGCTATAGTGATTGGTGCGCCCATTGTGGATGACACCACGGTCGAATTGCCATGGTCGACCAAGAAGTAGGTGACAAACGGTCATTGGGACCACATCACATTCCAACGTGTCTTCATAAGCACCAATTTTGAAGGAGACTTGGACCGTATGCTCGACTCAGATAGTGCCGAGTCACTTAGCCATTGAACCTTGTAGGGTGCGGGTGCTTCCTCTTGACCAATTGGAGCTTGGAGCATAGTTCTTCACTTGCCAAGTTGTGGCAACTACCTCCATCGATGATGACCTTGATGGACCGTCCATTGATGCCGGCTTTTGTGTGGAAGATGTGGCATCGTTGGTCTTCTTCTTGTTGATGTTGGAGAGTCAAGACCTTGGAGACAACGAGAGTGGGGCTCGAATCCTCGTCACAAAAGACTTGGTCATCTTCATCTTCATTCACTTGCCGGTGCATGGCCACTTGCTCAAGGGCTTCCATTTCTTCTTCACTCATGGAGTCATATGTTCCATCGTCGTTGAGGATCATGGTGCGCTTGTTGGTGCATTCATATGACTTGTGGCCTCGGCCGCCGCAAGTGAAACACTTGAAGGAGCTTGTTTTGATAGTCTCATCGGTCGGAGTAGAGGATGAAGCACGCGGCTTGAGGTTTCTTGTAGTAGGAGGAGGACGACTTGAACTTGTCGATGTCTTCTTGTAACTTGACTTGTCGTCGTTTCTTGAAGAAAGCTTGGTCGAAGTAGATGTTGGAGTAGTCGTTGAAGCTTGGTTGTTGGAGAAGCCGAGGTCTTGGATGAGTACTTGGCGTGCCAGAAGTCATCTTGCACTTGGCGTTCCCGCCTTTGTAGCTTGATGCACGAGCTCAATGAGGGATGAGTATGGTTGGAAGTCGGCGATCTTCTTGATGGGATGATTGAGTCCATTCAAGAAACGTGCCATAGTTTGCTCATCATCTTCCTTGACATTGGCTCGAATCATGGCTATCTCCATTTCCTTGTAGTACTCTTCAACACTCTTTGTTCCTTGCTTGAGTAGTTGGAGTTTCTTGAAGAGGTCGTGGTTGTAGTAGGTTGGCACAAAACGTGCTCGCATGACATCCTTCATTTGAGCCCAAGTGGTGATTGGAGGTTCACCTCTTGCTTGTCGTCTCTCAATGATTTGTTCCCACCATATGAGCACATAGTCGTGGAACTCAAGTGATGTGTAACACCCCGGATACAACTTTCCATATCCGTAACTCCAACTCTTGCCTTTTCCGGAGATGTGATTTATTATTTCCTTCGCGGTTGGGTTTTGTCTGTTGTTTTGCATTTTGTTCTTGTTATGCATTTCATCTCATGGCATCATCTGCATTTCATCCGCATGTTTTCAAAACTTGCATCTGTTCGGTTCCGCCGGTTCTCTCCGTTGTCCGTTCCGAGTCGGATACACTCAAGCGCGCGCTTGCACCTCCGAGATATTATTTTATTAGTGGCATAATAATGTTCTCGGAATGGGTTGCAACTTGTCATGCGGTCTTATTATAGTGTAGACAGGCCGCCTGCCAAGTTTCGTCGCATTCGGAGTTCGTTTGACTGCCCAACCGTTATATTTATAACCGCGATATAGTCGGCCTAGCGTCGACGTTTTCGATATCCTAAGCTGCCACGGGTCGCTCTATTCCTCTCTCTTCTCAGTTCGAGGCATTCTACACAGCCCACCGCAGCCCACCTAACCCCCTCCGCTCCGGACCGCCAGATCGAGATCCGAGGGTCCAAACCCTCAAAAACCCCTAACCCTAGCCTTACCCTATTTAAACACCCCCAATGCCATTTTGGGTCTTCCTTCCTTCCCTCAAATCCGCTCCCCCAATCATCGAGCAGCCACTCCCACCTTCCCCTCGGATCTGGCGCGCCGCCTGCCCTCCACTTGGCGCCCGCCGCCACATCGCCACGTCCAATGAGGCTCCGCCACGTCGCCCAAACCGCCTCCTCCAACCAGCGCCCTCCACGCGTCATCCCGCGCCCGGCCTCCCAGGCCAGCCCGGCCCATCCATGCAGCCCGCCGGGCCGATCTGGGCCAGGCGCCCGCGCCACCACCGCCCGCCCTAGCGCTCGTTCCAGCCCGCCGACCAGCGGCGTCCGCCGCCTTGCCGCTGCCTCGGCGCCTTGCCACCGAACCCAGGCTGGCCTTCGCTGTCGCCGACCACCTCCGTCCAGTGTCCCGCCCTCTCTCTCCCTTCCTTTTCCCTCTCTCTCCCTCACGGTCCCTGCCTCTCTCTCTCCGCAGGTTGCCGCCACCGCGAGTTTCGAGCTCCCGCCGTCGCTCGGATCCCGTCGCCGAGCCCTCGACTTCCTCCTTGGCCGGATCCGCGAGTCGCCGCCGGATCCGCTTCGTTCCGGCCCCTCCGGGCCTCCTCCGCCCCTCCCGGCGTTGGCCGCCGGCCGCCGCCGCTGGCAAGATCGGGAGGAGCCGATCCGCCTGGCGCCCGTTGACCGCCGACCCAGCGTGGCCTCGGCCCGGCCAGTGTCAAGCGGCCCACAGCCCAGCCAGCCCAGCCCCTCCGCTGGCCTCCTTCCCACCGATCGGGCCTTGGCCGGGTGAGGCCACCCCAGCCCTCCTCATGCATTGCTGGCCCAGCAGATTTGGCCCATATCTTGTTTTTTTCAGCTTCTGCGATTTCGCTTTATCCAATAATTTAACTGCATTTTCTGAAAAACCCTCCATGTTCATGCATCAATAATTAATTAACCGTGCATCGGATTTAAACAAACTTTATATGTAATATGCTCAGAATATTGTGTAGATTAATAATATGCCATTTTCATCCCATGTTAAAATGTTTAAATTGATGTTTGCATTAATTTGCTAATATGCCATGCTAAAATGCTTTAATTCATAACTAAATAACCGTAACTCGAATTAAATGTTCTTTATATGTAAATGGGGTGGAAAATGCCTAGATTAACATGGTCCACTTTATGTTGCTGTTTAACAACTCTAAAATTGTGTTTAGGGCAGAACAGTACCGAATCTAAAATATTGCTCATGGGGATTTTCCGGAATTGTTGTTTCTTATTTCCGGCCTCATTTAAACTTGCCTAAATAGTTAGTTTAATTATGCTCCACCTCTTGCCATGTTTAACAACATTTAATATTGTTGTGTACCTAACCGAGAGAGAACTAAATAAGTGTTGTGGTGTTCCGTCAATATGCAACTCGTTGCATATTGAGCTCCACTTAACTTGTAGTGTTGTTTGTGCATATTGCCATGCCATGCATTTTTAAACCGGACATGCATCATACTTGATTGTGCATCATGCCATGGTTATGATTGTGTGTTTACTATGTTGTTTGCTCCTTTCCGGTTTGCTTCTCTCGTTAGCTTCGGGTTCGTTCCGGAGTTGTGAGGATTCGTTCGACTACGCCCGTTTGTCCTCTTCATGGACTCGTTCTTCTTCCTTGCGGGATTTCAGGCAAGATGACCATACCCTCGAAATCACTTCTATCTTTGCTTGCTAGATGCTCGCTCTTTTGCTATGCCTATGCTACGATGCCTACCACTTGCTATATCATGCCACCCACATTGCCACGTCAAACCTCTAACCATCCTTTCCTAGCAAACCGTTGTTTGGCTATGTTACCGCTTTGCTCAGCCCCTCTTATAGCGTTGTTAGTTGCAGGTGAAGTTGAAGTTTGTTCCTTGTTGGAACATGGAGATGTTGTTCCTTTTTGGAACATGTTTACTTGTTGGGATATCACAATATATCTTATTTAATTAATGCATCTATATACTTGGTAAAGGGTGGAAGGCTCGGCCTTATGCCTGGTGTTTTGTTCCACTCTTGCCGCCCTAGTTTACGTCATATCGGTGTTATGTTCCCGGATTTTGCGTCCCTAACGCGGTCGGGTGATTTATGGGACCCCTTGACAGTTCGCTTTGAATAAGACTTTTCCAAAGAAGGCCCAACATTGGTTTTACATTTGCCTCCTAGCCTTTTTCCCTTGGGAGTCGCGCATCCCGAGGGTCATCTTTATTTACCCCGGGCCAATGCTTGTCTAAGTGTTGGTCCAAACTAGAGCCACTTGCGGTGCCGCCCGAGGCAACTTGGGGTATCGTCGGTTGCCGTCACGTAGTGTTCATCCGGTCGTGGCTCGAGACGAGATCTGCTGCTACTATCGTGGTGTCGACGCCGGGAGGTCTTCTTGGACTTGTTTTATTGCTGTGAAATGTCTTGTAGCCGGATTCGAGACTGATCGGGCTTCCGGGAGAAGGTCTATTCCTTCGTTGATCGCGAGAGCTTATCATGGGCTAAGTTGGGACACCCTGCAGGGTTTGAACTTTCGAAAGCCGTGCCAGCGGTTATGTGGCGAGATGGGAATTTGTTAATGTCCGGTTGTAGAAAACCGAAGTTCATCTTAATTAAAATACACCAACCGCGTGTGTAATCTGTGATGGTCTCTTCTCGGTGAGTCCGGAAGTGAACACTGTGTTGGAGTTATGCTTGACGTAAGTAGTTTCGGATCACTTCTTGATCATAGTTGTTCGACCGTGCTTTGCCTCCTCTTCTCGCTCTCTTTTGCGTATGTTAGCCACCATATATGCTAGTCGCTTGCTGCAGCTCCACCTCACTACCCTGTCCTACCTTTAAGCTTAAATAGTCTTGATCTCATGGGTGTGAGATTGCTGAGTCCCGTGACTCACGTGATACTTCCCAAAACCAGTTTGCGGTGTGCCGATGAAACCGAGCAGGTGATGCACCCGAGCTCAAGGAGGAGCTCGATGAAGATCTTGTTCATTGTGTTGTTTCGTTTGAGTTGATCAGAGTGGAGCCAGTTGGGACGATCGGGGATCTGTGTAGCATTTGGGGTAGTCTTCTTTTATTTTGGTTCCGTAGTCGGACCTTGATTGTATCTGTATGATGTAATGTTTTACTCATGTATTGTGTGAAGTGGCGATTGTAAGCCAACTATGTATCTCTTTTCCCTTATGTATTACATGGGTTGTGTGAAGATTACCTCACTTGCGACATTGCTTTCAATGCGGTTATGCCTCTAAGTCGTGCTTCGACACGTGGGAGATATAGCCGCATCGAGGGCGTTTCATGATGCCATAGCGATTTTCTTCGCTTCATCGTAGTTGTGCAAGCGGAAGATTTTGTCAACCTTCAATGCCCATGAGAGGTAGTCTTCGGGGTCATTGCTTCCATTGAACTTGGGCATGGTGAATTTTAGCTTGCCGTAGCGTTGCTCTTCATTGTGTTGTTGGCGATGTTGATGATGACGTCCTTGTCGTGGAATGTACTCGTCTTCATGTTGCTCTTGGCGCGGAGGAAGACCATGATCAACTTGCTCTTGTTGAATTTGAGGTTGAGGTGGAGCTTGACGAGCTTGTGGAGGAGCTTGAGGAACTAGACGGTGTACATGAGGTTGGTAGTTCCTCTCTTGGATTTCTTCTCGAAGGGCTTCCTCTTGATTGCGCCGTTCGCGATTGCGGTTGGCGATTGCTCTACTTGATTCTTGAAGGGCACGTTGCGCCTCAAGAGCTTGCGCTTCACGTTGTTGTTGTTGAAGACGTTGAGCCTTGGCGTCTTGTTCATCTTGGTGAAGACGTGCTCGTTCTTCCTCTTGTTGGCGACGAAGACGTTGTCGTTCTTGAGCTTGAGCAAAAGCCTCATGGTTTGATTGAGGACGAGGAACTTGATCATCAACTTGCTCTTGTGAATGCTTGTCATGTAGCGGGTTGCGAGATGCATGACGGTCTTGGCGCACGGCACGACGAAGAGTGTTCGACGACGGTGTACTTGAGTCATAAAAGGTGTCGTCGGAATGTCGACTCGAGCGGCTTCGTCTTGATGATGAAGAAGTGGAATGATGCCGGTTTCTCATCAACGCGCGGATCTCGTCCATTCTTGCATCATTCTCTTGCTTGTGAGCCTCGAACTTGTTGTCGAAGTAGTCTCTTGTACGTTGCTCGGAAAGTCGCAAGTCGGTGGTGAGGTTGTCGATGCAGTCGCTCATTGCTTGTTGTTCTTGGTGCAACGCTCGTTGTGCACCAAAGAGGTGGCTCTTGGTGACGTATGAGGACATGTCGTCGTCTTGCTCGATGAAGAGTGGGTTGGTAGAAGAACTTGGCCTATCCATCATTCCAAACAAGATGTGAGTGGTAGAACGGAAAAGAACTTATACCAATGTACCTTTGACCGATGTTGAAAATGAATCAAGTTCACTCAAATGTGGACAATGAAATAGCACTCTTGGTACCGATTCTTGTCGGTTCTCACACCTACACAAATAAAAGCTTATGGTGGAGCTCGGTTAGGATGGTGGCACAAAATTTGATGCAATTGTAAGTGAGACTCAATAAGTTGGAAATGATTCACAAATTTGCAAATGCAACAAGTAGACCAATAGCAAGATATGTTACACGGAAACACACGCGCAAATAGATAATATGGGGTTATGCAACCAAGGATGAGCCAAAATGTGGAATTCACCAAGATGCTCTTGTTGCACAACACTAGAGAGCGCTAGCACGATTGCACAATAGGCGGATACGAACTTGTGCACAACCTACTAAGAAAAAATGCAACGACTTCTATCCCAAGTATGCTATATGAATGGTGTGTCGATGTGTTGATCCAAGATGATCAAGTATGACAATCTTAATGTTTTATGATGCTATGGTTCTTGCTCATAAGCTCTTTGCTTATCTTTCTCTCTTTGCTTAAAAGCTTGATTGGCTCTTTCTCTTTTGAGCTCTTTTCTCATGCAAAACTTCACGAACCAAGATAGCAATTGTGTATGCGATGAGAACTTTGTGACACACAAGTTGATGCTAAGATATGCACCACTTTGGTATGGTATGTATGCTATGGAGTATGATCACTAATGTGCACAAGTCACGTTGCCGGCAATACTCAATGGCTAGTCTCGATGGGTAAGCGACGCAAAAGATGGGCTATGATGGTAATCAATGCAACTGCAAGTAATGACAAAGGTGTCGACGATGTTACCGTCCTTGGCGAAAATGAGCGGTGGTGATGTTGATGTTGAACCGTACCTAGATAGCCGAAACACAAAAGGATACGGAAAAACCCCAACTCAAATTCTCAAGTCAAAATGTGGCAACATTGTCGGAATTGGTTTCGGGAAAGGCTATGGTGGTGTTATGCGGAAATGGTGGAGGTAAGTGGAAGTGTATGTGGGCACGGGACAAAATTTGGCGAAGGTTAGGCGGTGATCGGGGTGGTGGAGGGTAATGTTGTTATCAGGGGCCGGAAATCCGGGCTAGAAGCCGGATGTCCGGGGCGCCGGATGTCCGGGCTGATCGGGCCGGATGTCCGGGCCGCCGGATGTCCGGGCTGCTCGGGCCGGATGTCCAGGCTCGAAGAACACCGCGAGGAGAGTTCAAATCGGATCAAAATTTGGGCGAATTTGTGGATGGAAATTGTGGAAATGGTGGGGAAAAGCTAGATCTACCTGCAACACACGAAATCCACGGATCAAATCCAACAAAATTTCATCACACTAACAAATCACAAAAAAATTTGGGGGCTATTTTTGTGGGGAATTTTCGAAATTAGGACAAAAACAACAAAAACAAGCTAGAAAAAGAGGGTAGGGGCTCCAAAAACGTGATCAACGTGGCTCATGATACCATAGATGATGTAGGGCGGAACCCTACGTGGACGATCTTTCACGTTGGAGCGGATCCTACGGTGAATCACGAAGAACAGCGGAAGAACAAGAGGAAAACACGGGAAAACGAGAGAGAGATCACTCAACCGACAAGAGGTCAATCACACAAGTGCTAGATTATCGATCACATAGAGTGGCACAAGATTCAAGGACAACAAAGGTAAGGATACACGAGTATCCGTTCTTCTCCGAGAGGAGGTCTTGATGGGGTCCACCCTAGTAGGGGGTCTTGAATCCGCTTGGGGGATCTTCTCCGTAGAGGTCCTGATCTCCGAGGAGAAGTAGCCAAGTGGATGAGCAAAGGCTCTCACACCAAAATATGAGCTAATCTAAAGCTAACCCTAGAAAGAGGAGGGGATCAAGTTTATATAGTCTCGGGGCGAAGGGGTACAAGGGACGAGTCCCGTAGGCACTGCACGCAGGCAGGGGAGGCCGGACGTCCGGGCGTCGGGCGGATGTCCGGAGCCATGAGGCGCCGGATGTCCGGCTAGGGCGACCGATTCTGCAGAACGGGTGATGGGGCCGGATTCGGGCGAGTGGCGGATATCCGGGGCTGGACGGGCGGATGTCCGGCGGGGAGGCCGGATGTCCGGGCTGGTCTGGTCTCCAGTGCATTCGGTGATGGAGGGCGGATTTCGGCGAAGGGCGGATATCCGGGGCTTGTGAAGAGCCGGATGTCCGGGCATGGGGCGGATGTCCGGGCTGAGTGACTTCTCCGGTTCCTCTCGTCGTGTTCCTTCATCCTTGTACTTGGGGACTTGTGCTGCTTCACGTGCACCCTCGGGAGGTTCCCTAGACACCTAATCATGCATAGCATATCGGACTTAGGTAGTAGCCATGTCTCGAGTGGATCATATGCGATATCAATAAGGAAGGAGGTCACCTCGTTCTCGAGAGCTCTAGCTCTAGCTCGTGTCATGGGTCCTCTTGGCTCTTGATGAGACGGTTGTAGGTCCATGGGGATGATCGTGGGATGCTCCGCATCAAAGGGTGATAAAGGTTAGGGGCTATCATGGCAATTTGGGAGGCTTGATAAGCAAGTGGTAGGTAGCGCGGCATAGCGAAAGCATCGAGGCAACTAGCATAGCAATGATAGTAATGAGATCCAAGGTGACGGTCATCTTGCCTGAAATCCCGCTAGAAAGAAGACCGAGTCCATGAAGATGAACCAACGTAGTCGAACGGATCCTCACAATCGCAATGTAACCGGAACTATGGAGAAGAAGCACAACCAGAAAGAAGCAAACATCATGGTAAACAACCATCACATAAACATGGCATGATGCACAATCAAATATGATGCATGTCCGGTTTAATGATTCATGGCATGACAAAGTGCAACAAACAATACTATAAGTTAAGTGGAGCTCATATTGACAAAACACCACATTGACATATTTAGTTTAATCTCGTTTAAACTACCAAACGATATTAAATGTTGTTAAACATGGCAAGAGGTGAAGCATAATTAAACTACCTATCTAGGCAAGTTTAAATGAGGCCGGAACAACAAACAACAATTCTGAAAAATCCCCATATACATATTTCGAATTTGGTCCTATTCTGCCCTAAAACATTTTTTAGAGTTGTTAAACAGGAAAATAAAGTGCAGCAAGTTCATCTATGCATTTTTCTACCCCAAAAACATATAAAGTTTATTAAAATCGGAGCTACGGTTATTAAGTTATGAATTAAACCATTTTAACATGTCATTTGAGAAAATTAAAGCAAACAACAAATTAAACATTTTTTGCATGGATGAAAGCAGCATATTGTGAAACTAGATGAAATTCTAAGCATTTTACATACACAGTTTGTTTAATTTGGATGCATGCATGTTTAGTTATTAACAATACAAAACAGGGGCATTTTTTGTAAATAAGAATGCATTGAGAAAATGCTAAAATACACATACTGAAAAAAAAAACATATGGACGGGCCAGAAGAGTGCAGCGGCCCAGAAGTGGAATCGGGCTCAACCGGCTATGGGTGTGCACACTGGGCTAAAAATAAACAAAACAGGGGCATTTTTTGTAAATAAGAATGCATTGAGAAAATGCTAAAATACACATACTGGAAAAAAAACATATGGACGGGCCAGAAGAGTGCAGCGGCCCAGAAGTGGAATCGGGCCCAACCGGCTATGGGTGTTCACACTGGGCTAAAAATAAACAAAACAGGCTAGATGAAATTCTAAGCATTTTACATGCATAGTTTGTTTAATTTGGATGCATGCATGTTTAGTTATTAACAATACAAAACAGGGGCATTTTTTGTAAATAAGAATGCATTGAGAAAATGCTAAAATACACATACTGGAAAAAAAACATATGGACGGGCCAGAAGAGTGCAGCGGCCCAGAAGTGGAATCGGGCCCAACCGGCTATGGGTGTGCACACTGGGCTAAAAATAAACAAAACAGGGGCATTTTTTGTAAATAAGAATGCATTGAGAAAATGCTAAAATACACATACTGGAAAAAAACATATGGACGGGCCAGAAGAGTGCAGCGGCCCAGAAGTGGAATCGGGCCCAACCGGCTATGGGTGTGCACACTGGGCTAAAAATAAACAAAACAGGGGCACACTATGATTTGATCCCAGGACCTACTGGATGTGTGCACGAGGGAGGAACCACTGGGTTAGCTTAGTGTTCGTGACACAAAATACGCCCACACTCTTTTGAGCTATTCAACAACAGGTCGAGCTTGGCCATGGCTGCACGGCGACAACCGATGGCGAGGGCAAGCACAAGCAACGACCGTTGGGGTGATGAACCTGCGGCGGGCGTGCGGATTTTGGAGGCGGTGCTACCAGCGGAAGGCTTGAGGGTGTGTGGAAGCTGTGTGAGTGAGCACGCGTGTACAGGAGCGAACGTGGCGAGCTACAGGCGCAACCATGAACGGCGGCCTGGTGGTGATGATGCGTGAGGATATGCATGTGATGTTTGGCGTGTTCTGGAGTTGCACGCGTAGGTGCAAGAAAGGGGCGACCGTGTGCAACTGTGTGTGTGCGCGCTAGGCAAGGCTAGGAAAAGGACGCGGGCGCTCGAGCTCGAGCACGGCTCGACTCGGGGCACGGCAAGCAGCGGCGACGGCAACAGGGCACGGTGAGCCGGCGGCAGAGCTGCGGAAGAAGGTGCGAGGCGATGGGGCGTCTGAAGCCAATCGGGCCTCGGGATCTGCGAGGATGCACGAGAGCGTCTGGCCGGATCTGAAAAATTCAGAAAACACCAGAGCGGCGAGAGCGCGACGCGAAACCGATCCCAGGTACGTCTACGGCGATCTATATGCAGAAGAAGAAGAGAGGAGATAAGAAGGTATACCTAGCTCACCCTAGGACACGGATAAATCGATGTAGACAAGCCATCAGCGACGCGGACGAGCTCTGAACCCGACGCGGTTCCTGTCCGAGGAAGAAGGAAGCAGAGGAAGACGCCAGGCGCGGGACTTGGAGACTCCTTATGTGACGCAGATGTAGCAGCGGGCGAAGAGGACGTCGAAGGACTTGCCGGACACGAACGGCGAGGAAGAAGACGAAGGAGTTCACGGCGGCGACATGGCTGGTCCTCCGGTGCGCTCGGAATGCGCGGGAGCGATGGATCAGATGGATTGGCGTGGCTTACCGGGTGGCGGCGGAGATGGGGAAAAGAGGGGGATCGGGGAACCCTAGGGAAGCAGGGGCGAATTTATAGGAGGGCCAGGAGGCGTCGAGGAGTCGTGGTGAAACCACGGTGGCCATGTGCGCTCTTCACTGAGAGTTACTGAGAGAGAGAGAGAGGGTGCGTGAGGTGGAAGAAAAAGGTGAGGGGGAGAGGATGACAGGTGGGTCCGGCCCGGTGCATGAGCAAATTTACCAGGGGAAAGGAGCAAAGGCCAGGCACGGGCTGGGCTGCGGGTGATGTTGGGCTGCGCTGGGCTGCTGGTTTCCTCACCTTCTTTCCTATTTTTCAAACAGAAAAGAAGAGAGAAAAGTGCAGGGAGTTTGGATAGGGTAGTGGCCAAGATGTAAATATTTATGGACTGCTGGTATAATGGATAATTAAGTAAAATTGGTTTGGATATTTTTACAGACAGAAATTTAAAACAAGTTTGAATTTCATTCAAACTTGAGTTAAATTCTAGCCCAACCAAAACAACTTACAAAGAGCTGCAACTTGGCGGGGGTGCATGCATGATGCAAGATTCTGAGAAATAAGTGAACATTTCTTTGGGACAGGAAAATGCCACTTGCAATAAATGTGTGAGAATTGAAAGGAAGAGGCTAGTGATGGGGTGTTGCACTTGATGATAGTTTAGATGGAAGGGCAAGATGGAACAACAAAGAAGATGAGGAGAAGGAGTTCACAAAGATAACAAGCACACAACAAATGTGCACACGATGAATATGCACACTACAAGGATGATCATGATGCAAATGCAACAAAATGACATAGGCAAAATCACATCATGAAGCATAGAACAAAGCAAGTGAGACGACCATGGCAAGGAAACAAGGATGGCCCAATGCAATATAATAAAATATGAACATGATGCAAGAGAAAAATATGGCAATGGCATTCATCATGAACATGGCAACAACACATGAAGGAAATGAAATATGCAAAATAATTATGATAATGCAACAAACACAATAACCACACGGCAACAACTAAAATAAAAGGAAGGCAACTAGAGCATCGGTCTCGGGGCGTTACACGTTGACTAGTCAACTGGGTCCCCTTAGCCCACCTGTCAGTCATTGTGTACACCGTGCTGGGTGCACTTAGCATTTTAGCATTTATTTTCGAATTAATTTTAATTTCAGAATATTGCTAAAACTTTAGAAATTCGTAGAAAATAATCTGTAACTCGGATGAAAAAGTTTTATACATGAAAGTTGCCCAAAAAGATGTGACGAATCCAAATATGCAGTCTGTTCGTCTGCCACACGTCCCTATCATAGCGAACATGGAACCATCCCCCTCTAGTCCGCCTGTCCAAAAATGCCAAACTTCGGGAAAACTTTCCCGGATGTTATTCCCCTTCGTCGATATCGCGTAACACTGCATTAGAACACCCCTAGCACCATATATCGCCATGTCATGCTTAGTCTTGCATCTGTGTGCCTTGTATTTACTGTTTCTTCCCCCTCTTCTTCTCCAGTAGACCCCGAGACCGCTGCTGATGCCACTGTGATCGATTACGTCACCGACGACCCTCCTTCCCTTTCAGCAGAGCTTCCAGGCAAGCAAACCCCCCTTGATCATTCTGATATCGCCCATTCCATTCTCTCTCATGCTTGCATTATATTTTGCTACTGTATTTGATTGCTCCTATCTGATGCATAGCCTACTTTTGTAACCTGCTGTTGTACCTTACCTGCTTAACCTAAACTGCTTAGTATAGGTTGGTTAGTAATCCATCAGTGACCCCACACCATGTCCCAGTTGCCTCGGCTTGTTGACCGATGACTTGATCAACGTGATCGATGTCCAAAGACTTACACTTCACACCTCACCCCCTTTAGTTGCTCGACTCTACAGAGCTACTATCGAGTGCCGAGGGTGATACCTCGTAATGCACTCCTGATGATAGTTCTGTAGTGTAGCTAATCGGTCGTGGCCCGTCGAGGGTTATTCCTCCTCACCACTCCCGATGCGACTCTGTCGTGCAACACCTCAAGTGTGAACCTCGAGGGTGATTCCTCTTATGTTCACCTTGATGTTTACATTGAGTGGAATCCATCGAGGGTGATTCCTCGGGTTTTCCCCTTGATGTTTTGGAGACACAATTACCCTAACTTTACTTCAGACCCTTGTTAAAGTCGGGCGGGCCCAGTGAGCACCCGCGAGAGATACCTATGGAAGTCGGGCGGGCCCGGAGAGCACTCGCGAGATGTTACGGTGGCGGCTGGCTGTTTAGCGGTATCACCCTGGATGGGGTGGTAGCTCCGGACTTGTCCCGACAGCCGTCACTACTTTTAATTGTTAATGCACTAACATGTTTGGGTATTTGTTCTGAGCTGGCCACTGTCCTATACGCGCTAACCACCACACGGGAATAGTTATGGGCACTCGGCGTCATAGTATTAGCGGAGCTTTGTCAGACGTCTAGTTCAGCATTGCGGCACGGCTGGGCCGGCACCATCCATGCAGAGGTGGAGCCTGGACCTGCCCTGCGCGCAACGACCCGGAGTGCAACGGGCGATGGGCCCAAGACCCCAGAGTGCTTAGGATGTAGACCGACGGGGACCTCTCTGCTGAGCCTCGGTAGGGCTGCGACGTGTTGATCTTCCAAGGCTAGGCATTTACTCAGGAAAGTGTGTTCGGCCAGAGTAATCAAGCGTGTTGGAAAACATGGTGCACCTCTGCAGGGAAGATTTATGTATTCGAATAGCCGTATCCTCGGTAACGGATGTTCGGACTTGCATCCTGATCTATTACAACTAGAAATGGATACTTGAGATATGTGATGGATTTGTGTCTCCGGGATTGCTTTCTCGCAGGGAGTCGAGGAAGGATCTCTGGGTGTTAATACTATAACATGCTTGTTAACTGTACTCTTGTGAATGCTGCAAGATGCTTGGAGCTGCTTGAAGATGGTAGTCTCTGATAGGCTAGTCCTTCCCCCTATTCTGGCATTTCTGCAGTTCAGTCCACAGATACACCCTTCCATTTGATACCAATGCATATTTAGTATAGATCTGATGCTTGCGAGTACTTTGGATGAGTACTAAAGTTGCTTTGCTACCCCTTTTCCCCCTTCTTTCTTCTTTTCGGTTGTTGCAACCAGATGGTGGATCCGAGGAGCAAGATGTCAGTGTCGACTACTGCTACTACCCAACAGAGCCTACTGCTACGTGGAGACCGCCGACGGCCAGGAGTAGTTAGGAGGTCCCAGGCAGGAGGCCTTGCCTCTTTTATCATTGTTGCTTTTGTGCTTGCCTTCTTAAGGTAGTCTTGTTTAACTTATGTCTGTACTCAGATATTGTTGCTTCCGCGGACTCTTGTGCTTTCGAGCTTCTGTATTTGAGCCCTCGAGGCCCCTGGCTTGTAATATGAAGCTTCTACTATTTTATTAGTGTCTAGATTGTGTTGTGATATCTTCCCATGAGTCCCTGATCTTGATCGTACACATTTGCGTGTATGATTAGTGTACGATTGAATCGGGGGCGTCACACCAGAGAAAGTTCGTGATGATCCTATTTGCCTTCTTGAGGATTGGTGGAGAGAGCGTCATTGCGAGGAGGATGTGCACGGGCATGGCAGACAACACTTGTCGGACCAAGGCCAAGCGCTCACCGCGCATGAGGAGCGCAGACTTCCAAGTAGCCTGCTTGTGTAGAATTTTGTCAATGAGGGGAATCAAATCGGAGGGGGGCCTTCCGAAGGGAGAGTGGGAGGTCCAAGTACCGTAGTGAGAGGGAAGTGACTGGGCAAGCAAGCGTCGTGCCTATGGACTCCACGACAGGGATGGTACATTGGATAGGCAGGACGAAGCACTTGACAAAGTTCGTGCGGAGGCCGGACATCTCACCAAAGAAATCCAAGAGCTTGTTGACCGTGATGAGCTCGAAAGTGTCTGGATGGCAAAATACTACCACATTGTCCGTGTAGAGGGAAACGCTAGAAGCGGCGTGGCTACAAGTTAGCCGTCAAATGACACCGGACGTGACTGCCCACTGTAGGAGCGAGTTGAGAGCGTCGATGACCAAGATGAAGAGCATCGGGGATATAGGATCGCCCTACCGGAGACCTTGGCAGTGTGCGATGGGTGGGCCTGGAGTACCGTTGATCAAGACGTGCGTAGAGGCCATGGAGATGAGGATGGACACCCACTCGCACCACCGCGGGCCAAAGCCCAAGTGCTGAAGGATCTAGAGAAGAAAAGGCCAGGAGACCGAATCAAACGCCCGCGCAATATCCAGATTCAAAAGGACCTGTGGTTGTTTAAGCTGGTGCAGCTGCCGTGCCATTTGCTGGACGAGGAAGTTGTCATGGACGCTCCTCCCAGCGATGAAGGCACTTTGGTTAGCAGAAACAAGCTCACCAAGCCTGGGAGCAAGACGAAGCAACATGATCTTGGTAAATAGCTGGGCCACCAAGTGGATGAGACTAATTGGACGATACTCGAAGAGTGTGGCCCCATCCGGCCTCTTCGGCAATAGGATGATGAGAGCCTCATTGAGCCGTTGGAATGCCCGACCATTGAGAGAGTAGAGCCTGTCGAAAACATAACAGAGCTCCCTTCCGGCAAGTCGCCCGGACTGATGGGTTCACGGCCGAGTTCCTCCGCTCTCTTATATTTTTGGGAATGAATTCTAGAACTTTGCATGCAGTATGCAATTGAGTGTGCGGTGATAAAAGGTATGATGCTGGACAAATTATTAGAAAGTGCCTTGGTCATATGAATTCAGTAGAAAATATAGCATGAGATTTTGAAACATCTATGTCATATTTTAATAATCACCACCATGCTAAACAAATTTGGGGCCAAGCTACACTTTTTAGTGCATTGCAAAAGAACCTAGAAGGGTACTTGAAAAAAAATCTTGGAGGTAATATCACCGGTGGTGCTTAAACTTTTATCGATATTCACTTTAGTGTCTGAACTTGAAAAATATACCAAGCTGATTCTAAAACTTGGCACAACCATGTAAATATAGTGCTAATCCCATTAGTAGACGTAAAATACACTGTCATGGCACCGTATTTTCATTAGCATGCACATATGGCATGCCAGCATAACGTGGGCCCTCTGAACAGAATGATTGCATAGCATATGTCTCTATGACCAGAAGGTCCCATTTGTCAGCACAGAGTGAAAATAAGTGGGGAGCGCTGCGATTCGAACGAGCGACCTGCTGATAGCGAGCCAACTTGACAACACCAACTTATTTGTGTATTCCCATTAAAAAAACTTATTTCACGTGTACATTTCTGAAGCAAATACCTAATGTATTGTTAATAAACAAGCCCGTGTAGTTTTAATGGCCTGCAGTTAGTGCAGCCCATGTTGCCCATGGCATGCTGTTATTAATATTCACATTTTTTAGAATTCATTTATTCCTATGTTATAAATATTATACATACAAATAGAATAACCTATTTAGCAAAATGTTCAAGTAATTTTTAAAAATATTGACATATTTGTTTTAGAAACATCCTACAAATAAAACAGTATTTCTGATTATAAAATGTTTGCATTATTTAGAATTATATAAATATTTTCTAAATTACAATTCATAATTATTATTTTAAATACACAAAAGTTGAAAAATTACATGCACATTTTTATGATCCATAAGTAGGAGTTTAATGTTTAAGAATTTTTCTAATAATTACAAAATATTCATAAATGAGGAATTTTTATTTTCTAATATATTCACTCCCACTATATTTTTATTATAGAAAATTATGAATATATGACAGGATGAAAGTTATACATATGTGAATATTAATAAAAATGTTTCAATTAATAATTTTATATAATTTAACCATAAGCGAGAGTATATAATTATTTTGAAATTTATAAAAATTAACTTTAAAAAAATATTTTGCATTTCCTAACAATTTTATTTACTAAAAGCCTTAAATATAATTCATATGTAAACAACTGAATATTTTTCAAAATTACATGATTTTTGAATTAATTATTATTTTGTATGTATGATATTTATAAAGCACGAATGTTTGAAATATATTTTACTACCGTGATTATAATTTATAAACTTTTTACATATTCTAAACTTTTTGAGGGATCTTTTACAGATTCTAAGAAAACTAACATGCGTAAAATGGGTTGCACTGGCTGCAGTCCATTAAAATCCACGAACATGTCTTTTAACTAACAATAATATCTGTTATCCTTAACAGGGCCGTGAAAATGAGTGGCGCCTAGTGGCTAGTATTGCCTGTTTGTTAGGGCGAGGTCGTGTGTTCAAGTCCCAACGCCTGCTTTTTTTTTGGCGCAAATTTCCTATTGTATTGTGTTGACAGGTGGTACCCACTGGTCATAGAGAGATATGATATGCCGTCCATCTTATTCAGCGGGTCCCACGTCATGATGGCACATGACTTGTGCATGCTAAGCAAAATACGGTGTCACGTGAGCATATTTTACGTCTACTAGTAAGACTAGTTGAATGCCCGTGCGTTACTACGGGTTTTAAAAATGTATACACTGGTCATTGTTCTAATTCAGAAGTGTATGCCAAATATGATGGATATTCATCCATATAACGGCAACTTCCAATTCTTTCTCCCACTTCTTTCTCTATCATATCTCTTTTTTAACGTGAAATAGTAAGGGAGACCCCTAATGTGTACTCCCTTCATCTTATAATATAAGATTGTTTTTCAAGCTATGTTAACTTGAAAAACGTTCTTATATTATGGGACGGAGGGAGTATTTTATAAAATTAGAAGTGTGTCCTTAACTCCCTATGTCATCGTCTCTTTCAGTACCTTCCCTGCATCCAGAAAAAGCGGTTATCTCCCTGTCGTTCCTCCTTCCACATCCATGGAATTCATCCATCTTTGCTCTATCATTGTCGTCAATTCAAATGTTGGTCATTTTACCCTAACTATCACTTGGCCACTTCTTCAAAACATTAGAAGATCTATGAAATAGTGCATACGTATCGACAAAAATAATGAGTAGGGACGACGACATACCGACAAAGGGACATACAATCACCAACTCCCCTAGTATATCTCGTATGGGGTAGTCAATATGAAAATACCATGTCTAGTGTTGTACATTTACACGGAAATTTTGTAGGGATATCCATTCTAATAAAATTTGACTTAGAGCACTGACTACCAGTTACATGAAAGCCGATGCATGCCCTTTTAAATTAGTCACCGCCAACTCCTAAGCAGCAATGGAGTTTCTTCCTTCCAACCAAAGAAGTGATTTATGATCTGAAAAATAGAACCGGAAAACAGTTAGTAAAGATTAACCTAATTTGGAAGAATATAGATTTTTGTCCTTTCCAGTGAAGTATGATTACTAAAGTAGTAGCACATGGCAAGAGCATACAGGTCCAGGTCTCTCCTTTTTCCTTCAATTTATCTTACCTCTTTTGATCTTCATTTAACATCTGAGATCTATTGGAACAAAATACATTACTGGATTGTGTTTGTCTCCAATATAGTTACAGTGAAACAATTGGAAGTACTCATCTGATGGGAAATAAGCTAAGCTTGCAAGGCATGAGACGTATTTATAATGAATATAAATAAAATAATAATGAAGTAGCACTAAGGCCTTTGTAGTATTTTACATCTTGGGAAAAGCTTATCTGAACACAAGGCACATCTGATACTTGCAAGTGGCACTACCTCATTGTAAAATGCAACAGTTAGGCATACACCAATCGGCATGGACAAAAATCTAATGATACTTAGTGCTATTGGATTCAACACATATACTTTTTAGAACCCTTAAAATACTCTGTAGGCAATTTTATGATCAACTACATTTATGAAGATCATTCTGAAATACACTTACAGTTTTCCAGAACTAACTTTTAATATAAATTTGAGAGCAACATCTTCCGGATGGAATTAACAAGAAGGCACGTACTACATCCAGCATCATCTTAAGTAGCAACACACAGATATTTAGGTAGGTGTGTATAGAAAGCTCTCGACTGCAGCATTTTAGTACATCATAGTGGCTAATTTCAGGATATATGAATAGTCAGAAGACGTAAACAGAGAAAAGAAAGGGTCACCAAAAGGTTCAGCGACGTGGAGCTTACAAAGTCTTCCACCTTAGTTTATCCTACATTGCCACAGCCTACATGTATTGCTACAGCCTACATGTATTTACTTGCAAGAGTCCTAACCTTGGTATTGAATTGTTGTTACAGCAAAAAAATATGGATATCGAAGAAAAACGAAAAGCAAGTTGCATTCTCTGCAAAACCCCGACAATATGACCTGTCATAGGAATATTTTCAGCAACAACTATGGGTACTACTACTCCTAATTTCAGTAAACAAATAAGATAGATGCAGCAGTAACACGATGTGGGATACTAAGCAAAAGCAAAACCATTGTCAGCGAGAAATAGGAAGTTAACTCTGATGTGCTGCTACAGCCGTCCATGTGACCTCGTCGTTCTCCACCCCATACGACCCGGTCTCCTCCGATGGCTGCCCCCGCGCCTATCCATCAGAACAAGACTATTCCACATTCAGAATGGCGTAATAAACACAACAAGACTATCAAATTTCAGTTACAAATCAAGCAAAACTCTCACAAGGTTTACAGAACTGAAAAGTATAATTTCTCCTAGACTACATCTCAGCAATGACAGATTTACTTTATTTTTTGAGAAAGTGTCAAAAAATTTCAAACATATGGAGCAGTATTAGAAGTCCATGCTCATACCTCTTCTTTATCCTGGAACTATTATGCCATCTCCATTAGAAGTTGCTGGAAGAATCTGACCAAAAATAATAGTGCATGTCATAGCCAAGAAATCAAGATCAAGCACAAGTTTTCTATTAGGAATCAGACCAAGAAGAGAACCGTATAAATTTTGAGAGAATGTGCATCTGTACTATTAGTGCAGATCATAACTAAGAAACCAAGATGAATATTTTTACTGGAGTTCTCTTTTAGGAATCACACCTTTTCGCTCAGAATATCCATGCAAGAGAGCATTGTGAGCTGGCTAGTGGGGCCTGGGACCATCTGTAACTGTGTGTGCGTGTCGTGTAGGAGGAGTATATGCGACGGTTAGTCTCTGAATTCTCTGTCTCGTTCTCTGAACCTCACAAACTCTCATGTATGGCTTCCTCCTCGTATCTTTAATTCCCCATCCCCAAACTCTCCTGTATGGCTGATGAAATAGATGATTCGGGACATTACACAAATTTAAGAGAGAAGGAAGAGAAACTTATTGGGTGGTTGTACGTCTCCTATCCAGATCACGCCAAAGCAGGCGGGGCTGTGGACTCAGTCGCGGAAGGCCTCCAGGGCAAGCGGGAAATCTCGAGGTCGGTGTTGAGCAATGACAGGGTGGAGATGTTGCCGTGCTCCATGCGCAGTCACCGGACGAACTCCTCGAACACATCCGCTGCAGCGTGCTGCCGCTCGAAGTTGTCATAGGCAGGAGGAGGTCAGCGACGGCTATAGAGCCGCGAGATCGAGAGCGATGGAATTGGGGAAGGGGCGCGTGGGCCTTGGAGGTGGGACGACGTGCATACGTGGGCTGTTTTATTTTCTTTTTGATTTTTCTTTTCACGTACGAGAAGTGGGGGTATCGAACGAGGTTGAACCATCACGACGTTCGATCCCCCTTTAATAGTAAAGATTAGCACTATATTTGCACGCTCGTGCAAAGTTTTGAAACCAGTTCGGTGTATTTTTCAAGTTCATGCATTAAAGTGAACATCGATAGAAGTTTAAGCATCACGGGTATATTTACCTCAAAATCTTACATAAGGCATAGTACGGGCCGATAAAACGAGGCCCATATTCATGCCCAACTTTTAAATCTTTATATATACTTATATATAACTACGGTGCTAGTAAAAATGATGCCGGAGTTAAATAAGAGCGACAAAGATGGGATGTACCATGTTGTTAAGGTTTATTACTCTGGCGATGATTTTGAATCTCCATCAAGAGTTCATAGTTATCTACCTCGATCTCGTTGAAGCGGGGCGTGGAGGCAGGATCTGAATGGCAGAAGGTGCTAGGGCGAAATTAGGTCATGGCAAGTGAACAAGGCTCGTCATCAGAGGCGGGAGGGTGGCCCGGAGGAAAACATTAAAGAGATGCTCCAACATCTCGATCTTTTTTTCTAAAATGGCAGGATTCATGCATTCATTAAGAAAAAAAAGAGTTGCTTGGTTAATTAGGGATAACTGAGCGAAAACCAGGTTGCCAAGTTAATTATGGAAAATCGCGCGAAAACCATCACAACTGTTGAGCGACATGCTTGACAAAGTAAAATACCGTCAGATCCCTCGGTAGGGTTCATGACAAGGTCAAAAGTACTAGGACGGAGTCTGCACGCATAGTTTACCCAGGTTCTTGCCTCCGGAGAGTAATACCCTATGTCTTGTTTCTTGTTATTCATGGTGAGAGGATACCTCGTGCAGAGGATTACAATGGTGTACGAAATTGCTACCAAGAGTTTTTGGATATGAAATTGGATGATCATGAGGACCTTAGACCTCCCTTTATATAGGTAGTAGAGGTCTAGGGCTTACACGACGGTAGATGCGATATAGGTCGTCGCCGCCCACTAGCCTTGGAGGGCACGAAGGTCATCTCCGCCTCCTAGGGCTTCCATCCTGTCTTGGGCCAAGTGGCCCCCATGTAGTTGACGAGGTTGGACTCCCTTACGTAAGATACCCCTGGTATAGGGCCCATTCAGTAGCCCTCGAGCATGGCAGAGGTCCCTAGTGAGGGTGTCCCGGACTAAGGGGTCCCCGGGCTATCGGTCTATCTCTCATGGGCCGGACAGGTGGCCCACTCTTGATCCATTATAGGAAGGCCGAGCTATAAGCGACTCTGTGTTTAGGAAGGAAACCTCCGAAGCCTTGGTGTATCCTCCAAGTCAAGATAATAAAATCAGCATGTTTATCCCTTGATGGTACCACTACAAAAAAAGACACATCAGTGACATTTTGGGCCGAACGATTTTTTTCTGTCATGCTTATGACACTTCTATGACGATAATTGTGACAAAACCACGTATCATCATAGATGTGGTGGGCTCCTACTTCCATGACAAAAAATCATGACGGAAAATGGGCTTTTCGTCCTAGGCGGGCTAGGGACGCACCTGCATGAGATTCTTTGGGCCGTCCATGACGGAAAAAATCGTGGTAGAAGCGAGGGCGAGGAAAATCCGGGGAGTTCCCAGTTACGATGGGTGGTCGGGGACTGAGCGATGCACGAAGGTGCACGTTTTTCTCGTACACGCACGCGTGTGTGTGCGAGGTGTTGGGCTCTAACTGAATTCGAGCGAGGCATTGGGCTCTAACTGAACCCGAGCGATTGCACTAGCTACGTTACTGAACCCCGATCGATCCTTTGGTCATTAATCGAACCGAGTGATCCCTTCGCTCTCGCCGCTAATCAAGCCGATCGAAGCCGCCTCTTGATGAATAGTCCCGGTGGGGGTTGGATGAACAGGACCCCATATGGTAGTAGAGGCCGTTGCCGCTGGATGAACAGGATCCCGATCAAGGAGGTGTGGTGGTGGATGAACAGGACCCCGTGGAGGGTGGTTGAGCGATGGCCGGTGGAGGCCGGATGAACGATGGCCCGTGGAGGCCGGAGGAGTCGACGATGGATGAGCGATGGCGGTGGAGGCCGGAGGCGGTCGGTGGGATGAACATTAGCGTGTGGAGGCTGGAGCAAGGCACTAGACGGTGGATGAGCAGTAGCCCGTGGAGGCCCGTTTTGCAGTACGCCACACCCCTCCCGATCAACAACACCCCGTTTCGACCGTAGGCACTCGCCCAGAAGGCCGTTTCCTCCGTTCTGCAGTACGCCGGACCCTTCTCGATGAACAAGACCCCGTTTCGACCGTGCGCGGTTGAACAGAAGGCCGTTTTCCTCCGTTTTGCAGTACGCCAGACCCCGTTCCAGCTGTTCCGTCCAAGCCGGTTGGCTCTCGATGAACAGGACGCGTTCCAACTCAGTGGCTTCGCTTCCAATGAACTGGACGCATTCTGACCCAGTCACTTGGCTCCCGGTGAACACGACGATGTTTCCTCCGTCCCGACCTAGCCGGTTAGCTGCCGTCCGTTGCCTCTCCATGTACATGAGCCCTGGCCATCTGTATGCGTCAGTACGTGTTATAAGACCCCGCTCGTATGTATGTATGTGGCCGTATTTGTTGGCATGTGGCTGTATGTACATGTACACGGTTTAGACGGGACAACCTGAACTGCTACTGGGGGGCTCTACTATGACATGTGCCGCTACTTACTCGGCCACAATTCATCATTGCAGAGCGGCCGATCGACTAGTATGTACGTACACGTTCGTGACAAGACAGACAATGCTACGTATGCTTTTACCGGATGGGTCCAAGCTGTCAGGGAGGATAAGGACGCGCTTCATTGCATGCGAAGATATAGCTGCTGGGTCCCAGCTGTCACGGGGAGGAATCATTTTTTCTGCCTAATAAGGAGACACTTCCTTGCGTGCGAAGATGTAGCCGGTGGTCCCAGCTGTTAGGGGGAGGAATCCTTTTTTTGCGTAATAAGGAGGCACTTCCTTGCGCGTGAAGATGTAACTGGTGGGTCCCAGCTGTCAGGGGGAGGAAACAATTTGTTCAGCTTAATAAGGAGGAACTTTCCTTGCGTGCGATCATGGACCTCGTGGTCCCAGCTGTCAGACTCTCCACGTACAATCCTCTTCTGATGACTCTCATTTGTTGACCACGCCGCGCCGAGTGCAGCAAGGCGGTGGATGAAGGCGAGGCCCCGGAGGGGAACGACCCGGAGATGGGAAGACGCGGCAGTGGAGTTGCAGACGGAGAGGAGTACAAAGGGTTATAACTGGTTCTGGTGCGGCATGGGGCTGCAGTCGCTGGAGAATAACAGGAGGTGTGGAGGGGTGGAGGGATAGCCTGGCCGGTAGTGGGGTAGCGCTTCACAACAATGCGTGCTAAGCAGAGCCGCTAGCCGCCGGAGGCCAGAGCTGTTGGGAAACGTTGCAAGGAAAAAAAATCCACGCACACGCAATGATCTATACATGGAGATGTATAGCAACGAGGGGGAGAGTGTGTCTACGTACCCTCGTAGACCGTAAGCAGAAGCGTTTGGCAACACGGTTGATGTAGTCGAACTTCTTCTAGCTCCGACCGATCAAGTACCGAACGTACGACACCTCCGAATTCTTCACACATTCAACTCGATGATGACCCTCACCTTCTTGATCCAGCAAGACGTCGAGGTAGTAGATGAATTCCGTCAGCATGACAACATGGTGACGGTGATGGTGAAGTGATCCTCGCAGGGCTTTGCCTAAGCACCATGAAGATATGACTGGGGCTGTAAACTGTGGAGGGGGGCGCCGCACATGGCTAGGCAATTGTATGCAGTGTGCTAGGGGCGCCCCCCCCACACGCACACACACACACACACACACACACACACATATAAAACACCACAGAGAAAAGGGAAGGGGGAAGAGAGAAGGAACACTACAAAAAAAAGACACATTTGTGACATTTTGGGGCCGAACAATTTTTTTTCTGTCATACATATGACACTTCTATGACGATAATTGTGACAAAACCCGGTATCATCATAGATGTGGTGGGATCCTACTTTTATGACAAAAAATCATGACAGAAAATGGGCTTTTCGTCTGGCGGGCGGAGAGACGCAGCTGCATGACATTCTTTGGGCCGTCCATGACGGAAAAACCGTGGTAGAAGCGAGGAGGAGGAAAATTTCGGGAGTTCCTGTTACGGTGGGAGGTTGGGGGCGGCGATGCGCGTTTATCTACATACACATACGCACGCGTGTGTGCGGCGTTATCTCTAATCGAACCCGGCGAGGCGTTGGGCTCTAATCAACCCGGCGATTGCCCGCGAGCTACGCGTTACGAACCCGGCGATCGATCGATGGTCATTACACGAACCCGATCGGCGATTCGCCGCTCTGCGCTAATCAAGCCGATCGATTGGATGAGCAATGGCGTTGCGAGGGGGGGTGGATGAGCGATGGCGGTGGCGTTGCCTCGGATGAACATGACCCGTGGTGTGGAGGGCTGGATGAGCGATGAGCGGTGGATGGGTGCCCACGGAGGGTGGTTGAACAGGACCCGTGGTGTGGAGGGCTGGATGAGCGATGAGACGGTGGAGGGTGGTTGAGCAGACGCCGTGGTGTGGAGGGCTGTATGAGCAGATGAGCGATGGAGGGTGCCCGTGGAGGGTGGTTGAATAGTAGCCGATGGAGTAGCGCGGTGGAGGCTGGATGAGCAGAGCCCGTGGAGGCTGGAGGAGGTCGACGGTGGCCCGTGGAGGCTGGAGGAGGTCGACGGTGGAGATGAACAGTATCCCGTGGAGTCCCGTTTTGCGGTATGCCACACCCCTCCCGATGAATAGGACCCCCCTTGCGACCGTAGGAGGCCTGTTTCGTCTGTTTTGCGGTACGCCACACCCCTCCCGATCAACAGGACCCCCATTTCGACCTTAGGAGGTCCGTTTCGTCCGTTTTGCGGTACGCCACACCCCTCCCGATCAACAGGACCCCCGTTTCGACCGTAGGAGGTTCGTTTCGTCCGTTTTGTGGTACGCCAGACCCCTCCCAATGAACAGGATCCCATTTCGAACGTGGCCGGTCGAACACAAGGTCGTTTCCTCCGTTCTGCGGTACGCCAAGCCTCGTTTTCATCGCCTGTTCCGTCCAAGCCCTCCCGATGAACACGACCACGCATTCCGTTCCGACCCAACCGGTTGGCTCCCACGCGTTCCGTTGCCTCCCGATGAACACGACGCATTCCGTTGCCTCCTGATACGTCTCCATCGTATCTATAATTTTTGATTGTTCCATGCCAATATTATTCACTTTCATATACTTTTTGGCAACTTTTTATATTATTTTGGGACTAACATATTGATCCGATTGCCCAATGCGGTTCTCATGCATTGCATGTTTAATGTTTCACAGAATATCCATATCAAATGGAATCCAAACGGGATAAAAACCGACGAAGCTTATTTTTGGAAAATATGGAAAATTCCAGAAGAAAAATCCACGCGAGACGGTGCCCGAGGTGGTCACGAGGCAGGGGGGCGCGCCCCTCCCCCTGGGCGCGCCGCCTATCCTCGTGAGCCCACCGTAAGGCGGTTGACGCTCTTCTTTTGCCGCAAGAAAGATAATATTCGGAAAAAAAAATCTGGGCGAAGGTTTCGGGCCAATCGGAGTTACGGATCTCCATATATACGCGAAACGGTGAAATAGAACCAGAACATAACGCAGAAACAGAGAGATAGATCCAATCTCGGAGGGGCTCTCGCCCCTCCCAAGCCATGGGAGCCAAGGAATAGAGGGGAAACCCTTCTCCCATCTAGGGAGAAGGTCAAGGAAGAAGAAGAAGGAGGGCTCTCTCCCCTCGCTTCGATGGCGCCGAACGCAGCGGGGCCATCATCATCACCGCGATCTTCACCAACACCTCCGCTATCTTCACCAACATCTCCATCACCTTCCCCCCTCTATCTACAGCGGTCCACTCTCCCGCAACCCGCTGTACCCTCTACTTGAACATGGTGCTTTATGCTTCATATTATTATCCAATGATGTGTTGCCATCCTATGATGTCTGAGTAGATTTTCGTTGTCCTATTGGTGGTTGATGAATTGCTATGATTGATTTAATTTGCTTGTGGTTATGTTGCTGTCCTTTGGTGCCCATCATATGGCTGCGTGGATCACACCATAGGGTTAGTTGTATGTTGATAGGACTATGTATTGGAGGCAAGAGTGATGAAGCTTCAACCTAGCATAGAAATTGATGCATACGGGATTGAAGGGGGACCAATATATCTTAATGCTATGGTTGGGTTTTACCTTAATGAACATTAGTAGTTGCGGATGCTTGCTAATAGTTCCAATCATAAGTGCATAGAATTCCAAGTAAGGGATGACATGCTAGCAGTGGCCTCTCCCACATAATACTTGCTATCGGTCTAGTAAGGTAATCAATTGCTTAATGGACAATTTCGCCACACCTACCATCACTCTTCCACACTTGCTATATTTACTTTAGTTGTGTCTTTACCTTAGCAGCCCCTAATTTTATTTTCGTGCTCTTTACTTTCTTGCAAGCTTACCCAAAAACACCTACAAAGTACTTCTAGTTTCATACTTGTTCTAGGTAAAGCGAACGTCAAGCGTGCATAGAGTCGTATCAGTGGCCGATAGGACTTGAGAGAGTATTTGTTCTACCTTTAGCTCCTCGTTGGGTTCGACACTCTTACTTATCGAAAGAGGCTACAACTATCCCCTATACTTGTGGGTTATCAAGACCTTTTTCTGGCGCCGTTGCCGGGGAGCAATAGCGTGGGGTGAATATTCTCGTGTGTGCTTGTTTGCTTTATCACTAGGTAATTTTTATTTGTTGTTCTAAGTCATTCTCTATCTTTAGTTATGGGTAGGAAACGCAAAATACCAAAAAAAATAGTTGTACCTACTGCTCCAATGGTTGAAGAACCACTCAAAATCTATCACACTGCTGAAGCTTATTACTTGGATCATCTTCGATTCCTTTGTGCTCGTGCTGAAACCCCAACTAGCTTAGTTGAGGGCAAATCTTTGGATGAGCATGCTTGTTTTGTGCGACACCGAATATCTCAAAAGGGAAACTTTTGCAGCATCAAATTAATACTATGCAATGCTATGCTTGGAATTTATGCGATTATTATGATTTTTACTTGTTGTTCTGAAAACCCTAAGAAACACCTTCCCTACCAATGTGAGTTTATTGATAATGGAATCTTATCCTCGTATGCTAAGGGTGTTTATAATTACTATGATGTTCAACAAATTGAAGAATTTGTTGCTTTTAAGGGTGCTTACGAAATTGCTTCTTTGATTGAAAAGTATGGTGCTACTCTTTACGAATCTGAAAATTTTGCCATACTTAAATATTGCTATGATAATTATGCTTCTAATCCTTATGTTAAACCATATATTGAGAACTACTCCGCTGTCCAAGAAAAGACTAATATTTTGCAGGAAGCTATGGAAGAAGAAATTGATGAAATTGTGAGCTCATTGGATGAAAAAGATGATGAGGAGAGCGAAGAGCAAAAGGAGGAAGAGCAGATTAGCTACCCGTGCCCACCTTCTAATCAGAGTAACCCTCCAACTCATACATTATTTAATTCCCCTTCATGCTTACCGAAGGATGATTGCTATGATGACTGTTATGATCCCTATGATTCTTTTGAAATATCCCTTTTTGATGATGCTTGCTATGCTTGTGGCCAAGATGCCAATATGATTTATGCTTATGGAGATGAACTTGCTATAGTTCCTTATGTTAAACATGAAATTGTTGCTATTGCACCCACGCATGATAGTCCTATTATCTTTTTGAATTCTCCCGACTACACTATATCGAAGAAGTTTGCACTTATTAAGGATTATATTGATGGGTTGCCTTTTACCGCTGCACATGATGATTTTGATGAATATAATATGCATGTGCTTGCTGCTCCTACTTGCAATTATTATGAGAGAGGAACTATATCTCCGCCTCTTTATGTTTCCAATATGATGAAATTGCAAGAAACTGCTTATACTATGCATTGGCCTTTACTTGGTGTGCATGAATTGTTCTTTTATGACATGCCGATGCATAGGAAGAGAGTTAGACTTTGTTATTGCTTGATTTATGTTACTTTGTGCTCACTACTAAATTACAAATCATTGCTAATTAAAATTGGCTTTGATATACCTTGGGATCCGGGTGGATTCATTACTTGAGCACTATATGCCTAGCTTAATGGCTTTAAAGAAAGCGCTGCCAGGGAGACAACCCGAAAGTTTTAGAGAGTCATTTATTTTTGTTGAGTGCTTTCATATAGTTTAAAAACAACAAAAATAAAGAGGGGAACCCAAAACTTTTTCAAAAAGAAAAGTGAAAGTAAGAGAGACAAGCATTGTTGAAGTGGGAGAGCTCCTTGAACTTTGTTCATGCTCACGGCAACTTTGTGAATCTTGATTACAGAAAATTTTCAACAAAAATAATTATCCCCTTGTAAAATTCCATTGTATTATAAAAATAATGTGCCAAGGTTTGCCTTTAGGATGTTTACAATGCTTGTTGGTTTGTGTGGTGCAGGACAGAAACTTTGGCTGTAGTGCGTGAATTTTAATTTTTTACTGGAATGTCAAATGGTTCTGATTCTTTTTGCACTGTCTTGCTGTACAACTTGTTATTTTTCCTAATTTTGGCAGAATTTTTCAAGTATCATAAGTATGGTGAATGTTAAGATTGCTACAGACTGTTCTGTTTTAGACAGATTCTGTTTTTGATGCATAGTTTGCTTGTTTTGATGAAACTATCATTTCATATCAGTGGATTAAGCCATGAAAAAGTTATATTACAGTAGACACAATGCAAAAACAAAATATGAATTGGTTTGCAATAGTACTTAGAGTAGTGATTTGCTTTATTATACTAACGGATCTTACCGAGTTTTCTGTTGAAGTTTTGTGTGGATGAAGTGTTCGATGATCGAAAAGGTTTCGATGTGAGAAGAAGGAAGAGAGGCAAGAGCTCAAGCTTGGGGATGCCCGAGGCACCCCAAGTAAATATTCAAGGAGACTCAAGCGTCTAAGCTTGGGGATGCTGGGGAGGCATCCCCTCTTTCTTCAACAAGTATCGGTATGTTTTCGGATTCATTTCGTTCATGCATTATGTGCAAGTCTTGGAGCGTCTTTTGCATTTAGGTTTTTATTTTTCTTTTATGCACCATGCTGGTATGAGATAGTCCTTGGTTGATTTATAGAATGCTCTATGCACTTCACTTATATCTTTTGAGTATGGCTTTATAGAATGCTTCATGTGCTTCACTTATATCATTTGAAGTTTGGATTGCCTGTTTCTCTTTACATAGACAACCGCCATTTGTAGAATGCTCTTTTGCTTCACTTATACTTGTTAGAACTTGGGCATATCTTTTGTAGGAAGAATTAAACTCTCTTGCTTCACTTATATCTATTTAGAGAGATTACAGGAACTGGTCATTCACATGGTTAGTCATAAAATCCTACATAAACTTGTAGATCGCTGAATATGATATGTTTGATTCCTTGCAATAGTTTTGCGATATAAAGATGGTGATATTAGAGTTATGCTAGTGGGTGGTTGTGGATTGTAGAGACACTTGTGTTGAGGTTTGCAAGTCCCGTAGCATGCACGTATGGTAACCATTGTGTGACAAATTTGAAGCATGGGGTGTTTCTTTGATTGTCTTCCTTATGAGTGGCGGTCGGGGACGAGCGATGGTCTTTTCCTACCAATCTATCCCCCTAGGGGCATGCGTAGTAGTACTTTGCTTCAAGGGCTAATAAACTTTTGCAATAAGTATATGAGTTCTTTATGACAAATGTGAGTCCATGGATTATACGCACTCTCACCCTTCCATCATTGCTAGCCTCTTGATGCACTGCATTGCCCTTTCTCACCTCGAGAGTTGGTGCAAACTTCGCCGGTGCATCCAAACCCCGTGATACGATACGCTCTGTCACACATAAGCCTCATTATATCTTCCTCAAAACAGCCACCATACCTACCTATTATGGCATTTCCGTAGCCATTCCGAGATATATTGCCATGCAACTTCCATCATCATCATATACATGACTTGAGAATTCATTGTCATATTGCTTTGCATGATCGTAAGATAGCTAGCATGATGTTTTCATGGCTTGTCCGTTTGATGTCATTGCTACGCCAGATCATTGCACATCCCGGTACACCGCCGGAGGCATTCATATAGAGTCATATCTTTGTTCTAGATATCGAGTTGTAATATTGAGTTGTAATATTGAGTTGTAAGTAAATAAAAGTGTGATGATCATCATTATTAGAGCATTGCCCCAGTGAGGAAAGGATGATGGAGACTATGATTCCCCCACAAGTCGGGATGAGACTCCGGACGAAAAAAAAGAGAAAGGCCAAAAAAAAGAGAAGGCCCAAAAAAAAGAAAAAAAATGAGAGAAAAAGAGAGAAGGGGCAATGTTACTATCCTTTTACCACACTTGTGCTTCAAAGTAGCACCATGTTCTTCATAGAGAGAGTATCCTATGCTTTCACTTTTATATACTAGTGGGAATTTTCATTATAGAACTTGGCTTGTATATTCCAATGATGAGCTTCCTCAAATGCCCTAGGTCTTCATGAGAAAGCAAGTTGGATGCACACCCACTTAGTTTCTTTTGTTGAGCTTTCATACACTTATAGCTCTTAGTGCATCTGTTGCATGGCAATCCCTACTCCTCGCATTGACATCAATTGATGGGCATCTCCATAGCCCGTTGATTAGCCGCGTCGATGTGAGACTTTCTCCTTTTTGTCTTCTCCACATAACCTCCATCATTATATTCTATTCCACCTATAGTGCTATATCCATGGCTTGCGCTCATGTATTGCGTGAGGGTTGAAAAAGCTGAAGCGCGTTAAAAAGTATGAACCAATTGCTCGGCTTGTCATCGGGGTTGTGCATGATGGGGGCATTTTGTGTGACGAAAATGAAGCATGGACAAACTATATGATTTTGTAGGGATAAGCTTGCTTTGGCCTTGTTGTTTTGAAAAGACATGATTGCTTTATTGGTACGCTCGAAGTATTATTGTTTTTATGTCAAATGATAGACTATTGCTTTGAATCACTCGTGTCTTAATATTCATGCCATGATTAGACATATGATCAAGATTATGCTAGGTAGCATTCCACATCAAAAATTATTCTTTTTTATCATTTACCTACTCAAGGACGAGCAGGAATTAAGCTTGGGGATGCTGATACGTCTCCGTCAGATCTATAATTTTGATTGTTCCATGCCAATATTATTCACTTTCATATACTTTTGGCAACTTTTATATTATTTTGGGACTAACATATTGATCCGATGCCAGTGCAGCCTCACATCATTGCATGTTTAATGTTTCAGAATATCCATATCAAACGGAATCCAAACGGGATAAAAGCGGACGGAGCTTATTTTTGGAAAATATGGAAAATTCGGAAGAAAAATCCACGCGAGACGGTGCCGAGGTGGTCACGAGGTAGGCGCGCCCCTCCCCCCTGGGCGCGCCGCCTACCCTCGTGAGCCCACCGTAAGGCGGTTGACGCTCTTCTTTTGCCGCAAGAAAGATAATATTCGGAAAAAAATCTGGGCAAAGGTTTCAGGCCAATCGGAGTTACGGATCTCCATATATACGCGAAACGGTGAAACAGAGCTGAATAGAACGCGAAACAAAGAGATGGATCCAATCTCGGGGGCTCTCGCCTCCCAAGCCATGGGAGCCAAGGAACAGGGGAAACCCTTCTCCCATCTAGGAGAAGGTCAAGGAAGAAGAAGAAGGAGGGCTCTCCCCCTCGCTTCGTGGCGCCTTAACGCCACGGGGCCATCATCATCACCGCGATCTTCACCAACACCTCTGCCATCTTCACCAACATCTCCATCACCTTCCCCTCTATCTACAACGGTCCACTCTCCATAACCCGCTGTACCCTCTACTTGAACATGGTGCTTTATGCTTCATATTATTATCCAATGATGTGTTGCCATCCTATGATTTCTGAGTAGATTTTCGTTGTCCTATTGGTGGTTGATGAATTTCTATGATTGATTTAATTTGCTTGTGGTTATGTTGCTGTCCTTTGGTGCCCATCATATGAGCGCGCGCGTGGATCACACCATAGGGTTAGTTGTATGTTGATAGGACTATGTATTGGAGGGCAAGAGTGACAGAAGCTCAACCTGGCATAGAAATTGATGCATACGGGATTGAAGGGGGACCAATATATCTTAATGTTATGGTTGGGTTTTACCTTAATGAACATTAGTAGTTGCGGATGCTTTCTAATAGTTCCAATCATAAGTGCATAGAATTCCAAGTAAGGGATGACATGCTAGCAGTGACCTCTCCCACATAATACTTGCTATCGGTCTAGTAAGGTAGTCAATTGCTTAATGGACAATTTCGTCACACCTACCATCACTCTTCCACACTCGCCATATTTACTTTAGTTGTGTCTTTACCTTAGCATCCCCTAATTTTATTTTCGTGCTCTTTACTTTCTTGCAAGCTTACCCAAAAACACCTACAAAGTACTTCTAGTTTCATACTTGTTCTAGGTAAAGCGAACATCAAGCATGCGTAGAGTCGTATCAGTGGCCGATAGGACTTGAGAGAGTATTTGTTCTACCTTTAGCTCGTCATTGGGTTCGACACTCTTACTTATCGAAAGAGGCTACAACTATCCCCTATACTTGTGGGTTATCACCTCCCCATGAACACGACGCATTCCGTTACCTCCCCATGAACACGACGACGACGCTGTTTCTCCGTTCCGACCCAGCCATGTAAACGAGCCCTCGCCGTGCGTATGCGCGAGTAGGCGTTCGAGACCCCGCCCGTATGTACACATACGTGGACGTATTTTCTTTCTTGCACCCTGGCCGCTCTACGTACGTGTACATGCTACGTGCGCGCCTCTACTACGACACGTGCGCACCTCTACGTCGACCGGTATATATGTACGTACACGTTCGCGACCAGAATGACAACGCTACATACGCTTGGACCAGGTGGGTCCCGACTGTGAGGCACTTCCTTGCGTGCGAAGATGTAGCTGGTGGGTCCCAGCAGTCAGGGGGGCGAATCGTTTTGTTTTTTTTTTGCCCGGACGCACTTCCTTGCGTGCGAAGGTGTAGCTGGTGGATCCCAGCAGTCAGGGGGGAAACATTTTTTTCGCGAAATACGGTGGCCCGTACGGTGGGTCCCCACTGTCAGGTGGAGGAATAATTATTTTGCACGTAATAAGGACGCACTTCCTTGCTGCGGTCGTGGACCCAGCTGTCAGCCTCTCCACGCACAGTCCACGTCCGATGGAAGCCGTTCCTTGACCACGTTGACCAAGCCGCCGAGAGCACCAGGCGGTGGACGACGGCGAGGCCTAGGAAGGGACGACGCGAGCCGAGGAATCGCGGCAGTGGATGCCCACGCCAGAGAGGAGTACGAGGTTTCACCGGTTCGCTGCGGTGTGAGGCTGCCGTCGCCGCAAAATAACAGGGGTGTGGGTGAGTAGAGGATGGCCTCGCCAGCGGTGGGAGTAGTAGGGCGGTGAGGCCTCACCGCATCGCAGCCGCCACGGGAGGCGGAGCACGAGGCACGACCGCACCTGGTTTGGGCGGCCGGAGCAAGAAGACCAGAGGTTGAAGAAGCACTACGGCCGTTGGATGGACATCGTCACGGTCACCGGAGCTAGAATCGTGCATATTGACTAAGTTGACAAAGCCCTCCGTCCCGTCAACTTAGTAGGCCCACAAGTCAGCTGCCACTATACTTGGGTCCCAGCTAACGAGGGAGTATTCATTTTTTGTGCGTAATAAGGAGGCACTTCCTTGCGTGCGAAGATATAGCTGGTGGGTCTGAGCTGTCGGCGCGTAACGTTTTTTCGCAAAATACAGAGGACCTTTCGGTGGTTCCCGATGTCGAGCGGAGGAATCATTATTTTGCTGCGTAATAAAGAGGCATTTCCTTGCGTGCGGCCGTGGACCCACCGTCGGCCTCTCCACGTCTGATCCACTTCAGATGTATGTCGATCGTTGACCACGTTGACCAGGCAGCGCCGAGAGCACCAGCGGTGGACGACGGCGAGGCCTAGGAAGGAAACGACACGGAGGCGTGGAAGACTCAGCAGTTGTTTCCCACGCGAGGGGAGTACGAGGTTCTTGGTTTATCGTGCCCGTCACGGAGAATAACGTAAGGTGTGGGTGAGTAGAGGATGGCTAGGCCAGCGATGGGAGTACGGTGGGCGGTGAGGCTGCTGGCAGCAGAGCCGCCATGGGGAGGAGGGAGCAGGTAGTCCTGCCGGCGCTTGTTTGAGCGGCTGGAGCAGGAAGAGCAGAGATTGAAGAAGCACGACGGCCGTTGGATGGACATCGTACAATAACTAGAGCTAGAATCGTTCATATTGACTAAGTTGACAAAGCCCTCCGTCCCCCTCAACTTAGTAGGCCCACAAGTCAGCCTCCCACCATGGTGGTTCCCAGCAGCGGGGAGTATTCATTTTCTCATGCGTAATAAGGAGGCACTTCCGGTGGGTCCGAAATGACAATGGGGAACGTTTTTTCATGAAATACGGTGGTCCGCCGCCGACACCATCGCACCCGCATCACCCTCAACGTGTCGATAGGCCTACACGCGTCGCAAGAGAGGTGGTACTCTTCCATATGTGCTAAGTTATTGATCTCACCCGAAAATAGATTGTCATTTGTTTATCAGATTTTCTTGTCCGTACCAAATCGTAGTGGCTAGTTGAAAGCAAACATTGGTTGCGGTAGCTTTGTCCGGTTTGCACCTTCAGATCCGCCATGGCACGGGCACTATACTCGTAAAGCTTATGGTTTCCCCTTTATATTCACTACCATCATCGTAGGTGCTTCGTGTCGTGCTAGCACTGCTCCTCAAGACCTCAACCCAAAGCTTACATGTTGAAATCTGAATCGATATGATGCTCATATCACTAAAACAGAGAACGCTTAATTGGTCACCTAATGTTCCTATATTCGTTTGAAAAGCATGTGCGCCACCCATCGTCCAGCTAGTTTCACTTTCCTGATTTTTCTCTTGATGCTTAGGGTTTTCCCTTTATCTACTCTACTATGATCTGCGTAGGTGCTTTCTCGTCATACTAGCATTACTCCACCCTTCAAGCTAAACAACACAACACTCCGAATTCGAAAGCTTAGTTGTTCAAATATGATTGTGATATGATACTGATATTAGTTAACCGACACATTTAATTGGTTAGCTAAAGGTCCCACTTGAGTTTCCAAATGCATGTCGCGACATATAGAGAGACAGCATAATTGCATTTCTTTGTCACTTGTTGACCGTACTTTCTTGTCCATACCAAATCTTAGTTGTTATTTCAAAGCAAACATCGGCTACTAACTACCGTTTGCGCGGTTTGCAGCTTCAGATCTGCCGTCCCGCTGCCAAGGTCAACACTGTACTCATCATGCTTATGTTTTCCCCATTTTATGATGACCACAATCAGCCTACGTGGTTCGTGTCGTAATAGCACTGCTCCACCCATCGAGCTAAACAATCTTAGTTGTACAAATTCATATATGATATTATTGCTGATCTACAATTCTTAAGAAGTTGCTCCCCACTACATGGTATTCTCTTGACATGCAAATGATCCAACTCAGCAATGCCATGTCATCAGGTGGCAACCAATCAAAAATCATGTGATGCAATATATTTCTTTCTTTCGCGTGTAGTCATCTCCTGGTAACAGAAGCGATCGCTTTCGCCCTCCGTAACTGACGAGTGATCCTACAGTTTTTTCTCTTCCATGGACCATGGTTACTCCCAATTCCCAGACAATAAAAATCCACTAACCGCCGCATCCTGCTCCTCTCTCGATCCCTTCATCCTCATCTCTCCACGTCCTTATCTACTCTCGCGGGCGGGTGCTTCGCGGCGCAACCAGCACACCCGCACCAATCAGTGGTACCAGCGGTCGACAACAGCCACAGGGCAGCCGCTTGCTTGCCTGGTAGCCAATGGATAGGTCTTCGCGCTTGGCTGGACAGCCCCCGGAGTTCTTAGATTGTTCCAATGGTGCTCCCGCTGCCTACCCACATGATTCCCTAATGATTTCTTGTTGTATTGTTTTTCTTACTATTTTCAATCTGATTTTCTTCATGGCGATGACACGGTTGATGGAGGAATAGGATTGCTCCGGCCATGGGCCCGTGGCTTTAGTTTGGCGTGCAATGGCGGATGAATTCCGTCCCATGCCATCCGCCTAGATGCGTGACGGGACCATGTCTTACTCTACTGCCGAGGCTGCACGATAGCACACACACGAGTAGGCATGGCCGTCTCACACGGCCGGAATAGTTGATTGATGGTGAGGCCTGTTGATGATAGACACACCTTCATCCATCTTCAGCGGCCCTAGCAGTCCTGCTACCCCCAGCCCTGGCGATCACAGCCGCCGTATCGATGACTCTGTCAGGTTGCGCATAAGTTCGTCATGTTATGTGTCCACAAGAGCCGATTCATCTATAGGCCCCCATATGAACGGTCAACGCCCGTCAGGTAATCTGTACAAAAAATGCTAATTTGTCTCAAACATACTGTAGTTTTTGTTTTAATTCTACCATGTTCTCTTAGATCGATTACTAATACTATCCTTTATTTTTCTTTCATATTCTTTAACTATGTGGGTGCAATTGGTACCCTTTTGTTTTACCTCAAACTGAATCTTTGTGCAGATTGATGAGGTCGTGATGCTAGCAATCCAATATTTATGGTCTCTTGACAGACATAATAGAAACTAGATACTGCATCCAAGTTTTGTTATGCAAATGGTTGTACCGTGTTCTTTTAGAAAATGCTACTAACAGTAGCTCTGAGAGAATTGATGCCATCCACATCCTCTACACCGAATGTATTTGTTGGTCAACAAATTTTGGGTATAAAAGTTCAGTAGAGGTCAGAATATTACTTATATCAGCAGTTTCTCATATGTTTTCCTGGTATTTGACTACAACAGAATAATTAATGTTTTATTGGATATTGTGTTTTAACCCACAAAAGTCAGTTCACAGTTATTGTTTTTTCTGAACTTTCTCACTGAATTGCCTTGAGCATTGAAAGCGGATGCAAAGTAGAATGTGCCAGTGCAACTCGGACATAATCCCATGCTGAAGCTGAAGATGTGGCTTTTCATGAAATTTTGTTCTCATAAATACCTTTTTTATTTTTACAAAGGCAAAAACAATTTGAATTAAATGCTCTTATATTCCTTTACAGAGGGAGTACTATAAGTCATGCTGCAAGATGAAGGTGTATGTTCTCTAACCTTTACATTATTTTCTTATGTAGTTTCCGTAGCTCTTCATGTATGAGGCTTGTTGATCATTATGTCTTTCCCACATATTGTAGGATAGAAATTCAAGCATTGTGACCATTCATTTATTTGAATCATTATTTGAGAGCAAGGGGACATCTGTACCTTTTTGTTCAATGTACAGTGTACTCCAGTTCCACTTTCTGGTATGCCACTTCTTAAGCCTTTCCTCAAACCCCTCTTCCTTAGATTTATCATTATCCTATTGTGTCTTGAGGTCTCATAAACTCGATTTGTAGCATACATGTATATTTAGTTTTGATGCTATGACACTCTAAACCGTAATCGTGCTTTAACATGATTTATATATCAAACTGGTTATTAAATTTTCATGTTGTTTGCAATTCTCTTAAGTTTGCCAATTTGTGTTGTTCCATGATTTACTTCAGCAGACTAACAACTTTCTTCCCTTTTTAGGTGAACAACTCTTATGTTCTGTTTGGCTACCTTTTTTGGACCAGGCCATAAGTGACCATCAAATTACAAACTTGCTCGAGCATTTTTCACCAAAATAACATCCCTAGCTATAGTAGTCCTTTTCTTGCAATTTAATTAATTATATTCTTTCGTCGCACAATCAGAATTGTTGCCCTTTCATAAGAAATTATGTATTCAAGTTGGTTCCGTATAGCACATGATTAACTTTTTTTCTTTTGCGGGGAGTAACCCAAGATTATATTGATTGAAAATATGTATTTGTGTTTGCAGGATGAACATCTATTCATTTTTTGAGGAAAAAAAATCATATATACACACCAAATTGATTACTGGTATTTCCGCGGCAACGCGTGGGGTATCATCTAGTATTAGTAAAATTGAGAGATGTTTAATTGGTTAGCTAAATGTTCCTACTTTAGTTTCGAAATGCATGTGAGCCACATATGGAGAGACTGGAAAGAATAGTATTTCTCTGTGCGCTCTGGTTCATCATGGGTGGCCAACCGACATTGTATTGAAAGACTTATAATATCTTCAATCTGCTTGCTCTTCTGCTCTTCTTTAAGATGATACTCTTCTCTTGCGGTCAACTGGTCAGGTCGAGTTGTTCTCCCTTAGTATATTTTGAATATGTCAGGTCAGGTCGACTTACTATATGTTGAAGCTATCATCTGCGAAGTGTCATCACTTCTGGAGCTCTCATATTTTGAGTAGTAGGCCACATTATATTAATGCACACAACAAATTACAGCATGCATGGCATCTTTTAAAAGAATTGCAGAGATAGCACAAAGGGGTTTAGGGGATGCAGATTGGATTAGAATCACTACGCATTACAAAGAAAATCTCACTTGTTTTTATGTTTTCATGCATGTCGATATTGAACATTATCAAAATGAATATAAGAATGGGCATACGAGAGGAATATTATGAACGATCCAATCGCTAACAAACTTGGCATGGTGGAGGATGGCCTATCTTATTCACCCATCAAGGTGCTTGCTCTAACTTTGCAAAGTTGTATTGGTCGCATATATTTTGCATTTGACCTCTTGCATTACTTCTACTTTGTTACACTTTATCGCTTAGTTTAAGCATCATATATGAGTATATGCCATACCTATCCATTTTCTCGTACCTATTCCATGTGTCGTCACACTATGTTTTTCCACAAATGTTGTTCTTTCGTAATAGATGTCCAAAAGGAAGAGAGTGAGTGCAGATCCTCAAGGAGTACAAACTAGGTATTTGGAAAAGGTAGTGATACCTGTTAAATCGATAGATCAGCAGCCACGAAAACACAGGCCCAACTGCATACCACACTTTACCCTACTCCAAAGGCCAAACCCTATTAGAACTGTTGGGAGCCCAACGTCAGTCTTGTCTATGATATCAATTCAAAATTTGAACTCCTAAATTTCTGCTTGTGCCTTACCTTCTCTCTTGTATGAAAATTAATTTCAGATGAATCTCCTTGCTCAAAGGATCATACGATCTCAAAACAATAACGGGCTCTGCATTGCTCTTGTCAGACTCTCTCCCTTTTGACTTGTAACGCTGTACTTAATTAATTGCTATTTGATTATGTATCATCGATCCCGCACTGAGCTTCATTATTCTCTGCTTCTTCCAATATTATTTGATCTATATTTACTCTTTGCAAAATGTAGAATAATGGCAATGCTTATAAAGAATTTTCTTTGGGGAGTTTATTGAATTATCCTTCCATCAACATGGAGAAGGGCTTTGTCCAACCCGTGTTAACATGTAATGTAAGTTCATCCTTCTCAAGCCTTCAAACTTTGTTCTAGTATAGATTTGGATAGGCATCATTTCCTCCACTGCTGTTTGCTTTGCTGTTTACATCTGATTGGATGTTTGCAACAACTACCAGTTTCAAATTGTAGTTGTAAAAACATGTTCCTTATGCAGAATAGATCCATTTATTTCCTTATATAATTGTGAAACCTATTACGTATCTCCTTGTTTCTCTTTCAGACTCGAATCTCTTACGCCAGGCAGAACTTTAGGGAAGATAGTGAGCCAAACCATCTTGAGGACAGCGCGATGACCCCAAGGTCCTGCCTTGATGAAGACAGTGAGTTGAAGCTACTCACCAGCAGGTGTGAGACAACCTCTGTCGATCGCTGCCTCAATCGAGCTCGACTTCTTCGATCTCAACTTAAAGCGGAAAGGCTTGCTTCACTCAGCTCGACTTGAAGTCAAAGATGCAATGAAGATGTCGAGGACTACCGTCGCACCATCATGCCTTAAATCTAGTGTTGATGCATCTATTTTGACACAACCGAGGTCTACTCACTTCTTCACTGTTTGGGGGCCCGACTGCCGTGCCTAGTGCCTTCGAAGTGCTCTCGCTTTTGTATATTCTTTTGTCGTCAGCGTTTATTTGCAATCGGTGGCGAACTTTGATGCCCAGTGGATGTAATATGTGTGATAGCCGTGATAGCCTAGCGTAAGTTGCTTGTTTATTTATTTCCTTGTTGTCTTGTTTATTTGTTTGCTTGTAGTCATTGCAGTTATTTTTCCGCGGTTTGCTAGTGGCTGCAATAGCCTATTTTTTAAAACTAGGCCACAATAACCATGGGCTAATATTTACTGTAGTGACACTGGGCCTCCTACGGGCCGTAGAAATAGTGGGCCTTCTACGGGCCGTAGAAACAGTGGGCCTTCTACGAGCCATAGAAATAATGGGCCTTCCACGGGCCGTAGAAACAATGGGCCTTCTACGGGCCATATCATCAATGGGCCTTATACGGGCAGTATGATCGATTGGCCAAACATGGGCCAATAACATGCCGCATTATGGCCGTAAACGGGCTAGAGTTGGAATCGTCCGTTCATGGGCCGACCATAACGGGCCATCGTTAATAGGCCGTATTTGATGACGCTATGAAAACGGCCCAACGTATTAACGGACCACAAACGGGCCGATCAGTAACCACGGGCTGAATTTGGCCCACAAGCAAAAATGACAAGAACGGGCCGTAAGTAAACGAATCGCCGAAATGATCCCAAGATTAAATGGGCTCGAGAAGGCCGAAGATAACATGGGTGAAACGACCCAACGGAATAACGGGCCGTTAATGGGTATAAAGTGATACATCTGCTCATTACGGGCCGCCACCACGCGCCGTTAATGGGTGTAAAGTGATACATCGTTCATTACGGGCCGCCACCACGGACCGTTAATAGGCCAAGAGTTACATAGGGCCTCATATGGGTCGAAAGACGCCATGGGCCATACATGGGCGGCGTGAAACGGGCCGGAATCATATTGGGTGGCCTAGATGACGCTCTCGGGCCTAATTCGGATAGGGTGTAATGGGCCTTGGGTTAGCGGTCAGTAAATGGGCTATATGCGAACCGCCGTTAACGAGCTTTACATGGGCCGCTCACCACCTTTGACCAAGTCAAACGGTCCGCCTTTTCACGAGAATGGGCCTCTGTTGGCGCACGCCACGGTCGACGTATCATAGGCGCCTTCACCCAATGAGTGGATGACATCCGTCCCAACGATGAGCCGACACGTGTTTCCTCCACCCAATGATGATTTTACACGTGGAAAGTCCCCATTGGTCGGGCTGTTAACGGGTTATCGGATCCAAAACCCGACCCGATAGCTTAACGGCGTTCGCTACGGTGGATGCCACGTGTCGGTCACCCTTGACGAAAGCACTTGTGACGCTGATTTATCGTCATGGAAGTGGCCACTTCCATGATGATAATTTTGGTAATGTCATGGAACACTTCTCGACAGCACAGGTATGACTATCTTGATTCTGTCATAAAATCGTCATGGATGTACATGCATGACAGAAAATGCAACCTACTGTGACAAACACGTATCATCACAGAAGTGTATTTTTTTTTGTAGTGGAAGGGGGCCCGAACCCCCTCTTTTCCTTCTCCCAAACGGCCTCCTGCCAAAGGGGGGCGCGCCACCCCTTGTGGGCTGGTGTGCTCCCCACTCATGGCCCATATGGCCCATATATTCCCCTGGGAGTGTCCAGTAACCCCTCTGGTACTCCGATTAATACCCGATACCTTCCGGAATGCTTCCAGTGTCCGAATACCATCGTCCTATATATCAATCTTTACCTATCGACCATTTTGAGACTCCTCATCATGTCCATGGTCTCATCCGAGACTTCGAACAACATTCGGTCACCAAATCACATGACTCATATAATACTATATCGTCAACGAACGTTAAGTGTGCGGACCCTACGGGTTCGAGAACTATGTAGACATGACCGAGACACCTCTCCGGTCAATAACCAATAGCGGAACCTGGATGCCCATATTGGCTCCTACATATTCTACTAAGATCTTTATCAGTCGAACCGTTATGACAACATACATAATTCCCTTTATCCATCAGTATGTTACTTGCCCGAGATTCGATCATCGGTATCTTCATACCTAGTTCAATCTCGTTACCGGAAAGTCTCTTTACTCGTTCCGTAATACATCATCCTGCAACTAACTCATTAGTCACTTTTCTTGCAAGACTTCTTATGATGTGTATTACCGAGAGGGCCCAGAGATACCTCTCTGATACTCGGAGTGACAAATCCTAATCTCGATCTATGCCAACTCAACAAACACCTTCAGAGATACCTGTAGAGCATCTTTATAATAACCTAGTTATGTTGTGACGTTTGACAGCACACAAGGAATTCCTACGGTATCCGGCAGTTGCATAATCTCATAGTCGAAGGAATATGTATTTGACATGAACAAAGCAATAGCAATAAAACTGAACGATCATAATGCTAAGCTAACAGATGGGTCTTCTCCATCACATCATTCTCATAATGATGTGATCCCGTTATCAAATGACAACTTGTGTCCATGGTCAGGAAACCTTAACCATCTTTGATCAACGAGCTAGTCAAGTAGAGGCTCACTAGGGACATAATGTTTGTCCATGTATTCACACATGTATTTAGGTTTCCGATCAATAAACTTCTAGCATGAATAATAAACATTTATCATGAATAAGGAAATATAAAATAACAACTTTATTGTTGCCTCTAGGGCATATTTCCTTCAGGAGCATGCGGTCCCGGCGACGCTGGAAGAAGAAGACAAGAGATTGAACGTGCATGCCGGCCATTGGATATAAGTCCAATGGCTGTGGATGTCAGAATTATTTCTTGACTAAGTTGACAACGCCTTGCATAGGTTTTGACCTATTGGCCCACATGTCAGCCTGCAAAATTGTGGCATATATTTAACCCATGTTTCCTAATTTACCGTCCATTTGTTGGGCTTGGTGAACAAATAATTTCGCTTCAATGCGACCCACTTAATTCTTTGCTAAGAAAATATAGCTCATTTGCACTTTCTTGAAATACACGAATTAGCTGGGCATGTTCTATATTTAGTGTTAGGTTAGAAGGAGCAATTAATATCAAACAATAAATCGGAGCTACACATTTTATTATACATAAAATTAACAAATTAGTGAGTTATTGCTCAAAAGAAAAATGAGCGCGTTATTATTACATTGGTCCTTAAAATCTTCACAAGCTTTTGTACACGATCACCAGGATTTTCCTTGCCCGAGAGTCAAAAACAACCAGGATTTTCCTTGCCAACTTCCGTTAAACATTTTTTTACAATTTAATAAGACGTGGGATGTTTTTATAATGTATATATAAGTTTCTATTAAATATAGAATAATAGTAATAATATAAATATATATAATGTGGTTAGAAGGGAAAACATAAATTGGACACTGCATTATTATTCTTATATATAGATAAATAGAACAGAGATCTGCGTTTTATTAAAAAAATACATTGGGCTATCGATGTTTAAGAAAAAAGTAAAACCTACGATGGGACGCCCATAGGCCGGTACGTACATGATGGACCTCAAAAAATAAGTTGAAACCACTGTCTCGGTATGTCGTGGGCTACGCATGTTAAAAAACAAAACCTAGGCCTAGCGGATACTTGTTCGCCCTCTGAAAAAATGATACCGGCTAGATCCCCGATACCCCTTTCCCGCTAAAAAACATCCCCGATACCCCTAAGAAAAGCTCCCCGATAACAGTCTGTGTTACAAATTTATTAATTTATTGACTAGGTTGGCAAACCTGTGGGCCCCAACATCAGTATACAATTAGGCGGAAGATTTTTTTCCAATGAGGCACTTGCTTGCGTACGGCTTGGACTAGGTGGGTCCGCACTGTCAGCCTCTCGGTGTATAGTCCTCTCCGGATTCCTCTCATTTGTTGAGCATGTTGATAATGACATAAAGCGGTGCCACGACGAGTGCACATGGACGGGAAAGAACCGGAGCTGGGGAAGCCGCCTTCATTCTTTCGAACATACCGCACTAGCCCGGTGGCTGCAGCCCTCTCACCCAAAAGTTGTACTGCTCGGGTTCGATTCCAACTGGTGCAGTTGAAAAATATCTAACACTTGCCAAAATTTCATCCCTAGTTTACCCATTTTTTCGCATACTCAACATTGTCTTGCCATTTTGAAAATAGCATATCTTTTTGACTTTGCATCATATGAAGATGTGCTATACATGAATGTTGATCAGCATGATGTTAACTTGTTGTTAGTTCCATTTTTTACCATGAATAAAATTTCCAACATTCTGTTATCCATGTTTGAAAAGTGTGTGTTGATTTAAATGCTCTGCCTCTGAAACATGCAGTTTCTTATCTGAAAATCACTTGGACAAGCAGACATCGCCAATGTTGGATTCGATGGCATGCTTCTTCAATCACCCGGTAGCGCGAGGGGGAAATAAAATTCCGTCCTCTGCTGGCGGTTGGGGAATGGAGCGAACTGGGTTAAAGAGGGGACCGGCGGTGTGACTGAAGAAGCACATTAGACGCGATTTTTTCAGTGGGTGGCTCTCGATGGCATTTTTTACTTGCCTCTGCACCATACAACTTGTATTTTTAGCCTCCCAGTTTGTGGTGGACCAGCAGCCCATTTGCTGGGTGGGTCAACCTACAGAAAGCAACACTTGATTTTTCATCAAGGACCAAAAACAACGCAGTACTATGTTTGTTTTGAGGCTGAAAACATTACGGTAGGGCTTGAGCAGGGAGGGGGGAAGATGATGCAAAAAGATAAAAAAGAGTTGATGCGTCATTGCTACCCTAACAAGCAGGTGTAATTCTTCTCGGGAAGAAGGTGTGCCATTGACACTCACATGTCACAATCCCACAGTAGACATTCTAACAAGTTCACACACAAGTACAACCGAAAAGGTAAACATTCGTATCAAACTCAGGTTCACAGGACACGTTCATATTCATAGCCAACATTCACAATCAACAACTAAAAAGATTCATATATACAGAAGTTCAGCATGTTTATGCATCCAAATGATTGAGAGATCACAACCAATATCATCCATGGACAAAATTTAATTACCTAGCCAAAATCACAACCAATATCCGAAGAAGAAGGAGAAGAAGAAGGAGAAGAAGGAGAAGAAGAAGAAGGAGAAGCAGAAGAAGGAGAAGAAGAAGAAAAGAAGAAGAAGGAGAAGCAGAAGGAGGAGAAGCAGAAGGAGGAGAAGAAGAAGGAGGAGAAGAAGAAGGAGGAGAAGAAGAAGG